>OX578145.1:132518956-132756456 GCA_951213105.1 Amaurobius ferox
TAAGAGTTTTTGGAAAGTCACAAAACTACAAAAGAGAGCTACAAAATTAAAATAATTGGTATATTTTATCCTTATTAAAGCACAATTTGTGAACAAAGTAAAGCATTCAATTGTTATTGATTTTCATGATAATTTACATGTCAAACATATTTACCGCTATTTTCTTTTCAATCGTTAAGGACTAGGCATGATTCAAGACTGTGGCCATGTCGATTTTTACCCGAATGGCGGAAAGCGACAACCTGGTTGCAACCAGAACGTCGTGGGGGCAATTGAAAAGGAAGGAGACCTCCTTTATGGTGCGTATAGACCTTGTACATATAAACTCCTTTATGTCCTCGAGATCTTCACATTCATTCGCATATGAACATTCAAAATGCAAGAAAAATGTTCTTTTTCAAACTCACCATATTGCATTTTTACTTTCTTATACTGAGAATTGAGAAAATATTATTTTCCCGAAAAATTTTTGATTTCGAGATTTAGATGCCAATATATGTTTTAAGACCTTCTGAACACGTTTTGACTAGTTTTGGAGTAATGTCCGCCTGTTTGTCTGATGTCTGTGGTCAATTTTACAATATACGATAACAGCCATATTAATGGCTTTTCTCGAAACTTTATATCCGACCTTGTTATCAAAAAATCTAGAACTGGATAGAATTTTTTTTTAAATTCGAGTGAAAACTTTGAATTTCATTTTAAATTTTATATTTCATTAACATGGCAACATAGCACGAAATTTGCATAATCATGCATAAAAGGATTTATTTGTGCTAATATACCTGTGCTACTTACATTCTCGTAGATTAGAATATTACATGTACTACGTACAATATATGAGTTTTCAACAATTTTTGCCAAAATAAAACGGTAACGTAATAAATTGAAAATATGGATAATCCCGGAAAACATCAATAATAGTAATAATAATGTTTAAACCTGAAGACCGTAATTGATATAAGCCAGTCAGGTGTGTGTGTGTGTGGGAGGGGGGGGGGGTTAGGGGGTTCAAACCCCTCTCCCCCGAAATTGAGAAGTTTCAAAATGCTTACTAAACACACATGTGATAATTATCGTTCTGAAATCCTTGTACTAGAAAAACAACCCTTTTTAACCTCTAATAGGTAAATAAAAAAAAATAAAAATAAATAAACTAATTAAAAAAAAATGGAGTAAGTGCTTAGAATTTAAAAACTAAGAATAAAAAAAAAAGTGCTTCGACTACTGAGTCCCTGTAATAGGAGAGAAATTCTCCTACTGCAGTAAAACCCGATGTCTGCAAATTTGGAAAAACTCCGGTTCTTGAAGCTGGCAGAAAAAACTAAGACCAAAAGTCAGTTATTTAGTGACTAGAAGTCTGCGTAGGTCTAATTTAAAATTTTACCCGACCCGAAAATATTAAGATCTGACTCTGCCAAAGCTCACGAATTTTTTAAAATATTTCAACGGAGTCTAATCCCTCCCAAAAGTTCTCAAAACCACCCCCAATCCGACCGGCCCGAAGTTTTTTGTAATACATTGAAGCCGTATAATGATCTAAATTTGCATTTAAGAAATTAAACGTAAATTATATTACTTATACAGGATGGCCATAATTAAAGTGTTTAGAGCCCGATGGTGAGAAAACTGTTGGGCCAAACTCAACTGAATTTGCAGAAAATACTATTTAGACCATGGGGTTTTGATTTTTAAAAGAAAAAAAAATAGTTTGGATTTTTGCTACCGCGGGCCAAAGTGGCGCTGTAAGGATCATTTTTGGAGTAAAATAGGCATAGGAAGTACAGAAAGTTCCGTCAATGCTGAGAGGTATCGAACAATGCTGCTGAATTTTATTATTCCACTACTTCAACAGCGTGGATGTCTTGAATCTACGATATTTATGCAGGATGGAGCATCCCCCCATATTAAATTGCTCGTACAAGAAGTTCTACAATAGCATTTCACCAACAACCGAATAATTAGTCGAGCTTTTCCTATGAAGTGGCTAGCCCGTTCGCCTGATCTGACATCTTGTGACTTTTGGTTGTGGGGTCATGTAAAGCGCTTGGTATACCAAGGGAATGTGGATAATTTAGCCGCTTTGAAGGACCGAATAACATTGCACGTCAAGCAAATCAATGGAGATCTGCTGCATTCTACAGTAGAGAATGCTGTTCAGAGAATGCACTTATTTGGAACATATGCAAGGAAAACATATTGAATGACACATGTAAATGATGCCAGTATAAAAACTAATGTCATACGTATGTAAATGTAAGATGCAAATGTGAATATAAAATGTTCTAAATACGTCTAAAATGTAAACTTTCTGTACTTCCTAGGCCTATTTTACTTCAAAAATGGACCTTACAGCGCCACTTTGGCCCGCAGTGTCAAAAATCCGAACTATTTTTTTTTTCTTTTAAAAATCGAAACCCCGTGGTCTAAATAGTCTTTATTGCAAATTTGTTGAGTTTGGCCCAACAGTTTTCTCACTATCGGGCTCTAAACACCTTTACTTTAATTATGGCCACCCTGTAGTAATAAATAAAAAAAAAACCCAAATTTGAAAAATCTGTACAAATCAAGAACGAACATTACTGTACACTGTGTTTTTATTTATCCTTTTGGTTTGATAACATCATATATTAAATGAGAAAACGACCCTTCAACAATTCACTGAGATTATGTTTAAAAAAAAATGCTTTTTTCACTCATTTAAGTTATCAGTGAACAATGCAATTGTAATGTCCTTTTGTTAGAATTTATCAGCACCAAATATTCTTGCTGCAAAACAAATGTCATATGCCACAATTGTTAGCATTTTAAAAAATATTTCAATGTGATTTCATTTTCTATGTAAATATATACAGGTGTATTTTCTTTGATTATAACATATTTATAAATTTTTTTTAAATTTAGTAATTTTAAATTTAAAGTGGTAGATGATTAGAATACAAATATAAATAAATTCAAAGACAATAATTCGTCTTATCCATATACAATCGAACTTGTTTGAAACGAAACCCGTAGAAAACGGAATACTGTAATAAGCGGAAAATATTTTTAGTCCCGTCCAAAAATACAGGAAATTCATGTTATTTTCCCCTGTGTGAAACGGAACCTGCACAACGCGGAAACGGACGGCCAATTTAAAATATTTTGTTAATAAAAGTACCTGTTTTAACGAACAGAGAATGGAAAAATCATCCAACTAATTTAGCCATTTATTTCCATGAGAACCATTTTTCACAGAACTTTCTATTAAACTATATATCACGATTTTCTAAAAGCCATTTCAGAACTTCAAGAATTTCCCTTTAATCAGGGAGACTCTGAAAAGAAATATTAATCAATGCACAACTTTTAACTGAAAGTTGCATCATTAGTGATACCCTCATTTCTAAGAAACCATGTTGGATTATTTTAAAAGTTCATCCACCATTTTTCACAGAATTTTCTATTAAACTATATCACGATTTTTTAAAAGCCATTTCAGAACTTCAAAAATTTCCCTTTGATCAGGGAGACTCTGACTAGAAATATTAATCAATGCACAACTTTTAACTGAAAGTTGCATCATTAGTGATACACTCATTTCCAAGAAACCATGTTGGATTATTTTAAAAATTCATCTCACATTTTTTTAAATTTATTTTTTTGTTTTATGGCAAGCAGTAATATTTTGACAGTAAGTCAATTCATCTAGGTTTTCAGGTATGGTAATAAGCTAACAGTTAAGGACATGGGGTACACTATATTTTTATTTATACTGTATACTCCTGTGATCGCGGTATGCAAAAATGTACGTATATACATATTTAAAATAATTAAATTAGCTATTATGGTATAATATTGTACGAGTATTAATAGGACATATCTAAATACTCTTTTTAGAATTTTTGAAGTCTGATGTATAGGTGAGCAATTACATATGTACTATCAGCATTTCCAGCTAAACTTTTAAACTTAGTATTTCCTGAAATGACCCGCATGAAACGGAAACCTTTTCGAGACGGAAATTCTTCCGGTCCCTTGTATGCCGTTTAAGGCAGGTTCAACTGTATTGATTTCAAATTACCACAGTTTGCTGAAATAAATCTTCATTTAACATTTGTTATTGGAAAGAAATCGACGGAATTGTTTTACTTTAAGAATAGAATTTATTTAATTATGATAATTTAACACACGGAATCTAATTGAAACTAAAATCACAGAAAAAATGTTGAAAATAAAATATCAGTGTTAAATGTTAAGTAAACATTACCTATTAGCTTTTTAATGTATCTTGACCCGAATTTAATTAAACGTGGCCTGAGCCCGGTCTGTTGACCAGGTCGGACCTAAGTCCACATGCTAGGTTCGAGCCCATGGGTCAGGTCGGACCAAAGCCCACGGGCCGAGTCCGTGCAGATCTCTAACTTGGACCCCTTGAGATTGATATTTAAAACTGAACTCCCCACCCCCACCCCAAAGTGAATTTCAAAATACGGCACTGAATCCGGTCAAAAATGTAATATCGATGAAATTTATTTTATATATATATCTTTATTATTTAAATCGGAAAAGATTTATAAAAAATCGTCTGCCGCATAAACACATTGGATTTAAATCCGTTGCTAAGCGACTTGATATAATTTTTTTCAAATAAATTGGTGAAAAAAATATCGTCATTATTGGTGGAAAAATATCGTCATAGATAACCCCTTTATCCTAGAAACTCGAAACATTTACTAACTTTTAAGTGGGGCTATTAAAAGTGGGTCTACCCCGATTTAGTGGGTCTACCCCGAAAATTTCATCCAATTCGATGCAGTCGTTCTCTCGTGATAATGAAACAAATAAACACAGACAGATTTTCAATTTTATTTATATAGATATCCTCATGAATATTGTAATAAAATTTTCAAATGTGAAGTAAGTTCCTAAAGTCAATTGCTGAAGCTCAAAAAGCGAGGTTAACTGCTGACAGGTCAACTGCTGACAGGTCAACTGCCCTTTAACAGCCTCTGTACACCGAGGTGCTGAAACACCCTGGTGTATAGAGGCTGTTAAAGGGCACTGGTAAGCTAGATAAAAATTTGGCGGGGGCCCCATCTCATGATAAGTTAGAAATGGAATATATAAAATATATAAATAAGATAGACATGAAATATAAAAAATGTATAAATTTATTTCAAAATGCCTATTCATTTGAGATTTAAATTTTGACAGCGCCATCTGTACGGTTTTGGGGTCCTAAGGCTGTCACATTTTTTTATTTTTTCATTTTCAGTATTGATTAGATAAAATAACTAATTTTGGGTAGACTTAGGATTCGACACCCTTGGCCCGGATAACGTGAATTGACAAAGACGACACCGTACAGTAAAATGAGTGAACCATGTAATGGAAGTTCTGTTGTAGATTTATTTTCTTATATATATATATATATATATATATATATATATATATATATATATACTTATTTATTTGTTTTGCATACATGCTGATCAAACTGTTTGTTGAACACGTAACAGTATTCTCCCAACAGGCATTCGTCGCTTCATTGGTTGTAACCATATCCGAGCCTACGAGTTCTTCACGGAATCTGTTAACTCCGACTGCCCTTTCTACGGCTATGTTTGTGACACCTACGACAATTTTTCAGTCGGCAAATGTCCCTGGGGGTGTGGTTCGGACAGGTCGCTGTGCGCCCCCATGGGGCTGAGAGCAGACAAGTGGAAGAAGTTTGCTGGAGAGGAACCTGTCAAGATGTTCTTACACACCAGCAACACAGAACCATTTTGTCGTAAGTTTCATTTATTTCTAATTAAGGTTTTTACCATAGACGCACTCATGACTTTTCCACCTCTAGGCGCTAATACAGTTGCCTTTAGGTACTAAGATAACAGCTCCCATGTACTACCATCTATGTCACCCCGATTGATGATATTTTTTCTCTTTAGATACTAATATACACTCTATAACAAAAAAATCGACCCACTAAGAAGGAGTTGTCCGATTGTGATAAAAATTGGTGGATGTGAAGAACATACATAGAAAAAAAAACGATTAAAATTTCAAAACAATTTAATGATTTAGAGTTTGACCGTATACAAAGGAAGGAAATCAATAAGGCGTTGGTCCACCTCTGGCCTGGATGCAAGATGTCACCCGGCGTGGCATAGACTGATGAAGTTCATGGATGGTGTCCTGCGGAAGGTCTTGCCAAATTGTCTCCAACTGTCGGGCTAAATCGCCAACATTCCGGGATGATTGCAATCGCCTTCTCATAACGTCCCAAATGTGCTCTATGGGAGAAAGATCAGGAGACCTAGCTGGCCAAGGAAGTGTTGGACAGACTTGAAGACAATTCACAGCAACACGTGCCGTGTGCGGCTAGGCATTATCTTATTAAAAATAAGTCCGTCGTGTCGCAAAAGGAATTGTGACACAACCGGTCGTAGAATATTGTCTACATACCTCTGTGCTGTCAGTGTGCCAGAAATGACTACCAAAGAGGTCCGGCTATCAAAGGAGATGGCACCCTAGACCATACCCACCTGTAGATATACACCTGCTGAATGCGCAGTTCCGATGCGCTGGAGCTCCCACTATTTATTCATTCATTGGACACCAAATTTTATTCATTTGCATGTTCGCTCAAAATGTCTTTGCATACGAAATTTCATTACAATCGGACAACTCCTTCTTGGTGCGTCGATTTTTTTGTTATAGAGTATATTTATTGTGCATTACTAACATATTTACCTCACTATAAAGGGTGATCATAAATTTTTTCAACAAGAAAAAAGGAGTGATAATACACATCAAGACGAACAATATTTCCAATGGAACATAGGGACGCATTTCCCTCATAGCGGCAGAAAAGAGTAAAATTACATATCCATGTTGAACATTCAGCGGTGAAAAAAGATACTTAACTAATTTAAGAGTTTCAAATTTCTATTTGCATCAGTGAAAGACCAGTAACTGCTCAAAGTAGTGTTCGAGGGCGTCGTTGTACAGCCGACATCTGCGGATGAAAGACTGTCGCACCCTCTCGCAAACTCCTGGTGTGGTGCTGACCTTGCCCACAGCAACAACGATTCTTGCAACGAGATCTTCCAGAGAGTTCATAGGTGTCTCGTGCACCAATGTTTTCATGTTGCCCCAGAAGAAGTCCGGGTCCGGGGAGCGTGGAAATCAAACCACAGCACTTGTGATAAGATATCGCCGCGAGAATCGTTATTGCTGCGTCCAAGATCAACACTATGCACCAAGAGTCTGTGAGAGGGTGCGAAAGTTTTACATTCGCTGGTGCGGCTGTGCAATGATGCCCAGGGAGGCCACTTTGAGCAGCTTACTTTGAGTCTTTCTCTGATGCGAATGGAAATATGAAACTCTTAAATAAGTGAAGTCTCTTTTTTCACTGTTAAAGGATCAACGTGAACATATAACTCTAGATCAACACACTTCCAACCCTTCCTTCCCGGTCGTCCAAACTGTTGCTCTAAGTCCTCTGGACGAGCCGGACGGCCTGGGGCTTTCACACTTCCAACCCTTACAAAGTGCTCTTAATACTTATTACCCAAAACTTATTAACGGCTTTTTTTCAATGGCTTTACTGACGTATATGGTTGGGATAAGCCATCCCTGTTTGGGATTCAGTATACTAAACTGATATATTCTTATATTTACTATATGTCTGTACTTTGTTTTTAATACAAACGTGCCTTTCCTAGGAAATATTTTGCGGAGAAAATATAGGGATATACATACATACAAACTAGATAATATAAGCACTCTCATTATTATTAAATTAACTTCATATAAGATCATTAACTAGTATCTATTAACATACTATATATGCTTATATTAATTGTCCCATAAGCTAACGCATTTGCCGCGCCGTATAGTATTATATTTGTTGCCCCAAATTCGCGCTAAACCAAATCCGATAGACATTCATTATCGTTTACCTAATTTATAATTTAGTATAGCATAATTAGTTTTAGTAAATTGCCTTTAAAACCCCTGCAAAAAATCCTGTAATTTGGAAAAACGAGAATAAACTTGAATTTTGGGGAATAAACTGGGAATTTTGGAAATTTTGATGGGAAGAAATTAATTTACGTGTTTCTTATATGCTCTAGCTAATGCTTTACAAATTACGCAGTTTAAATCTTAACGATTGATCGCCATTTAGATAAATTTACTAAATCTTTATTAGTTTACATTTAAAATCTATTAAAATAAAACAAAATTTGAAAATTTTAAATTACAAATTTTTTTTTGAAAATGGGCAAAGACACAAAGTTATTAAAATGAGTTTGGGACTAATACAGATTTCTTATTATCGTTCAATATTAGTTGAATATGAATGCATTAATCATTTTGCAGTAAATATTTCATCGTTCGGAGTGTTTTTACTTTTAAAATATTTAAAAGTTAAATTGCAATTTATTCCTGGAATTAATTTTCATTTTTATATATAAAAAGAAAATCACATGGCTTAAATATTTTTCTTGGGTCTAACAAATATTTTTTCAATTTTCTGTGTTTCAGCAATTTACAATTCCGAATGCAAATGCAAAAAATAAACATTAGGTTTTGGGTCATACACTTTACTTTTACAATGCAAAATGCAATGACTGAAAATTCCCACATTTTCAAAATTCCCAGTTTTTTTCGAAACTAGGGGGTTCCGCCCCCTGCTCATTACGCTTCGCCAACCCTCCTAACTCGCCACGTTCCTACTTCCTCGAGCTCGTAGCTATTTCACGAGTATTTCAAACCAAACTATTGTTCAAATCAAAAAACGGTTTATTTCATCGTAGTTCCCTATTATTTCTCTACAAATGTACTAAATTTCATATTTATGTTTGCTATACTTTCTGCGGTATGAGACAGAGAAACTCGAGAGACGCGCCGATACGAAGAACATTTTTCACTTCAGAAGTGCATGAAAAGTAGAATTACTTGTAAACTCAATCCGTAATTTAAAGAAAAGGCTCTTATCCTGCAAAAATTCAAGTACATGTCAACAAAAATTCAAGATCTTGCTATTATTAGTCTGTCCAGGACGCGAACTCGCAGCTCAAATATTCTGTCTTTGACTTTAACATTAAATATTTCTTAAACTACAATTTAAATCGAAAAACGGTTTATTTCAGCTCCCCAACCCTTTCTACCAGTATACTAAATTTTATATTTTTATATGCTGCAGTTTTTTTACGGTGCAAAGCAGAGAAACTCGAGGAACGAGAAATTTGCTTTGTCAAAGAGCGGCGGCTTCAGCTACATTTTTAACACTTTCCAAAATAGTTGTAAAGTGTTCGACTTTGTTCATTCGGTCTGTCTGTCTGTTCGTTCGCACGATAACTGCCGTAAAAATGACTTAATCAAAATGAAATTTTAGTATGTTGCTGAGACGGTCTGTGGGACATACGGGAATGTAAAGGAATAATATCATCCAATTAGTTTCGGATTAAACCCGGGTTGCAAAGACGAAATACACCGAACCCTATAGGACCTAATTTTTCAAACATTTTTTAAGCGAAATTAAAATTCATGAATTGCATCGAAAATTTTAGAGGAAATATTCAAATTATTCCATAAAATATAGAAAAACATTTTCGGCAAAATAAGTTCGGTAGTTTTTAAAATAAAAATTAAAATAATAATGACACACATATTATATGAAAATATCACGTAACCCTCTTCAAAATAAAATATGGCATCCATCTCGTGTCAAAATTGTGATTTTTGAAGTCCTTTTAAATTTATATTTAGTGTTGCATCCGTCCTAAAACCGCTTTATTTTTGCGTATTTTCTGTGCATCCTGTGTCAACGCAATTACAATATTTTTTAGTTTAAATGATGATCCATCTTTTATTATTGCTACAACGAAGCCTAATTTTAATGGTTTCAGAATGTAAACAAGTGATTGTAAGATGAGCTGTATAGGAATTTCTGAATTTTTTTAACGCAAAATTATTTAACTCTGGAGTCTGGAATAAAAGTGGTATGAATGAAACACTCATTGCTTTTAGATAGAGAGCCAGACGATTTATATTTCGGTTACGTCATTTGAATAAAGCTATTTTTTTCGATGAAGTTTGGATTTTCAAATATTGAAATATAATTTCAAATATTTTATATTTCAAATATCATTGTAGTACTGTGATAGTTCAAAATATAATGGCGCTGAATGTATCGCATTTTACAGACGTTTAAATAAAATTGCATTTCAGTTGGAAAGTGTTTCATGATCAATACTTTATGCATGATTGATCTTTCTTGTTTTAATATAGATTTCTTTCACCCAAAACCCGCCTTATTCCCGGAAATAAATCTGTTTTTTTCCCGTCTTTATAACATCTATTTTAAAGACATTGTTTTGCCTAATTAACACACATAGTGTACAATATGTTGGTATTTTGCCTTAGTTTCGAAACACAGTTATAAAGTATGTTATATAGTTCTATCTCATACAAGCAGTTTTATCCTACATACGAATCATCGCACAGTAAGTGCATTTCGCGACGAGGGTTTAAAGCTATAAACCCAATCGTCCGGCAACTCGCCTGCGGTAATAACAAAGATAAAGATAAATTACACATATATTTTTGATTTAAATTTCTTTATTGCATTTAAATGGTGTTTTTAAAGACTATTATATATCTGTTTCAGGTCACCATTACTACATACACCTGAGATGCTCCAAAGCGGACGAGTCGAGAATGCATATCACGGAGAAAGGCAGGTTGTTTATAAGGCTGACGGGAACTAAAGCACAGACTCCGGTACTGGAAGCCAAGAAAGAGTATGAAATTTACCTTTACTATCTTTTTACATCCCTACGATGCATATAATATGCAAAGAAAACGTATTGTGGCGAGTCCTACTTTCAAAATTAGATGAATTGGTTCAATAAGGCATCGATTACATTAGCTAATAACTCAATTCCTACACTTTATTCTTATTAAACTTTCCCTTTGCTCTCCAAAAACGTTTTCTTTGCTCTTCAAAAACGTTTTCTTTGCTCTTCAAAATCTTTCACTTTGCTCACCAAAATCTTTCACTTTGCTCGCCATATTCTTTCACATTGCTCACCAAAATCGTTCACATTTCTCACCAAAATCTTTAACATTTCTCACCAAAATCTTTCACTTTGCTCACCATAATTTTTCACATTGCTCACCAAAATATTTCCCTTTGCTCACCATAATCTTTCACATTGCTTATCAAAATCTTTCTCTTTGCTTACCAAAATCTTTCACTTTGCTCAACAAAATCTTTCATGTTGATAACCAAAAGGTTTCACTTTGCTCACCAAAAACTTTCACTTTGCTCTCCTAAAACATTCACCTTTTCTCCCTGAAACTTTTTGCTACCTTCAAACTTTTCTCCCTCCTCAAACTTTCATTTTCTGCTCCTTAAAATTTCACTTTGTTTACCTCAAAATGTTATTTCGCTCTTTTCGAGTTTTCATTTTGCTCTCCTAAAACTTTCAATTTGCTTACCTCAAACTTTTACTTTTCTCTTCTCGTCCCCTCTGTGTTATTCTTTTACAAAGATAAACTTAAGTGCTAATCTTATTTAAAATCTGCTCAAGACATAATGAACTTTTATACAACATTCTTATGTCCTTAAACGTTGATTATGTTTCTTAATGAGTTATATATTAATGTATTTCATTCATCTGAGCTATATACTCATTTATTTCATTGCCATGAGTTATATATGCTCATTTATTTCATTGTTATGAGCTATATATACTCATTTATTTCATTGTTATGAGCTATATATACTCATTTATTTCACTGTTATGAGCTATATATACTCATTTATTTTATTGTTATGAGCTATATATACTCATTTATTTCATTGTTATGAGCTATATATACTCATATATTTCATTGTTATGAGCTATATATACTCATTTATTTCATTGTTATGAGTTATATACAGGGTATCCCAAAATTATTGACCTCGGCTTTTATTCCTTAAATATTGATCTTAGACATATATAAAAAATTACAAAGTTGCGTAAAAAAAAAAGGTACAGAATTTTATGAAATCGATTAAAATTTTCAAGCGAATTAAATTTTAAGAAATACAAAATTTAAAATCTTATACGGGCCCCGTACAAAAACATTTCCAATGAGTAAGATGTGCCCCATACACTAATAAGGTGATGTGCAAAATTTCAGTATTTTATCATAAAAAGTCCCAGAGATATGAAATGCCAAAAATGCTGACTTAAATCACTTTTCGATGCATCGACATGGATTCTCAGAGAGGAAAGATCACGTCTGCAGATCGCGTTTCAAGGGTCATACACAAATTACGAAAGAAAACAATGATTACATAAATAAATAATAATTTTGTTATTTATTGGTACAAAAGTATCTGCACTGTGTAGAAATAATAACTTTACACAGAGATTACAAAGCTTGTTCAAAATGTTTTCCATCCATGCCAAAGATCCATTAAAGATAAGAGGCAGATATTATTTGCCTATGATGCATTTCTGCGTTGCTTCATTTGCACTCTTTCTGTAAACATTTGCATTTTAATTTGTCATTAATCCCTCACCAACTTGTTTAAACATATCAGTAGGACTTTTTATGATAAAATGCTGAAATTCTGTACATCACCTTATTAGTGTATTGGACACATTTTACTCATTGGAAATATTTCTGTACGGGGGTGTATAAAAATTTTAATTCTGTATTTCTTCAAATTTAATCTCCTGAAAATTTTAATCGATTTCATAAAATTCTGTACCTTTATCTACGTAACTTTGTAATTTATAATATATGTCTAAGATCAATATTTAAGGAATAAAAACCGAGGTCAATGCTTTTGGGACACTCTGTGTACTTATTTATTTCATTGCTATGAGCTATATATACTCATTTAATGGTTATGAGCTATATATACTTATTAATTTCATTGCTATGAGCTATATAATTATGTATTTCACCCCTTTGAGCTATATACTTATTTATTTCACTCTACAAATTGAGACTCCATATAAAAATTGGCATATGCACTTCTTGATTGCTTTTGCACATTTCTGATCAGACACTGGTGGATTTTCTTATCATAAAAAATGCAAAGATCGAAGGACTTTGGGTGTATATACGTATGATTGAGTAAAGTTATTTTAAGGTTTACTGCAAGTGATACCTTTAAAGTGTTCCTTTATGGACATCATTGTTTGAAATAATATTTCGTTTATTTTTTTCAGTTACGTCCAGTTCATCCCGGGTGGGTCTGTGGAGTTCCTGATCTCTACTGTGGAGATGGGCCGCTTGTTGAGGCTGGACCTCGAGTGGCGCTCCACCGCTTCCCTGCTAAACCCCCTCACCTGGAGGTTGTTCAATGTACCTCAGATCTACATAAGGGACGTCATTCTTACGCATTTAGAGTCGGGGGAAAGGTAAGAACATTCTGAACGTACTTGGTTACCCTCCTCGAAGTGACTTAGCATCTTCTACGCAATTAACTGAAGTACACTGTACTTCTCTACTAATAAAGAAAAGCTTGAAATAAATAAAAAGTTGTTTTCTTTTAGGAAACATCATGATATTAGAGACAAAAAACTTTTAACACGATATTTCTTGTAGTTTTATATAGACATTCTTATACGGATTTTCTGCGACTTGAAAGGTCCATCTATAACTAAGTGGCTCCATCTGGTCTTCAGTCTATAGAAGCCGTGCTTGAATTCCAGTATTGAATAGCAAACATTATGCATAAATGTGATTTTAAATTGTAAAAGACCCTTTCTAGTACACAGAATTAACAATAGTGTCAAATTAATCCAACCCAGTCCAATCCTAGAGCTGTAAATATCGACGGAATAAAACTAAATTCATGATTTAACAGGAATGCTTTCTGATTTCTTCAGGGCAGCTACATATCTTTAACCTACAGTACATGTAGGTGCATAATGTTTTACAGATTAATAAAGCAACTGACAACCTGGGATATATCTAAAAACAGACGCCTTTTTACGATGAAAAGAGACACATTCTATACAATTCTACATAGCCACTCCCCTTTTATTTGGCACTTGAGTTTAACTTTAGTTGCATCGCCCATGCTATGACATTGCTTCCGTATCTTGAAACGAGTTTATTCTGTTATATTTTGGCCGTTTTATCGTGTTTCCCATTGGTACCTCTTATCTATGCCACGTTTTAAAGCATTTTTCAATATATAGCCCTTGGTTCGGAACCTGCTGCTGATTAAAAACTAGAAACTAAAAATAAATATTTTTGCATTATTAACCAAGTCTTATTTTATTGAAATATAAAAAAAGTATAAAAATATCTGGATCTTCATTATCCTACGGCCCTCCATACTATTCTTTCTCATCCTGTATACCTGAAGACTGTTTAGCTTCTCACAGATAGATTGCATCCGAGGCATTACATTTCATACGGACTACCAGTTCGGAGAAATATGTGAATTGAGCTCAGAATTGAGTGCGCGAGCGTCAATTTTGAGCAAATAAATCTCAGTTGAACAATTGTAATTAATTAATGTTTAAATGTTTAAATGCTTGTACTGCATCAATTAAGTAGTGTAATGTTTAATTACCACTATTACTTTCCTTATATATATAGTATAATGTATAAGTAAGGTATTGTGACTGGTTCGAAAATTCGAATTCGAGTCTTCGACGGGAGAGCACGTTTCAAGCATCCCTGATCACTAATCGAGCATTTTGGGGGTGATGTGTGTGTGTGTGTGTGTGTGTCAGCGAGTCTGTGGAGACGATATCTCACGAACGAATGGAGCGATTCGAATGAAATTTGGTAAAAAAATTACAATCCATGAATATTGGAAGCCTATTGTTTTTAAACACAATCGAATGTTCAGAACTTCCCTAAATTTTCGAGTGAAATTTTGAAAAAATCATCAAGAAGTCAAAATCTTTAATAAAATTACGTAAATAGACATTTCTTATGTAAATTTTCCTTAGAAAACTATTGGCATAAACTTTAGAACGCTAGCATGAACCGTTCTCGAGATATTGCACATTTTTCAAATAAATTTATCAAAAAATCCCATAACTTAAAAAAAAAAATTAACTGTTGAGAACCATGTTCACTTTTCATATGTAATATCCTGCGATACATTGGGTGACATCATTCTCGTGGAATTAGCTCGTTCCATTCAGGAAAAAAGATACTTTGAGTAATACTTTTGTATTTGAATGCCAATAGTCATTTATCTGCTATAAGAATTACTTATTTCTCCATCCATAACGCTTGACAAGATTTTGGCGACGAATTTGGCGGAATGCCGCCAACTTGTCTATTTTTTATATGTTGCCAAATTAACAAAAATCTCGACAAATGGATAGAAATGACGCTAAATAAATGAAAATGACGACTAATTGACGAAAATTCAATATCTTGGAAAGCATATAAGTATCTACTATAAAAATAACCTATTTTTTTATTACTGTAGGAGTAGTAAATCCATTGCATTATATAAGGAAAGTCATGTGCTACCCACATCAGTTTTTTTTATTGGTATTTTCATACAACATACAGTTATTATTTCGTCATTACACGGAATTCAGTGCAAGCGGGACTTTTTCCTTTTGGTTTTTTCCCCTTTAGCCTTTAGCTGATATTCTATAGAGTTGCTGGCTTAAAAAATCTGATGTGTGCAGCACATGACTTTCCATACAGACTAAAATTAAGGAAGCTTAGCATTAAGGAATTAGGAGCTTAGCATTAAGGAATGCTAAAAATGTGTTAATCAATAAAAAACGGACAGTCTGACAAGGGAACCTCAACTTTTGTTCCGGCTAGTTTCAGCTGGGATTGGGTGGAAACGGTAGGTACTAGCGAGAAACTCATGTCCCTAAAATATCTCTTGAATTGAGAGTGGAGACCCGTAGAACACCCCCCCCCCCCTAAAGTTTACATGGATTAGCATGTTTGGTAGTTCTTATTTGAAGTATAATATGTATATTTACACAGTGTGTGTGATTAAGCAGAAACAAACGTACATGTGGTACGTTTATGTAAAAATGACGCAATATTACATTTATGATTGTATATTATTTTTGTAATGGAAACCAAATATTTTATTACGAATTAAAATTACTGTATGGTGAAATAACAATTGATCAACATATTCTTCGCAATAATGATACTTTTCGTAGAAATCTGTGAAACATAGGGGAGTTTTGCACCAAGAACATCTCAATAGAATGTTAGTACACAGTGCACATTGTGGATTTTCTATAAGGATGTGACGGAAGCAAATGTCAAAGGAGTTTTAAATGATTGTGGTCAATTCAAGAGATATTTCAGGGACATGAGTTTCTCGCTAGTACCTACCGTTTCCACCTAATTCTAGCTGAAACTAACCGGAATAAAAGTTGAGGTTCCCTTGTGAGTTTTAACACCGTCACATTACTTTCCCTTTACATATTTTGGAAGGGAAAGCAAAAATCCCCTGAAAGGAGCTTTCCTCTATAAACACATTTACAGTTCAAAATCCACTTTCTCTTTCGAGGTTAATAACCGGGAGTCTAGAAAAGATAATTCGGTGCTTTTCAGTTTCTAACTTCGTTTGCAGGATAATCTCTTTAAAGTTAATCCCTTTAATGTGGTCTGAATTATATGAAGCAGAAACGGAAACATTTTCAGTGTTAAATATTAATCATTTCTTATGGATTTCTTGAAGGTCGTTTACTTTTAGTAAGGAAACTATCAGTCCTCGGTTTTAAGGCTTTTATTGAATCAGAATTCCGAATAAGGGTCTATCACAAAAAGCAAAATGTGAAGAAAATTGATATAAGGGATATTACTTATTCTTAATGAGGGGTTGATTTAACCTGTCCATTTTAGACCCTTTTCCACAACTTACACTGTATAATATATAATATGCATATACACTCTTTTGAGAAAAAAAGAAAAAAAAAAAAAAATAATAATCCGATTATCTCGAAATTTCGCATGCAAATTCCTTTATACCGAGTAGGCAAATTATTAAATTTGCAAGACGGCCAATGAGTGTTAACTTCAGCCATAGCACGCGTTTCTACTGCGCAACTAATATCTTATAAAAGGTTAAGAAGGAAGTTAAAAATGTGGACTGTTTATCTTTGCTCTTTATCGGCGTTGCAGTTCCGTGTTGACGACACAACCAATAATACCGTTACGACGTTGCCGAAGACCTTATAAGCAATTAGACGAGTTCGAACGTGGTCGTGATAAACATATAGGAGCTCGGTTGTGCAGAGGTAATGGCACTCTGCCTCAACAATGAGAAAATATGTTATTATATCATTTTTCTTTATAAACAGCATAATTATAATAAGGTAAAATGCTTACCTTTCTGAGCGAAGGGCGTAGGGCAATTTGACTTCGTTTCCCCTAAAGTCTTAAAAGAAATGTCATTTTATTGTGTTTGGTTACCATCTTGATGTCAGGAATAATTGCGCTTGATTGAAAGAAAAGATTATTTAATTAGATTCTGCATTTAAAATTACATAGAAGAAGAAACGAGCATTTTGCTCCGTCACAGTACAAAACATCAACAACACAGAACAGAACTTTTGGTTCGCACAAGTGTACCGGTAGTGTCCTATGATGCGCGCGCAGATCACACGATGTAAACACATTCCTTTTCTTGCGGAAAGGCGAGAGTCAGTGTTTTTGGATTTGTCGGTCTTCCGTAGCGAGGAGAGATCATTTATTTCTAACAGTCGTATAGTAGGGATGCGTGAGCTGGCTTGTTATACCGAACAATAGGCCGCCACCTGCATCGAATGGACACTGCTGTGCAAAGGTGCTGGCAGCAATGGTTGCTGCAAGGAACTCATCGGCGGAATGAAGCCTCTGGAATGCACGAATGCGGGGCAAGATCGGATGATTGTGCGACAGGATCGACCTGTCCCAACGGCATCGTTGTCCGCCATCCAAAGTTCTACAGCCTCTTCCACACCACCCTTGGTACCTTCCACCATCTCACGGCGCTTGGCTGAGGTGGGGTTACTTTCACGACGGCCTTTAAGACGCCTCCCCATACCCCCACAACATCGACAAGGTTGTTTGGAATGGTGTCGTAGTCGAACATCATGGCTGCCAGCAGACTGGCATCACATAGTGTTCAGAGATGAATCACGCTTCAGTCCTTCAGCAGATGACCATCGAGTATGTGTGTGGAGGCGTCAGGGCCAGCGGTCCCAATCAGCCTTTGTTTTACACAGGCACGCAGCCATTACCCCTGTGATGGTGTAGGGTGCTATCTCTTACGGCAGCAGGGCGCCCCTGGTCATCATGCTTACAACTTTAACAGCTTAACTATATGTTGATGAAATCCTGCGGCCGTTTGCGTTACCTTTCATGGCACGTCATTCTGAGGCCATTTTCCATCAAGATATGTCAAGCCACATACGGCTCGCATATCTGTGAACTGTCTCCGTGCTGTTGATACTGTTTCTTAGCCAGCAAGGTTACCACACCTTTCGCCAATCGAGCATGTATGGGACATGCTAGGCTGCCAGATTTGGGCACCGCGAAATGTAGCAGATCTGGAGTAATAATTGAGGAATGCCTGTCAGAATGTATCGCAGGATGACATTGGGAAAATTTGTCACTCCTTAACTAGACGAATGCAAGCATGCATTGCCGCCAAGGGAGGGTTTCATCAATTACTGATTTGAAAATTTGATGTACAATTGCTAACCATTGATGGGTCCTGCTGCCTTGATCTTGCAATCTTTTCATTGCCTGTGTATGAGCTGTACGCATATTTAATTTCAATAGAATTAGTCACTTTTTTCATGGTGCTTCGTTTTTTCTTTTTTTGCAAAAGAGTGTAGATACATATTGCCTATGGCCTTACAAAACCAGCCGACAGTGTGACTTTATTCCACAAGCACATGTTTCGCTTGCTCCATAAGACATTCTAGTGACATTTAAAGAATGTTTACAAAATTTGTATATAAAATTAACTTATAATTCACAAAAACGAAAATTTATTCTTCAGTTTGATTCTGAATTGCTGTAAAAATGGGCTAAACAATATAAATATATTTTCAAAAATCGACAGGATATTTATATTTCGGCATACCCGCCCATAAGAGGGCAGGGGAGGGGACTTGCCCTTCCCCCTGACATTCAAGGTTATAAAGGCAGATATCAGACTAGTCGATGTTGTATGTCTTATCCTTGAGTTTGTTGAAAAATGCTGTATGGGCGCCCATGGACTTCGCATATTTTTGTAGGGGTAGGGACAGCCCAGTGATTAAGGCAATGATTATTCCACTTAGAGAACCTGAGTTTGATTTCAGGCTTTGCCCAAATTGTCTCCGTGTGTATGCGGAGTACTAACATGTTAAATCTGTGGGTCCGAAAGTCCCTCCCAGAGGTTGGTGGCAGAGGAAGGAGGGTACAGTCTATGTGGGCGCCGCTCCGCCCTCCTCTGGGTTCCGATCAAAGTTGGGTGGCACGTTCCCGGCCGTCCAAACAGATACTTTACACTTTCGGGTAGATCGGACGGTCTGGGTTCAAAGAAAGAAACGAAAGGGGTGTTTTTATAAAAGTAATGCTACAATGGGTTATTCCCACTTAGAGTAATTTCAGTGGGCGGCTATGTATATCCTATCGGCGGGTTATATAACGATAAAATATTGTAATTTATTGCATTTGCTGAATGTTTTCTTATTTCGTATAAAAAATGTATTTTTTATTTTTGGGAAATTTTCGAATTCGTCATTTTGATAGGAAAATGTAAGACCTTCACAGTACATTTTGAAAAGATGCCAGTCAGTGTAGGTATGGGAGCTCCGATAATTGAACAAATGTACTTATCATTTTATATGTGGGTATACTATTTAAAAAAACTAAACAAAAACCTAGATTTGTTTCTAATTTGTCTGATTTGAAATTTCAGAATTTCATAGCATGATCACTATGAGCAAACAAGAAAGCACAGCACATAGCATAGACAACAGCATAGCATAAAAAGCATAGTGTTTAGTATACGTATTTTTGAATATTTTCCAATTAACTGAGCAATAGTAGTAGTAAGATCTGCAAGAAAATGATAGTTTCAACTATGTTATGGATACAAATGATATTAATATTTCATACATAACCAGTCAAATACATACGATTCATTGGCTCGTCCGATTCATTGCCAACTGAAAAAAAAATAATTCTTTTAATTATTTTTGGGCAAATGTTTAACTGAATAACTTGCAATCGAAAGATCATAAACAAGATACAATTTTCTTGTATTCTGACATTTAACGAATGTACCAATACAATCTGTTATATGAATGTATGAGAATGTCTAGTGGTGCCTCAAATTCATTTTGATCCATAATCAATCCAGCTTTATATATTTTTTCTCTTTTCAGCATTGTCTTTTGTGGCAAAGACGAACCTCTGATACCACATAAGATTAAAACCATCTTCGCCGATCAAAGCTGTGTTCGTCCTATCCAGGCACCTTCCTTCAAACATGAAATAGTACAGAAGCACAACGTTGACATCAAATCTCCCTACAGAGAATCCAGGTTTTTCAAAGACTGACTCTGACGAAGAAACATTTATTTATTTCACTATTTATTGTGTTCACCTCTTATTTAATTTTACTAGGAAATGATAGAGGTTTTCAAGGGCTGAAGTTTATGACGTTTAACTCGTTCACAAAGACCACACCTCCCTAAGACGTTTTTAACCTCGTCTGACTTACCCTGGTTGAACTTTTCGATATTTCATTCCCCCGACCGAAATGTACATGGTTGTTAAAAGAACAAAAAACGCAACGAAGCACAATGTAAATAATAACAAAACTCAAAATGATGAAAATACAGGTTTAAATACATAACAAAATTGGGACATTTTAAGAGTGGTGTTGGTCGCAAAAAAGTTCACAGCTGAAAGTAGTAAGGTTCCTCTATATACGAGCTGACTCATCAAGCATATTGAAGCCCACCGTAGCTGGAAACGCAAACCATTAGCATTAGCTCTATTCGTATTTCGACTTTAGGAAGTATTATTGAAATAATTATGGATGGTTGTTCTGCACCGAACTGCTCTAATCATTTTAAAAATGATTTTAGGCTATTTCGTTTTTCTAGAAACGAAGAAAGAAGAAAACAATGGCTAATAAATAATCGGCGCGATAATTGGATACCCGGTACTGGAGCATACTTATGCGAGGTAAGTTCTACAATATTCTAATTGAAACTTCTTTTTTATATAAATTATTTATTTTAAACACTTATTTTATAATTTCTGTAACTGTAATATGAATTATTAATAATTTTTAGTCGTTATAGTTTTATCTTAGGACACTTGGTTTGTAATGTAAACATCACTTTGAATGTATTATACTGTCTTCCAAACCTAGAAGAAAATAGCTTCAAATTACATATATATATAATTTGAAGCTATATATATATATTAAAGATTTATTGCTGTTACACCAACATCTTTCAAGTTTTATACACTTTGTTGTATTTTTAGATCATAATGAAAATCACAGAATTGGTGAATCCTACTATCAACAAACTGTCGCCAAGTGGAAAACTTGCCATTTTATAGTAATTATGCAAACATAAGCTAAAATGGTAAATAAATCGAAATATGTTTATCATAATAGCTACTTAATGAACAACTATTGTTTGAAAATCTTTGATGAAAAAAAGCCGAGCTCAGTAGGGTTATTAATAGTATTTTCCTCTTTAAATATGTGAGGCAAACATTCATATATGCTATTAAAAAAACCTTTTATGATAAACGTATTTCGATTTATTTACCATTTTAGCTTATGTTTGCATAATTACTATAACATGGCAAGTTTTCCACTTGGCGACAGTTTGTTGATAGTAGAATTCACCAATTCTGTGATTCATTATGATCTAAAAATACAACAAAGTGTATAAAACTTGAAATATATTGGTGTAACAGGAATAAATCTTTAATATATATATGTATAATTTGAAGCTATTTACTTCTAGGTTTTGAAGACAGTATAATGCATTCAAGGTGATGTTTACATTAGAAACCAAGAGTTGTCCTAAGATAAGACTATAACAACTAAAAATTATTAATAATCCATATTACAGTTACAGAAATTATAAAATAAGTGTTTAAAATAAATACTTTATATAAAAAAAGAAGTTTCAATTAGAATATTGTAGAACTTGCCTCGCACAAGTATGCTCCAGTACCGGGTATCCAATTATCGCGCCGACTATTTATTAGCCATTGCTTTCTTCTTTTTTCGTTTTTATGAAAGTGAAATAGCCCAAATCCCTTGCTAGAATGACTAGAGCAGTTCGGTGCAGAACAACCACCCATAATTATTTCAATAATATATAATAAAGTGAAAATGCGAATAGAGCTAAATGCTAATGGATTGCTCTTCCAGCTATGGTGGGCTTCAATATGCTTGATAAGTCAGCCTGTAGTAGAGGAGCTCTAGAAAGTAGTATGACATCATATACTGAAAGTCACATCATAATTGGCTGTTCATCATTTGTTTTAATGTAAACATATGCAGTTCGGTATATTGTACAAGTGTCCGGCTTGTATACACCCTAAAAAAATCAATCAATCATATTTCTTAGTATCTTCCATTCTATATAAATTTCTTTCATTTGTATTTAAGCCAAAGGGATGAATATTTATTTCTGCATACCGTTTTCATTTATCGTTTCTGAAGTAATTTATTTGACACAAATTTGGAGACATTTTACATTGTGTTTATTCTATTTTGATATTTCGCGTATGTTATATTTTCATAAATTCTTTCAATAAATAATTTTTAAATTTAGGACGAAAAGGACTTTTATTTATTGTGAATAATTTACGAAGCTAATATAAATGTATTCATTTTTAAATAGTATTTTGTAATAAAAATAAAAAATATTAAGTATTGTCTCCTGGTATTAATTGTGTAATAGCATACAGTAGATTTCAGATGCCTTTTCAAGGTTGACTTCTACATTTAGTAAATTTAAGCTGTCTTTACTAGTAAACTTTGGGTTTGTCTACAGGTTGGAGATCTTGAAAAAATCCTATTCCCAGTGTAGCAACCAGTATCTATGAACTGGTTTTCATCTTATTTAAACTCATCTGTATAAAATGCTTATACAGATTCGTTCAGTTACGCTCATCATGTATGAGTTTATTTAAGCTCATCTGTATTAGAAATCGTTATACTAGCTAACTGCACTGGCTATTTGCTTAGTGCAGGTTTGCTGGCTGCCAGTTCAGTTTGCTGCAATTAAATCCAGATAACCTTTTTGAGAGCAAAATTAATCAACAATGCTGGTACTGGGGGCGCGACAGCCCAGTGGTTAGCGCGCCGGGTTTGTACTTGGACAACCCGAGTTCGATTCTCGCCTCTGCCCAAATTGTCACCGTGTTCATTTGGAGTACCATCACTTTAAACATGTCGGTCCGTAAGTCCTTCCAAGAGGTTGGTGATAGGGGAAGGATGGTACTGTCTCTGTGGATGCCTCCCCCACTGGGTTCCGGTCTAAATTGGGTGACATTTTCCGGCTGTCCATACAGATACCTTACATCTTCGGGTAGGTCAGATAGTCTGGGTTGAACAAACAAACAATGCTGGTACTGGTGGCATATGGCCGAAAAGAGGATTTCGGAAGCTTATGATCTTGAAATCCAACTTTTTGGTCCATTTTTAAAATGTATTTCAAAAGGACTTTGGGTGAGTTTATTTGAGAGAGATGTGAAATAAATATGGATGTGTACGAAGTTTGAAATAAGGATTGCTGTAATGTGCGTTTAATTATATAATTGTAATGTGACTTGTGTTCTTCTGTATAAATTGTGTATTTTGTACATCGAAATGTTCGACAATAATTGAATGAATTAACGTGAAATTTGGTACAGGGGTACCTTGGCTCCTAAGAGAAAATACTTCCCAATATTTTTTCTTTTAATTCAAATTAGTTTTTTAGTTATTAAATGTTAAACTGCCACTATGAGCGATTTTCGACCCAATAATAAATTCTGTAGAGTTTCCATCTTGACACCATTGGAAAAATCGAAAAACAAACTTTTGAACGAACGATCTTTAAACCGAATGCATAGGATAATTCCTTCATATTTAAGAAAAATTTAAATTTCATCGAAATTTGAAAGTGTTATGATATGCCATATGTATGTATGTATATGCCATATGTATGTATGTATATGCCATATGTATGTATATTGCAACATCTGAAAATCGAAGAGTCGCACAAGTCCAATTTTTGACATGAATATTGTGTGATATCTTCAAATTCTAATGAAAGAAAATTTTATTTAGTAAGCGATTACACCTGTCGAAAAACTTAAATGAATTCAATTTCTGCTTTAAATACCGGGCAACGCGGGTGCATTTTCCCGTATAGACTTAATGACTACATAGTAGCAGATTAGCTTTCGAATATCAATTAATCTGTTTTGTTAAAATATATAAAAATAAGAGCCGAGTTTTGAATTATATTTGCACCCTAGTAGCAACCCAATATTGGTCCAATATTGATCCAATATTGACTTTTAATAGACTCCAATATTGGACCAATATGAAAAAGCGGACATTTTGACGGAATTGGCCTAATTTTACTTAAAATATTGGGACAACACTGCGCCAATATTTCCAATGTAACACCAATATTGGCGTGATATTGTAATGAAGATATTAGCCAATATTGGAGGTCAATGTAATCTCAATATTTGTCCAATATTGGGATTACATTGGAAATATTTCTAATGTAATGCCAAGATATAGAATATTGGTTCAATATTGTACCAATATTAAATGCTACTAGGGTAGGAAATGATTGATTCGAATTCGAACAATCGGTTTTATAAAACAAAATTGTAGTTATATAAACGTTGATTACATTTACTACGGATCGTTTCGGCAAAAAGGAATAGAGTGCTTATTAAAATGCAGTGAAGTCCCAATTGCCCGATCTAATGCGTACCGAAAATACCTCTATATACTAAATGCGTTTAATATTGGAATACAATGCTTATTAAAATACAGTGGAGTACCAATTGCCTGATCTAATGCGTAGCGAAAATACCTCCATATACTAAATTCATTTAATATTGGAATACAATGCTTATTAAAATACAGTGGAGTCCCAATTGCCCGATCTAATGTGTACTGAAAATACCTCTATATACTAAATGCGTTTAATATTGGAATACAATGCTTATTAAAATACAGTGGAGTACCAATTGCCCGATCTAATGTGTACTGAAAATACCTCTATATACTAAATGCGTTTAATATTGGAATACAATGCTTATTAAAATACAATGGAGTCCCAATTGCCCGATCTAATGTGTACTGAAAATACCTCTATATACTAAATGCGTTTAATATTGGAATACAATGCTTATTAAAATACAGTGGAGTACCAATTGCCCGATCTAATGCGTACCGAGAATACCTCCATATACTAAATTCATTTAATATTGGAATACAATGCTTATTAAAATACAGTGGAGTACCAATTGTCCGATCTAATGCGTACCGAAAATACCTCCATATACTAAATTCATTTAATATTGGAATGCAATGCTTATTAAAATACAGTGGAGTACCAATTGCCCGATCTAATGCGTACCGAAAATACCTCCATATACTAAATTCGTTTAATATTGGAATACAATGCTTATTAAAATACAGTGGAGTCCCAATTGTCCGATCTAATGCGTACCGAAAATACCTCCATATACTAAATTCATTTAATATTGGAATACAATGCTTATTAAAATACAGTGGAGTCCCAATTGCCCGATCTAATGCGTACCAAAAATATCTCCATATACTAAATTCGTTTAATATTGGAATACAATGCTTATTAAAATACAGTGGAGTCCCAATTGCCCGATCTAATGCGTACCAAAAATATCTCCATATACTAAATTCGTTTAATATTGGAATACACTTATTAAAATACAGTGGAGTACCAATTGTCCGATCTAATGCATACCGAAAATACCTCCATATACTAAATTCAATTGGAATACAATGCTTATTAAAATACAGTGGAGTACCAATTATCCGATCTAATACGTACCGAAAATACCTCCATATACTAAATTCGTTTAATATTGAAAATCTTCGCATTCTGCACTGTACAAACGTCGGCCTTGGGACAATGTTAATTCATCTCTCGGGATCTCCTTCATTCCTGCTATTAAGAAAATATGCATAGTTAGAAAAAGAATAATCACACAATAAATACGTATGAAATACTTATGTAATTATGCGTTTATTTGTTTAGTACGTACTGTATAGTTTTTGGTGTACTCTCTTCCTACTATTAGATCTATCGCAGTACGGTCTTAATCGCATTTAAATCCTTTGTATGCTAAATTCTTAAACCTTTTCTGAATTTTATACCACACTCTTCACCCACTAAATTTAAAGTTTTATTAAAAAACGAGAGTATCAATGACCTGTAAGAATATTTCAGCAAAATTATTCAATATCTCAGAAAAATTAATGTAATAAAATGTATATTTCCATTATGCTATTTACTTTGAACAATTATTTACTATTAACTGTAAAAATAAATATTAAAATGTATATTAAGGGGGCCCCCAAGTACATATAGGTCCTGGGCCCCATCTACTGTATCAGGGCCTGGATATTCCTGCTAATACTACATAATTTGCTTTTACGTACATTATCTTGCAAAGAAATGCACCTCAATAGAAGACATTTCCCAGGATAAATTAGTCAACGGATATGCTGAGTGCACATTTAGAATTTTCTTTTAATGCTACTAGGGTGGTCCGCCTCCTGCTCGTTATGCATCGCCAACTCCCGTAACTGGGTACACCAAACTAAATTTAAAGCAAAACTAAAATTTAAATCGAAAAAATTTTTTTTCATCCTGTTTCCCTATTACTTCTCTACAAGTGTACTAAATTTAATATTTTTGAATGCTATAATTTTTGTAGTACGAAGCAGAGAAATTTGAGGGATGCGTCGATAGTGCAGAGCATTTTTCACTTCAGAAGTGCATAAAAGGTAGAATAATTCGTAAGCTACATCGAAATAAAAAAAAAAAAAGCTCAGTCCTGAAAAAAATTAACTATATAGTTACATGCCTACAAAACTTCGTGGTCTCGCTATTGTTAGTCTGCCCAGTATGCGAACTAGTAGCTTAAATATTTTGTCTTCGACTTGTCTTCGACTTTTGTCTTCGACATTGAATATTTTTCAAACTAAAGTTTAAACCAATGAACGGTTTATTTCAGAATGTTCCCCTAACATATTTCTATAAGTGTACTAGATTTTTATATTTTTGTATGTTATAGATTTTGCGGTATGAAGGAGAGAAACGAGAACTTTGTCAAACAGTGAAGGATACTTCTTTTAATATAGAGAGATAACATAGTTTTATTTTCTTATAAACACATTTCTATAGACAACATTTTTTGAATTCGAGATTTTGAAAGGAAACACGTTTTATGATTAGAAAGCATTTCGAACAAATTTGGCAAGATTTCCGTTTCCGTGTGTGTCTCTTCTTTGAAACATAAAATAATAATAATAATAATAATAATAATAATAATTGTGAATGGTAGCTCATAAATAGGTACGGGTTGTTTCAATTATGTTGTAATTACGATACATTGGACCTAAATGTGGAAAATGAATATATGAGAAAATCTGTTGCAGCCTCATATTCCTGAAATTTTAACAAGTAAAAGCAAAAAATGTTGTATTTAAAAGTATACCCTTATATTATTTGCATGTAATTAATGTCTGAAATAAAGGTTCTTAATATCTTACAACAATGGTTATTTATATTACCATTCTTAACAAACTGTCCCCAACTAAAAGAGCTTGCAGGGCCAACTAAAAGGCAAAAATTCCATCGCGGCCCCATAACGAGCTGGCCTGAAAAATATGAAAATCTAGAGAATTAAAATGCACCACAAAAATCACCGACACTCCAAAGTTATATATTTACTCCGTTTGAAGTTGAATAAAAAATTGTAGTAAAAATAGAGTAAGTAGGTTAAAAGAAAAAGTTGATTGAATCCCATCATTCACAGCAGACACCATTATTGTTTCAAAGATGTTCCAATTTTCGATCTACTGTCGCTGGATTTCTTTTTTCTTTGTTTCAAAAGAGCGTCGCTAAGCAACGGAACCGACCTTCGGCTCGCAACTTTTGCTGAGTCAAGATCAGTCCACGATTTTCTGGACAACTTGGTTGTTACCAAACTTTTTAATGTGCCCGAGAAATCATGAATTTCGAAGGAAGATGGACGTTCAAACCTTCCGGTATCCCATGGTCTACTGCTCATGCTATGAGCAAGGCGAAGGGGAAACTGTTGACTACTGGTGATAATTACATGGTATCATTAAAGGTATGTATATCTTTTTGAAAAATATATTAGGTGTCAAGTAGTGTCATGGATCAGGCAAATAACTAAGATGTATTAGATGTATCGTAAATTTTTTATGCAGGTGTATAGGGGGCTGACCTCTTTCCTTAACGGAGTACGGGGGCTTTCTCGTTTCCTATTAAAGGTAAGGGAAAGTCAATTACAAAGTTGCAGATCTTTTAAAAATTAGTACATTTTTGTGCCCCTGCAAAAGATGGGGAATTACCCCCTAAATTATGATTCTAAAACATACAATTTTATTAATCTGCATTAGCTGAACTTAGAAACATTGAAAAACATACGTGTGAAATCATACATCATTAATGAAGGTGGATATTTTGTATTTTATATATAATAAAGTTAATTTTATTTTGTTCCATTGTCTAAATGCATTATTTTTAGGGAGAAAGTTAGGTGGTATACACTACTTTTCACGGTTCCTTTCCATATTTTGGGTGGCACAAAAACGCTGTATGCTTATTTTACAATGCTTTACATCTTTGCAATTGAATTCTACGTACTCCGATAAAGATGGGAGTCAGGCTCCCGAAAGTTGTGCCATCGTGTAGAGCCATTGGGGGTTTCTCGTAAATTTTCACGATGCGATTATTTTTTCCTCCAAAGTTATAAAAATATGCAAAAGTTTCCTTTAAAAATTATGAACTTTGACTAAATTTGCTAAAAATGTTTTCATTTTTGATTCCAAAGAATAAAAAATCTGATGTGAGAGCAGCACATGGCTTTCCTTATATAATGCAATGGATTTACTACTTTAGCGGTGAAAAAGTGATGAAAAGATCCACGGTACAGTGTTTGTAACATTAAATTGTACATTTGGCGCTTTTCCGGATGCCAACATCTAAAACTATTTTGTACCCAATTATCTAATATTTTACGCTACTCTGAATTAACAATTATCAATATTGATAACATCCTCAATAAGCAATATAGTCCACATATTTAACTATTTTAAAAATACATTCATCAATTGGGCATCATTTTCATTAACTTGGCGTCAGTTTTGCAATTTCGACGATATTTTCGTCAATGTGCGGCCAAATATCTCCAATTTGGCGATATTAAGAAGAGCGTTTCTTATATAACTAGAGGGACTTCGTTCCCTGCTCGAAACGCTCGCTTCGTGAGTTATTGCTACCTGCTATCTAGGCGTAATATGTCCGTTGAAGTAGGTGTAATATGCCCGTTTAGCTACGCCCCGAACTCGCTACGCTCGCCAGCCTCCATGATACGCTTCGCGAATCGGGAGGCTTCGAATCCCACTCGTTAACTCTCATTTCGCGAGCACATTAGTGCCACCTTTCACCTTTCCTTCTACACAAGCGTAATGGTGTTATTACACAGGGCAATTTTTATTGCCGAAGTTCGGCAATTCCGCACGTCAATCATACTTTAGGCTCCTCCTCTTTAACAGGTCCCTTCTTTCTAATGTCGCCGATTTCATTTCAGAAAGCATTCTTTGGTGTGTTTTTCGTATAATTTGAATCTTTTATATCCTAAAGATATCTGTAATTTGTTAAAAGTTCTATTATCATTTTTCAATCTCCAGACTTTAGAAATTCCTCCCGGCAATGATACTTTAGGCCCCGCCTTTCTCAAAGGCCCCTCCTTTTTAATACCGCCGTGTTCATTCCAAGAAGCATTATTTAGTGAGTTTTTTTTTCGTATAATGTGGATATTTTATATCCCACAGGTATCTGTAATTTGGTAGAAGTTCTATTAATTTTTACAACTCCAGATTCTAATCCTTTCTGGTAGGTCGGCCGGTCTGGGTCTCAACAATCAACAATCAACAACAACTCCAGATTCTAACGTAATTGAGCTGCTTCGACGTGTTTGCATTACAGTCGCCATCGCCATCGCCATCTTGAATGCAAATGAGAAGAGGAAAGGCGGAGCGTAGTGACGTCCAATTTTATCGTTCTCTGATTGGTTCTCTGCTCAGAAATTGAGCAATTTTTATTGCCGATCACGAACGAATTGCGGCAATTCGGCGGCAAGATTTCTTCCCATTGAAATGTATGGTGTTGCTGAAAAATTGCTGGAAGGAATTGCTCCGTGTAATAACACCATAACTCGTTTTGCGAAAAATTTCATGAGCTTCAGCTCCCAGCTCGCCAACCTCGAAACTCGTTTCGTGAGGTGGGAGGCTTCGTCTCCTACTTCCTGGCGCTCACTGAGCTTGCATCGCAAGCTATGTCGTGCCGCCTCCTTTTAAGAGAGATTGCTTACCGTATTACGAACAAAAGGCAACATTTCATAACTGCATTTTTTGCCGTTTGTTCGTAATACAATGACGAAATATTGTATTATGCTTTCAGTATAGAGATATTTACAACAATGAAACATATAATTGTTGTGAAATATAACAATTAAATTGTAATGTTCATGACAATAATAGTTTCAAATCTTCGCCCGCAAAGAAGAAAATTTTGCATAAAAAAGTACATAAAAATTAAATAACTCAATAACTAAATCGAAATTTTAAAAAAAGGGCTTTGTCCTGCAAAAATTCAACTATGTAGGTACATGCCATCAACAATTCGAGCTATTGCTAGTCTCTCCAGGATGCGAACTCTCAGCTCAAAAACTCTTCCTTTGACTTTGACATTAAATATTTCCTAAACTAAACTTTAAATCGAAAAACGATTTATATCAACGTATTCCCCGAACATTTCTCTACAAATATACCAAATTTCATATTTTGGAATGCTATTGATTTTGAGCTACGTGACAGAAAATCTTGAGAAACGCGAAATTTGTCAAGCGGCAGCTACTTCTTTTTAATATAGAGTGATAAAAGGTATGGTCGTCATATGACGGATTTAAAAACTTGCAAAATATTGCATCATATTTGGCGTCATTTTTATCAATTTGGCGACATTTTTATCAATTTCATAAACTTTTTATCAATTTGGAAAAAGTTTAGTCAATTTGGTAACACTTAAAAAAGTTGCCAAATTGGCGATATGCCGCCAAAATTCGTCGCCAGAATTTTGCCAAGCGTTACAAACAGAGTCTTATGGTAAAGTTTTATATTATTTCCAAAATATTGAATTTCAATCAATTAGTTGTCATTTTCATTGATTTAGCGCCATTCTTATCAATTTGGCTACATTTTCATCAGTTGGGCGACATTTCAAAAACTCACCAAGTTGGCGATATTTCACAAAATTCACCGCTAAAATTTCGTTAAGCATTATGATCGGAGAAATAGGTTATTCTTATAGCAGATAAACGACTAATGGCGTCCAAATACAAAACTATTACCCAAAGTATCTCTCTCCTCTTATAGTAGATTCTTATTATTTCCAAGATATTGGACATCAGTCTTCACTTTCATTGATTTGGCGTCATTTTTATCAATTTAGTGACATTTTTATCAATTTAGCGATATTTTCGTCAGTTTAGCAACATGTAAAAAACTCGCCAAATTGGCGATATTCCGCCAAATTCGCAGCCAAAATTTCGCCAAGCATTGTTTATTGAGAAATGGGTTTGTCCTATGGTAGATAAACGACTATAATGGTATCAAATTACCATCTATTAACCTAAATGTCTTCTCTCGTGAATGGAACCAGCTAGATCTACGAGAATGATGATAATAAATTTATCGCATAATATTACATATGAAAAGTGAACAGATTCCACAATAGTTAAATTTTTTTTTTAATTTTAGTGATTTTTTAATAAATTTATTTGAAATATGTGTAATATCTTCTCGAGAACGGTTCATGCTAGCGTTCTAGAATTTATGTCAATCGTTTTTCAATGAAAAATTACATAAGAAATGATTATTTACGTAAGTTTATTGAGTGTGTTAATTTTTGATGATTTTTTTAGAATTTCATTTCAAAATTTAGGAGGATTCTGAACATTCGATTGCATGTAAAAACAATAGGCTTCCAGTATTCACTGATGGTGATTTTTGTACCAAATTTTATTCAGATCGCTTGATTCGTTCGTGAGATATCGTCTCCACAGACTCAAACACACCCGCACACCCGCGCGCGCACACACACACACAGACATCACCTCAAAAACGTCTGATTCGTGTTCAGGGATGCTTGAAACGTGCTCTCCCGTCGAAAACTCGAATTCTCGACCGCGTCACAATACTTTCCTTATACATTATACTATGTATATAAGGAAAGTAAAAATCTGATATGGGCATGACTTTCCTTGTGGTAAAAAAAATTCATTGCATTATGGAAGGTATGTGATTTTTCTTCTAAAATGCAATGCGTTTACTTCTTTCACAGTGAAAAAATTATTTATAAGATCGAAGGCACAGTTGTGGAATTGTACATGAATGTTGAATTGTACATTTGGCATCTTTTTGGATGGTAACATGTAACACTATTTCATACCCAATGAACTTATATTTCACGCCAGATTAGGGCAGTATCGAAAATACATGTTGTTACGATACAAACGTTCAAGGGAAAATTAAGTAATTCAAATGATGTCTAATTAAGCATCTGTAACCCAACACCTGATTGATCGGTCACCCACATGTAAATTATAAAGAAATTAAATAAAATTAAAAATTAAATGCTTAATGAATTGGGACAGTATAGTGGGGAATATAATTTTGAATACAAATACAAAGCATTGTGAAAACACCAGTTAAAATTATAATAGTTAAAAGTATTTTGCATACGGGCCCCCTAAAAATCACCGATACATAAAATATTTAATACATGATAAAATTCACATTGTACATACCTGTGACAGTACCTAAAATCAATGATACATGTAAAAAAAATTTCCAGAAAAATGTTTATTAATCAAAATAAAGTCATTCATAGTTGTGAATGTTCATAAAGAACTCTCAAAAATCCGAGTAACAAAATGATCTTTATTTAGTTCGACAGATAAAGAAAAAATATTTTCAGAAATTACCTATGGATGATGTTGTTGTTGTTGAGACCCAGACCGTCTGACCTACCAGAAAGGTGTAAAGTAACTGTTTGGACGGCCGGGAAGTGCCACCCAATTTAGACCGGAACCCAGTGGGGGAGGCATCCACAGAGACCGTACCCTCCTTCCCCTACCATCAACCTCTCGGAAGGACTTACGGACCCACAAGTTTAACGTGATCGTACTCCGCATGAACACGGCGGCAGTTGTGGCAGCTTGCAAATCCAGCGCTCAAGCCACCTGGCTACCGCTCCCGAAATGTGCCGAGTGCAACTCCAGCGCGCTAACCAATGGGCTACCGCGCCCACCTATGGATGATGTATAATATCTTCTCAAAATTTAATTTTCTTTTACGGCATATACAGGGTGTCCCAAAAAGTTTGAAACGCGCTTTAATTCTTTACCTGTTGGAGATAAGCGGCCAATGTAAATTGGAACAAGAAAGATCAATCATGCTTAAAGCATTGATTATGAAACACTTTCCAACTTCAATGCAATTTTATTTAAAAAAGTCTAAAATGCAATACATTCCTCGGTAATATTTTAAAACTTATCACCATACTACATTAATTTATTATATTTGAAAACTGAAACCTTCATTGAAAAAAATGAACTTCATTCAAATGACGGCATTGAAATACAAATTGCCTGGTTTCAATATCTCTAAAATGCGATACATTCCACGGTAATATTTTTAAAACTATCATAATACTACGATAATTTATTACATTTGAAAACTTCATCGAAAACAACTGAAATTAATTCAAATGACGTCATAGAAAACGTAACATTCCTGGATCTCTCCATAAAAACAGAATTTCATTCATAAATTTCTTCCATTAATTTCATTCATCACAATACAATAATAATTTATTTTATTTAAAAATTAAGACCATGGAGCTACAAGTAATTAAACTCTGTGCTTAAAATTTCATCGAAAAAAATCGTTCTTCTCTTTATAAAATCAATTAATATTTCATTCATATCAGCTATGCAGACTCCATGGGCTAAATTATTTTGTGTTAAAGAAATACAGCAATTCTAATACAACTCATTCTATATATTTTGCTGCTTACATTTTACATAAGTGAAAAATAGGCTTCGTTGTAGAAATAATCAAATTTGGATAACCATTTAAACTCAAATATATTGTATTTGCGTTGTTTCAGTATGTAGATGCACAGATTTTAAGTAAAAATAAAGTAGTTTTAGGACGGATACAACACTCAATATGAATTAAAAAGAACTTAAAAAAATCACGATTTTGAAAGAAGATGGATGCCATATATAATTTTGAAGTGGGTCATGTGATCTTTTCATATCATGATCACGTGATCGTTTCATATCATGATCACGTGATCGTTTCATATAAGAGGTGTAATTATTATTTTAATTTTTATTTAAAAAACTACTAAATATATTTCGCTGAAATTTTTTTTTATATATTTTATGGAACAATTTGAATATTACCTAAAATTTTCGAAGCAATTTGTGAATTTTAAATGCGCTTAAAAAATGTTTGAAAAATTAAGTCCCATAGGGCTCAATGTATTTCATTTTTTCAACCCGGGTTCAATCCAAAACTAATCGGGTGATATTATTCATTTATATTCCCATAGGTCCTACAGACCGTCTGAACAACATACTAAAATTTCATTTTGATTAAGTCATTTTTACGGCAGTTATCGTGCTAACGGGCAGACAGACAGACAGACAGAATGAACAAAGTCATAAACACTTTTCGACTTTGTTGTAAAGTGTTAACAAAGTCATAAACACTTTTAAACTTTGTTGTAAAGTGTTAAAAATGTTGAAACTAAGGTAGGAAATAAGGCTACGTTAATGAAATAGTCCTCACATTCATTTTCAAAAAGTTACACTTTTTAAATTTTTATATGACCCCCTTCGACAAACTTGGTCAATCAGAAAATTTTTATTTTTAATGCAACAAGATCATTAAAGACAAGAAAGATCAATCATGCTTAAAGCATTGATTATGAAACACTTTCCAACTTCAATGCAATTTTATTTAAACATTTCTAAAATGCAATACATTCCTCGGTAATATTTTAAAACTTATCACAATACTACATTAATTTATTATATTTGAAACCTTAAACCTTCATCGAAAAAAATTAACTTCATTCAAATGACGGCATTAAAGTATAAATTGCCTGGTTTAAACATCTCTAAAATGTTATACATTCCTCGGTAATAATTTTAGAATTAACATAATACTACGATAATTTATTATATTTGAAAACTTCATCGAAAACAACTGAAATCCATTCAAATGACGTCATAAAAAATAACACGCCTGGCTCTCTCTATAAAAGCTGGATTTCATTCATAAATAATTCAATGTGCTCAATGTCATTCATCACAATACTATAATAATTTATTTTATTTAAAAATTAAGACCATTGAGCTGAAAGTAAGTAAACTCTATGCGTAAAACTTCATCGAAAAATATCGTCCTTCTCTTTCTAAAATCAATGAATTCATATCAGCTAAGCAGACTCCATGGACTAAATGATTTTGTGTTAAAGAATTACAGCGATTCTAATACAACTCATTCTACATATTTTGCTGTTTACATTTTACATAGGTGAAAAATAGGCTTAATAGTAGAAATAATCAAATTTGGAAGAGCATTTAAACTGAAATATATTGCCATTGCGTTGTTTCAGTATGTAGATGCACAGAATTTAGGCAAAAATAAAGTAATTTTAGGACGGATACAACACTCAATATGAATTAAAAAGAACTTTAAAAATCACGATTTTGACACAAGATGGATGCCATATATCATTTTGAAGTGGGTCATGTGATCGTTTCATATCATGGACACGTGATCGCTTAATATAAGAGGTGTTATTATTATTTTAATTTTTATTTAAAAAACAACTGAATATATTTCGCTGAATTTTTTTTTATATATTTTATGGAACAATTTGAATATTGCCTAAAATTTTCGAAGCAATTTGTGAATTTTAAATCCGCTTAAAAAATGCTTGAAAAATTAGGTCCCATAGGGCTCAATGTATTCCATTTTTTCAACCCGGGTTCAATCCAAAACTAATTGGGTGATATTATTCATTTATATTCCCATAGGTCCTATAGACCGTCTGAACAACATACTAAAATTCCATTTTGATTAAGTCATTTTTACAGCAGTTATCGTGCTAACGGACAGACAGACAGACAGACAGACAGACAGACAGACAGAATGAACAAAGTCATAAACACTTTTCAACTTTGTTGTAAAGTGTTAAAAACCGCATATCTGTATCTTTAAAATTGAGCGAGTAATATGTAATTGAAAGTTGAACATTGTGAATGGGGACCCTATATCAAATTAGAAATGTAAATTTGTGACATATCATACAAGAAAGATCAATCATGCTTAAAGCATTGATTATGAAACACTTTCCAACTTCAATGCAATTTTATTTAAACATGTCTAAAATGCAATACATTCCTCGGTAATATTTTAAAACTTATCACAATACTACATTAATTTATTATATTTGAAACCTTAAACCTTCATCGAAAAAAATTAACTTCATTCAAATGAGGGCATTAAAATATAAATTGCCTGGTTTAAACATCTCTAAAATGTGATACATTCCTCGGTAATAATTTTAGAATTATCATAATACTACGATAATTTATTATATTTGAAAACTTTATCGAAAACAACTGAAATTCATTCAAATGACGTCATAAAACAATAACACGCCTGGCTCTCTCTATAAAAGCAACATTTCATTCATAAATAATTCTCCCATTCATGTCATTCATCACAATACTATAATAATTTATATTATTTAAAAATTAAGACCATGGAGCTACAAGTAAGTAAAACTCTATGCGTAAAACTTCATCGAAAATTATCGTCCTTCTCTTTCTAAAATCAATGAATATTTCATTCATATCAGCCATGCAGACTCCATGGACTAAATGATTTTGTGTTAAAGAATTACAGCGATTCTAATACAACTCATTCTACATATTTTGCTGTTTACATTTTACATAGGTGAAAAATAGGCTTAATAGTAGAAATAATCAAATTTGGAAGAGCATTTAAACTGAAATATATTGCCATTGCGTTGTTTCAGTATGTAGATGCACAGAATTTAGGCAAAAATAAAGTAATTTTAGGACGGATACAACACTCAATATGAATTAAAAAGAACTTTAAAAATCACGATTTTGACACAAGATGGATGCCATATATCATTTTGAAGTGGGTCATGTGATCGTTTCATATCATGGACACGTGATCGCTTAATATAAGAGGTGTTATTATTATTTTAATTTTTATTTAAAAAACAACTGAATATATTTCGCTGAATTTTTTTTTATATATTTTATGGAACAATTTGAATATTGCCTAAAATTTTCGAAGCAATTTGTGAATTTTAAATCCGCTTAAAAAATGCTTGAAAAATTAGGTCCCATAGGGCTCAATGTATTCCATTTTTTCAACCCGGGTTCAATCCAAAACTAATTGGGTGATATTATTCATTTATATTCCCATAGGTCCTATAGACCGTCTGAACAACATACTAAAATTCCATTTTGATTAAGTCATTTTTACAGCAGTTATCGTGCTAACGGACAGACAGACAGACAGACAGACAGACAGACAGACAGACAGAATGAACAAAGTCATAAACACTTTTCAACTTTGTTGTAAAGTGTTAAAAACCGCATATCTGTATCTTTAAAATTGAGCGAGTAATATGTAATTGAAAGTTGAACATTGTGAATGGGGACCCTATATCAAATTAGAAATGTAAATTTGTGACATATCATACAAGAAAGATCAATCATGCTTAAAGCATTGATTATGAAACACTTTCCAACTTCAATGCAATTTTATTTAAACATGTCTAAAAGGCAATACATTCCTCGGTAATATTTTAAAACTTATCACAATACTACATTAATTTATTATATTTGAAACCTTAAACCTTCATCGAAAAAAATTAACTTCATTCAAATGAGGGCATTAAAATATAAATTGCCTGGTTTAAACATCTCTAAAATGTGATACATTCCTCGGTAATAATTTTAGAATTATCATAATACTACGATAATTTATTATATTTGAAAACTTTATCGAAAACAACTGAAATTCATTCAAATGACGTCATAAAAAAATAACACGCCTGGCTCTCTCTATAAAAGCAACATTTCATTCATAAATAATTCTCCCATTCATGTCATTCATCACAATACTATAATAATTTATATTATTTAAAGATTAAGACCATGGAGCTACAAGTAAGTAAAACTCTATGCGTAAAACTTCATCGAAAATTATCGTCCTTCTCTTTCTAAAATCAATGAATATTTCATTCATATCAGCCATGCAGACTCCATGGACTAAATGATTTTGTGTTAAAGAATTACAGCGATTCTAATACAACTCATTCACCATATTTTGCTGTTTACATTTTACATAGGTGAAAAATAGGCTTAATAGTAGAAGTAATCAAATTTGTATGAGCATTTAAACTGAAATATATTGTCATTGCGTTGTTAAAGTATGTAGATGCACAGAATTTAGGCAAAAATAAAGTAGTTTTAGGATGGATACAACACTCAATATGAATTAAAAAGAACTTTAAAAATCACGATTTTGAGACAAGGTGGATGCCATATATCATTTTGAAGTGGGTCATGTGATCGTTTCATATCATGGACACGTGATCGCTTCATATAAGAGGTGTTATTATTATTTTAATTTTTATTTAAAAAACTACTGAATATATTTCGCTGAATTTTTTTATATATATTTTATGGAACAATTTGAATATTGCCTAAAATTTTCGAAGCAATTTGTGAATTTTAAATCCGCTTAAAAAATGCTTGAAAAATTAGGTCCCATAGGGCTCAATGTATTCCATTTTTTCAACCCGGGTTCAATCCAAAACTAATTGGGTGATATTATTCATTTATATTCCCATAGGTCCTATAGGCCGTCTGAACAACATACTAAAATTTCATTTTGATTAAGTCATTTTTACGGCAGTTATCGTGCTAACGGACAGACAGACAGACAGACAGACAGACAGAATGAACAAAGTCATAAACACTTTTCAACTTTGTTGTAAAGTGTTAAAAAAGATAAAACTGGATAATAATACATAGGAGACAATTTTACGAATTTCGCGTAGGCTCACGATGCGATCACGGATTCTTAAGTATTTTTCACATTGAGTCATGCCATTTTTTATTTGAAACAATTAAAATAAATAAGTAAAGAAATGCAAGTATGTATTTGATTTTGAAATGTAACATAATTTTTCAAACCGAAGAATAGAACTCACAGACAATTTTTTCTTTCTTTTAACTCAAATTTAGCCGTTTCAAATATTTATAGTAAAATAATTTTAAATAATCTGATGTGGACAGCACATGACTTTCTCTGCAGACTTATGTCCACGTTCTCTTTAATTTAATTAAATTTAATTCACATTTAATTCAATTTTCGTTCTCATTTAGTAACTGGACTTATTTTCAAAGGTGGCGTACAGAAAATACGAAAAAACTAAAATATTTCGAGAACGGCTAGTCCTAGTATAATGGGGTTGGTTTTATTCTTTTTTTCGTTAAAAATTACGTATAAAACAAGCATTTAATGGATATATTTGAGCATACGTAGTTTTTTATTTTATATTTTGACGATTTTTAAGGGCCATTATGCAAAAAAAGGCAGGTTATTTTTTCCCGAATCGTACCAAAATCTAATCAGCAGCAGGGTAACCCACAAGCGACTTATTTACCGAATTTCCTGAAATTCGGTCCATTAGTGTTACAGCTAGAGTGAATACATGCAATTTTTTGCCGGCCATTTCGCAAAAAAAGGCGAGTTCTTTTATCCTGAATCGTATTAAAAACTAATCAGCACCAGGATCACACCCAAGTGACTTACCTACCAAATTTTATAAAATTCGGTCAATTTGTTTTTTGAGTTAGAGTGGATCACATACATTGCACAGACAGACAGACAGACACACATACACTCACACAGACGTCATGCTAAAAATAATTTTTTCGTATTTTAGAGGTTTCGAAACGTGTAGATCCGTCGAAAACTCGAGTTTCGATTTTTGGCATGATTCCAATGCTTTCCCTATACGTTACCATGTATTGTAGGGAAAGTAAAAAAATCTGATGTGAGCAGCACATCAGGGCCGGATTAACCACGGGGCCAACCGGGCCATGGCCCGGGGCCCCCGACTCTGGGGGGCCCCCAAGTGGCATGAAATTTATATTATATATAAATTAAAAATATAATATAAATATAATATTTTATGAATTAAATTTCGACTGTATAAACGTGTTGTGTTGAAGACCCAGACCGTCCGACTCGTCCAGAGGACTTAGAGTAACTAGCGACTGTATAAACGTGTAACTTTTCTTCCAAAATAAAAATTTTATCTTATACATTTTTCTGAATTAACTTTCGAAACACAATTTACATTTAATAAAGTGTAACATACAGTTAATAAAGTGAAACATGCTTCACGATCCCTCTCAGGCCATGAAACGATCATCGAACATAGAAAAAATCTGTTTACGTACATGAGGCGATGCAGAGAACAAGGGCGAATAGACACAGAACTTGAAATCCATATGAGCAAAGAAAGAGATTATTGGAGAGAAATATTGCGAAGAGTGGTCGAAGTCATAAAATTTTTAGCACAGAGGGGTCTACCATTTAGAGGTGATGAGGAAAAATTTGGGTCAGCAAAAAATGGGAATTACATGGGAACCTTGGAATTAGTTAGCAAATTTGACCCGTTCTTACATGAGCATATTAAAAAATACGGAGTGGCAGGAAAAGGTAACGTTGTTGTTGTTGAGACCCAGACCGTCCGACCTACCAGAAAGGTGTAAGGTAACCGTTTGGACGGCCGGGAAGTGCCACCCAATTTAGACCGGATTCCAGTGGGGGGGCATCCACAGGGACCGTACCCTTCTTCCCCTACCACCAACCTCTCGGAAGGACTTACGGACCCCCTTGTTTAACGTGATCTTACTCCGCATGAAAGGAAAGGGTAACGTGTCCTATCTTTCGTCAACAATTTGTGATGAGTTCATTAACGTCATAGGTCAGAAGTTGTTTGCAGCAATTGTGGATGAGATGAAACAAGCAAAGTACTATTCGATATCTGTGGACTCTAAGCCTGATGCATCTCGCATAGATCAACTGACTTTCATAATTAGATATGTAAGAAGTGACGTCTCTGTAGAAAGGTTTTTAAAGTTCATACCAATTTATGGACATAGTGCTGAAAATCTTTTCAATGAAGTTACTGGACTTCTGAAGGAAAACCAAATTTCCCTGTCTAACTGCAGAGGTCAATCCTACAATAACGCGTCTAACATGAGCGGCAGGTACAATGGACTTCAGGCCAGAATCAAGGTAGAAAACCCTTTGGCATTATTCATACCATATGCAGCTCACACCTTGAATCTTGTGGGTGTTAGAGCAACTGAAAGTTGCAGAGAAGTTGCTGCATTTTTTGACTTCAGAATCTGTAAACCTTTTTTAATTCCTCAACGCATCGATGGGGAATTCTCTCATCCATGTTAGGTTCAAAAAAGAAAATTCTGAAAAATGTATCTGATACCCGGTGGTCTGCTAGAGCAGATGCAATCATAGTCTTGAAAGAGAGCTACCCATCTATTGAGGCAACATTAAATTCCATGTCATCAGACTTGTTTGGATCATCTGAAACGAGATTGAAAGCTGAAGGCCTAAAACAGTATATGGAGAGATTTGAGACACTCTTCCTCACATACTTTTGGTGTGATTTATTGAGAAGAATTAATAAAGTCAATACTTCTCTGCAAAAATCAACTGTAACATTGCATGTCGCCGTGCAACTCCTGGAATCTCTCACATTGTGTATTCAGAAGAAGAGGGAAAGCTATGATTGGTATGAAGCCTTGGCCAGATCAAAAAAAGATCCTAATTACCAGGATTCCATAATTCGAACAAAAATACGAAGTTCTAGATTGACATTTTATGATAACGAAGGTTCCCCAGATGTTGTTTTATCTGGTAAAGAAAAGATGAAGATTGAAACTTTCCTTCCTTGGTAGACAGTTTAATCAAAAACTTGGATGCTCGATCTAAAGCTTAGCGAAACATCTTTGAGATTTTTGGATTCTTTGAGGATCTGCTTTTCTTAGAGGAAGAATCTGTAAGAAAGCATAGTGAATGTTTTGCAAAAATATACAAAGATGATGTTGATGGAAGAGAACTTGCAGAAGAATGCATCCATATCAAAGTATACATTAATGCAAATTATCCTGAGACAGCAGTGCTCTTTATGGACATATCTGCTGATGACGAAGAAGAGTGATGAAGACTATGATGGAGAAACAGGTTCCAGATCCATCGAGTTCCAGATGAGATACATACAGGAGAAAAGAAGGAGACTGAACCTACAAAACTTTTACAGCTATATGCATGAAAGTGGAATTTCATCTGCTTTCCCTAACATAGAAATAGGGTTGCGAATATATAGTTGCATGATGGTTTCCAATGCAAGTGGTAAACGTTCATTTTTGAAGTTAAAAATTATAAAATCCGAAAAACGCAGTGTGATGAAGCAGGAGAAATTAAACGACCTAAGCATTTTAAGCATTGAAAACGAGTTACTTAAAGTAATGGAATTTAACGATATAATTGATGATTTTGCTACTAAAAAGTCAAGAAAAAAGATTGTGTAAGCCCGAATGTGTCTTGAGTCTTCTTGTAACTTGTTTTTCAACAAATCGTTATGTCACAGTCCCATTTTCATATTTTGATATCCCCCCTTATATGTTGTAAAGAATGTAAACATTTGATGTCAAAAACAAATGTAATATTCGTTGGAATCATCCAACTGGTGATTATTGAAACAATTTTAGCCATTTGCACATATTTATGTATACGTTCTACAAGTTAGTACTATTACTGAACGTATATTATTGCGAAGAAATAAATTTGCAAAATTTACAGTGAACAGGGGCCCCCCCTCTCTAAGTTCTGGCCCGGGACCACAGATATGCTTAATCCGGGTCTGCAGCACATAACTTTCCCTGCAGACTTATATCCACGTTCCCTTTATTTTAATTAAATTTAATTGACTTTTAATTAAATTTTCGTTCTCATTCGGTAACTGGACTTATTTTCATAGGTGGCGTAGAGAAAATACGAAAAAAATATACATTACCATATATTGCAGGGAAAGTAAAAACTAAAGAATGAAATGCAGACGATTTATTTTTTAATTTACGTATTCAATCCCAGTATTATTTCTATTCAAAACAACTAAACTTTTTTTTAATATTATTACAAAATAAAGAAGATTAGAAGTCATTCAGTGAATAGTCAGCATGTTCAGTTCTGAATTGACGAATTAAGAACACGTAACTGGTTGTGCATTATGGTATTTTTAACAAATAACGAGCTTTTCGAATTAACAATGATTTATGGTGTTATTACATGGGCAATTTTTATTGCCGAACTTCGGCAATTTCGCCCGTCAATCATACTTTAGGCTCCTCCTCTTTAACAAGTCCCTTCTCTCTAATCTCGCCGATTTCATTTCAGAAAGCATTCTTTGGTGTGTTTTTCGTATAATTTGAATCTTTTATATCCTAAAGGTGTCTATAATTTGTTAAAAGTTCTATTATTATTTTTTCATCTCCAGACGTTAGAAATTCCTCCCGGCAATGATACTTTAGGCCCCGCCTTTCTAAAACGCCCCTCCCTTCTAATACCGCCTAGTTCATTCCAAGAAGTATTATTCAGTGGTTTTTTTTTTTTTTTTTTTTGTATAATTTAGATCTTTTATATGCCACAGGTGTCTGTAATTTGGTAAAAGTTCTAGTATTATTTTTACATCTCCAGACTTTAGCAATTCCGCCCAGCAATGATACTGTAAGCCCCTCCTTTCTAACAGGCCCTCCCTGTTTAGTGCCTCCGATTTCAGGAAGCATTCTTTAGTTGTTGTTGAGACCCAGACCATCCGACCTACCAGAAAGGTGCAAGGTAACTGTTTGGACGGCCGGGAAGTGCCACCCAATTTGGACCGGAACCCAGTGGGGGAGGCATCCACAGGGACCGTACCCTCCTTCCCCTACCACCAACCTCTCGGAAGGACTTACGGACCCACATGTTTAACGTGATCGTACTCCGCGTGAACACGGCGGCAGTTTTGGCAGTGGCTGGAATCGAACCCGGGCCTACCGAGTGCAACTCCAGCGCCCTAACCAATGGGCTACCGCGCCCCTAGGAAGCATTCTTTAGCGTGTTTTTTTCGTATAATTTGGATATTTTATATCCCACAGGTGTCTGTAATTTGGTAGAAGTTCAATTATTTCTTCCTTCTCCAGATTCTAACGTAATTGAGCTGCTTCGACGCGTTTGCATTACAGTCGTCGTCGCCATCTTGAATGCAAATGAGAAGAGGAAAGGCGGAGCGTAGTGACGTCCAATTTTATCTTCCTCTGATTGGTTCATCGCTCAGAAATTGAGCAATTTTTATTGCCGAGTACGAACGAATTGCGGCAATTCGGCGGCAAGATTTCTTCCCATTGAAATGTATGATGTTGCTGGAAAATTGCTGGAAGGAATTGCTCCGTGTAATAGCACCATTATGCTCTGTGTAATAAAAATACTGCAGAAACTGTTCGGGATTTTGGCCGGTGATATCCAAACTTGCCTGAAATTTCACGTACATTTGTTTATCGGATGATGAGGCGATTAAGAACTATCCGTTCATTTCGTACAAGACCTGGATCTTTAAGAAATCGCTTGTAAACAGAGGACCAAGAAACTGACACCATCGCATATTTTTATTTCAACCCACGAACAGGCATTCGAAAAGCAAGCGAAATTTTGGGGTTACCCAGGATGTAAATTGCTTGGAAAATACCATTGGCTTCCATTTTGTATTCATGGACTTCAAGCACTTCATCCCTCCGATTTTAACAGGCGTGTAGCATTCTGCAACTGGTTGTTAATCCAACAAGACATCAATTCGACCTTTTTAAAGAACATTCTGTGGACTGATGAATGTTTGTTTACGGAAGATGGAGCAATCAATATCACATTGCTCATTATTGGGATAATATGAAATCATTTTTTGTCCGTGAACTACATCACCAGAGAAAGTTTTCTGTGTCTGTATGGTGCGGAATTTGGAATGGAAAATTGATTGGTCCTGTGTTTTATGAAGGGACTCTTACAGATGAAACATACATGCAGCTTATTTTAAATGGTACTGTAACGGACTTTATGGAGGCGACAACATTATCGCTTCTAAAATACAAGTATTATCAACAAGATGGCGCACCTGCACACCAGGCTATAATTGTGACAACTGGCTCAACGAAAATTTTGATAAACAGTGGACTGGTTTGAAAAGAGCCACAGGATGGCTCCCCCAGATCCCCTGACTTAACCCTTCTCGAATTTTACTTATGGGGTCGTCTTCGAACACTAGTTTTTAATACTCACCCACTAAACGCAATTGACCTTAAACAAAAGATAGTTAGTATTTCTTATTAATTCTAAGTGGTATTTTGATAAAATTATTTGAAAATGTGCAATATCTCGAAAACGGTTCATGTTAGCGTTCTAAAATTCATGTCAATCGTTTTTTAATGAAAAATTACATAAGAAGTGATTATTTTCAAAACTATACTGAAAGTTTTGATTTTTTGATGATTTTCGAAATTTGAGAGGGTTCTGAACATTCGATTGCGTTTAAAAACAATAGGCTTCCAGTATTCATGGATTGTAATTTTTGTGCCAAATTTTGTTCGAATCGCTCCTATTCGTTCGTGAGATATCGTCTCCACACACACGCACACACACCACCTCAAAAACGTTTGATTCGTGTTCAAGGATGCTGGAAACGTGCTCTCCCGTCGAAAACTCGAATTCGAATTTTCGACTCCATCACAATACTTTCCTTATACATTATACTAATGTATATAAGGAAAGTAATAAAATAATGTATCGTTTCTCATGTGTGGACGAAAATTGTGTTTAACACTATCCTATGTTACAAAACATGCTGAAAAATAACAAGATCAAGTCAGTTCTTATCTTATTTCACTTAATCAATTTGTAAATGACATCCGATTTTGATCATCAAACGAAAAGGTATTTCTAACTTGTATATTGCCTGGATAAGTTTGCTTCATAGTTATGACAAATTTATAGCTTTTTCAGTTCTTAAGCGTTAGAAATAAATCTTACAGTGCAAAACGTGACACTAAGTGTCTCCATTTCTAAAAATATATCTCAATTTCAAAGTATGCCTACACTCGAAGAGTTAATTTCTACGGAAAATGCTATGGATATGACAGTTCCTGTCCTAGATGACATAAGATCAACAGGCATCTTTGCAAATGTATTAAATTCGAACTCAGACTTTGTCGGGGATTGGTTAGACACCAACCATATATTTTCTTAGCCCCAACTGACATATTCACCACCATGAATTCATAAGTCCCGTTCGAGTACGAAAACGTGAGAAATGAAGATATGGTTTCATATGCTCTCGTGCATTGTGGTGTACTATTCCACTATCTCTTGAATATGCGCTTCGTCGGTTAAGCATATTTGAAACTTATTCATGGCAAGTTTAAAGTGCACATATGAAAATACCTCCCTAATGAGCAAAATGAATTACTGCCTACATCTATCAAGGAAGGTATTACATTATCCTCCTTCTACTTGGAGTGAGTTTTGTTTCGAAAATTGTGGTCATTCAATGTGCTATAGGCGGATACTTTTTCCGTGAGTCACAACGAGTTGTTTTGTTTAAATCACAATGGGAAACTTCATTTATAAAAAATTATTCAACTATATGATTCAAAATTTTATCTAACACAGAGTCATATTGTATTCGATAAGAATCAAATAACATGTTTAAAATATTATGTTCACAATATTAGTAATAAACTTCGAGAAAGCATATTCATAAAGACTGGCTTCCTGCTCAAATATTAAAACTAAAGGACATTATAACCTTTCAACCATAAGCTATTTGAGACAGTAAATTTGTATTCGATCATCTAGTCTCTAAAATTTTAATCTGACATGAATCTCTAGTTGCCTGAAAATTCGCTAGGTGGTGTTCATTTCCCCCAAAACACGAAGTAGTGTAGAAAAAGTTTTTAAACTCCGTGGAATATTGAAAATTCGCTTCTAGTTCCTCCAAAATCCGCAAGGTGGTATTCAGTTCTATAAAAATACGAAGTTTTATAAATATTTTATCCCCCCCCCCTTCCCGGAACATGGAAATCGCACCCCTAGTTCCCCGAAAATTTGCTAGGTATTGTTCCATTCACCAAAATGTATGAAATTTTTTTTTAAAGAAGTCTTAAACCCCCTAGAACACGAATATTTCACCCCAGTTACCTGAAAATCGCGTAGGTTGAGTTCCACTCTTTAAAAAACAAAGTTTTGTAAAAAGTGTCATAAATCCCATAGAAAATTGAAACCTCTTCCCTAGTTCCCTGAAAATTCACTGTGTAATGTGATATTTAAAAAAAAAAAAACACTAATTTTGTAAAAGGGTCTTAACTTAAATTCCCTGGAATATTGAAAACGTGGCCCTAGTTCCTGAAAATCCGCTAGGTGGCGTTTCATTCTCTAAAAAACATTAAGTTTTGTAAAAAGGATCTTAAAGCCCCTGGAACAGTTCAAACGTATAATAACTTTGCCTGTTACAACAATTACTTCTGAGAGATCATTTTCGACGCTGAAATATTTGTGGGGCTGCATTGCATTACTCTTTGCTACGAAAGATATCCCCGATTATTCCTCCTGGCTTGAAGAATTCTTTTGAGCCTGACGGCATAGTGGAGGATCAGCAATCTAAAGGTTCAGAATTCGAACCTATCCCCCACCATCGGCGATCTGTGACCCCCCACATATTAAAAACTATATATATATTTATGGAACAGTACGTCAGAAATGCATTTGAATGACCTTTGTTGCACATATATAAAATATATATATGTAAAGGAAGAAGTGTTAAATATTTTGCTAAAACAAAAATATAGAATTAACATTACTTAGTGTCATGATAAATATGACATTTTTAATAAATTTGATTAACACACGCTCATTTTAAAATATGCTAACCTTTTAATTAAAATGGGAAATTAGAATTATTTTATTTGCTCAAATTTTACATTAGCTTTTCCACCTTTTTACTTTCCTTATATACATAATGTATAAGGAAAGTATTGTGACGGGGTCAAAAATTCGAATTCGAGTTTTCGACGGGAGAGCACGTTTCAAGCATCCCTGATCACGAATCAAGCATTTTTGAAGTGATGTCTGTGTGTGTGTGTGTGTCAGTGAGTCTGTGAAGACGATAACTGACGAACGAATGGACCGTTTCGAACCAAATTTGGTACAAAAATCACAATCCATAAACACTGGTAGCCTATTGTTTTTATACGCAATCGAATGTTCAGAACCCCCCAAAATTTTCGAATGAAATTTTGAAAAAATCGTTAAAAAATCAAAACCACTTATAAAGTTACGCAAATAGACATTTCTTATGTAATTTTTCATTAGAAAACGATTAACATAAATTTTAGAACGCTAACATGAACCGGTCTCGAGATGTTGCACATTTTTAAAAAAAATTATCAAAAAGTCATGCAAAATAAAAAAACAATATTTCTAATTGAGAAACATGTTCACTTTTCATATGTAATACCATGCGATAAATTGGGTCACATCATTCTCGTGGATTTAGCTCGTTCCATTCATGAAAAAAAAATACTTTGAGTAATACTTTTGTCTTTGAACGCCAATAGTCATTTATCTGCTGTAAGAATAACTTATGTCTTCGTCCATAACGCTTGGCGATATTTGGCGACGAATTTGGTGGAATGTCGCCAACTTGTCGACTTTTTGAAATTTTGCCAAATTAACGAAAATCTCGCCAAATGGATAAAAATGACGCTAAATCAGTGAAATTGACGACCAATTGTCGAATATTCAATATCTTGGAAAGAATATTAGTATCTACTTTAAGAAAAACCTATTTTTTTACTATAAAAGTAGTAAATTCGTCACATTATATAAGGAAAGTTATGTGCTGCCCACATCAGATTTTTAATACATATGAAGGCAAATTCCTTTCTCACGCACATTGCACATCTGCAGGATGAGATTTTCACAGCTGTAACTTAACGAGGATGGTGCCCAGCAAGCATCTTAGTCCCCTCCCCCCCTTTTGGAGAAACACGTGCAGACTGTACATGGTAGGACCATAACGGTCAAAATTCCTTTCTTGCAGACAACCTTTTCCCACCAGTAATCCTACACTAGTACGCAGCACCCCGTCAGGATAAACATAGGCAGTTATCCGACGAAGCAATAATTCCTGTCAGCGGAAAGAAATAACTGGCAAAAGTTAAACCCACTAAAATAGATACTTCAGCAAATTTTACAGATGGGCAAAACACTCTTCGGAAAGGGGTAAGAAATACTGCACCCCAACTTTTAGCATATACAAAGCTACTAACCAATGAGAATGAATTTTAAGTACAGGAGTGACCAATTATACGTGAGTACTGAGTATAGCCCCACTGCAAAATTACGGCAAGTGTGAAAACAGCAAAAAATCTAAGGGGGATTCCTCTTGGAGACGGCCGGCCTGCGGGCTGGACCGCTGAGGTCCTTTATCCTTTTGAGCACGAACTGGATTTTTTTTTCAAGACTCTGGCCCTGCACTTTCACCAAGAAGGTCGATTTTCTCTTAGGTCCATAGAGATCGACAGACATGCAGCATACTGCGAGTTTTAGGACTATAAGTCCAATTTTAAAACTACAAATGTTACTCATTTAATTCTGAGCCGTATTGACCGGCAAAGTCAAGTGCAACGTAAACGATGAAGCCTCGTTTAGGACGACTGTTTACTGATGACACCCTGTGGCGGAATTTTGATCCTTTAAGGATTTTTTTTTTTTTACTTACTCCATTTTGATTTGATAATATTCCAAGACTTTGGCTGCTCCAGAGATGAGAATCTGCCTAACTCCAAGATGATTTTGCTCTCAACGATATGAAAGCCAGTCAACAGAATGCAGCATTTATAAGTTTGTGTAAATATCAATTGAGCATCGATACATCGCTTCGCATATCATATGTAAGTTAAACCCTCCATTATTTCATTCCGATATCTATTTCAGCTAAGGAAAGAAAGTAGAATGTCTCCAAAGATATGAACTTTAATATTTATTAAGGAAGAAATCCTGTCATATTTTTCTGACATCAATATCCTAGATGATAATTGAACTTTTAAATTAAAGAACATCTGTAAGTAGAATGTCTCTAAAGATATGAACTTTAATATTCATTAAGGAAGAAATCCTGTCATATTTTTCTGACATCAATATCCTAGATGATAATTAAACTTTTAAATTAAAAAACATAAATGATCTGTAACAGTTAATTTTATCATAATGCAAAAATTAAGATTTAAGTCTCCGTATTCTGAGAAAGAACATAACGTTGTTAAAATAATTAATGTAACAGAATCTTAGTATTTGTATACTTTTGTACTGATGTACAAATATATAGCATTGTTGAACTAGATGTTATGTTTGAGAATTAATTAGCTTATCACTTTTCTACTCTGTTTTTGTTTGTTTCTATTTACATATATATATATATATATATATATATATAATTATAAATGATTTTTTTGGCCACTTTTAAACTCTCATTTTTGCCTCTAGTATTTTGGAATTTATAATTTGATATTCTTATTTCAGCAAGTTGGAGTAATGAGTAATTTAAATTCAAACTTAACCACTAGATCAAATTATTTCTGAGTGATAAACCAGACTTAATAATTTCAGATGAAATATATGGTAATGACAGTTTGGTTTATTCACATATTTTCTGTGTCAGGAGCAATAACGGCCTTTGCTTTCTGATACTTAGTATTTGAAAAAAATAAACATGTCTGTTTTCATGCATATATTTATTAGCAACAAATGTTGCAGTTATAAAACCGAGAATGTGAGAATTTTTTTATTGCTGACTTGACGTCATAAAACATGTTATTCGTTGATACATAATGCAGATGCAACTTGTAAATGTTAAGTATATAGCTTGAATAGTGTGGTGTAATTTTAGAAATATGATTTTTTGATCGAATTTGATTTTTAACTAGCGATAACTCAAACTACAAAATTGCGCATTCGTGGTTTTGATTGACATTGCGGCGACGATATGCACCACCCCCCTCCCGAAAAAATATTTTTTTGGGTACACCACTAAGTGCATAATATCACTTTTAATCATTATAAAGAAGGTTTTGTACTTTGCTTTTGTATATAGGAGAACAGCAGGGGGTTACGCCTCCTATAAGAAATTAAACTAAACGAAAATCCTGACAATTATGTTCAATTATAGAAAATAATCCTTATTTAGAAAATATCTACAAAATTTATTCGTGAATAGTTGAAACACGGAGAAATTGTATATATAGTCGCGCCCACATTTGGTCACGCCTATCTTTAGCATTCGAGTTGTCTTGAGGATTATACACTGCTGGCCATGCAAAATGCAACACCATAAAGGAAGCATCCAATAAGCATGAAATTTGCACCATACGTAGACCTTGATAGGGAATACAAATGATTAGAATTTTAGCTCATATGCAATTTATGTGCGACAGTAGCGCCACCTACAAGGGCTATATAAGGGGAGAAGAGAAGGCTGTTTTTAAGTACAGAAATGTTGTTTTCACCCTGTGTTTTTGTGTGGGAAGCTTCAGTATGCCTCGTCGAAGAATACGGCAGCCATTTCAGCACGTTTCTGAGTTTGACAGAGGAAGAATTGTGGCTTATAGAGATTGCGGATTACCCTTCCGAGAAATCGGTGCTCGTGTTGGACGAAATCAGGCCACAGTGATGTGAATATGGAAGGATATGTTCAATATATGCAGGAGGGACGGACCAACCGACAGGAACGATTGCACCAGCCTCGTCGCACCACCGAACGTGAGGACAGGCAAGTTGTGCGCATGGCAATGATGGTTCGCACTGCAACGTCAACAACCCTAGTGCAAGAATTAAGGTCTGTTTCACAACAATCTGTGTCAGCACGTACCATTCGACATCGTCTGCAGCAACGGACAATTTCAGCAAGGCGTTCATTGCTGCGATTACCTTTGACTCCAGACCATAGGCGTATGCGGCTGCAGTGGTGCGTTGAACGCCGGACATGGACAAACGAATGCACGACATTGTGTTTTCAGACGAATCACGATTCTGTCTACAACACGACGATGGTCGTATCCGGGTTTGGCGCCACCGTGGCGAGAGAGTGCATAACTCTTGCATTATGCATCGCCATACCGGTCCTTCACCTGGCGTTATGGTTTGGGGTGGCATTGAATTTTACTCCCGCACCCCCCTAATAGGCATTGCCGGTACACTCAACAGCCATCACTACATTTCTGAAGTTTTGGAGCCTGTTGTCTTACCTTACCTTCATGGCTTGCCTGCAGCCAAGTTTCAACAGGACAATGCGAGACCACATGTGGCACATATCGTTCAGCATTTCTTCAATGCCCACCAAGTTTCACTACTCCCTTGGCCCGCCCGTTCTCCAGATCTGTCGCCCATTGAAAACGTCTAGTCGATGATTGGCAAACGACTGGCTCAACAAACACCACCAGCTGCTACGACAGATGAAGTTTGGCAACGTGTGGAAGTAGTATGGACTGACATACCCCAAGAACACATTCAAAGTCTCTTTCTTTCAATGCCGAGGCGCGTAGCAGCAGTTATTGTCAGCCATGGCGGCTGCACAAAATACTGATTTCTTCATGTTCCGCAAGTCGAACGGGGCTGTATTTTTAATCAATTCATCCTTTTACTTTATGTTCTTTGTCCAATAAATTTGGCTTTGATATCTCTTGTCTTTCATGGTGTTGCATTTTGGATGGCCAGCAGTGTAGATAGTGTTTATGTTGAAGGCCCAGACCACTCGGCTGGCCCTAAGGCCGAGATAGTGTTTATGTGCTGTAAATATGAAAAAGGGGAGGGGAGATTTTTAAGCAGGTCGTCTCATTCCAAATTTCTATTTCTGAAGTTCTTAAAATGATCAAAGAAAAAAAACGGAAATTGAAATAGCTTTTAGGTGTACATTGGCACTAATTTTGCTACTTTAAGGATATATTTTATTTTATTTCATTTTATCTATAACTCGGCAGGTCACAAGTAAATTTTTTCGACGGTAACCATTTGAGCAACGCTATCAATTTGGACAACAAAAACTAAAAGAGATAATATTATTTTATTTCCCCAAAGAGTATGAGGTTGAGAAAATTTAAAAGTAATATATTTTTTTAGTATTATCCATTTGTACCAATAATATTTTTAAAGTACAGTTTATACAAAAAATAATTTCGTTTAATCAGCGTACAGTCTTTGGCATTGCTCATAATTCCAGATAGCTGCGCAAAACAAGACGGCAGCAAATTAATAATAATAGATAGGACAACAAATCGCAGACAACAGTGGCCTGCTTTGGGGAAATGCAATAACCTTAGTGTTGTGCAGCATGAAAATTCACGGTGTAGGGAAGAGGGATGCTTAAAATTTCGCCAATATAAATTTAGAGCGATTGACCTCTTCTTCGCTATTTTGTAAAGACCATTAAATATGTTTATTAAAAATAGTACCCTGCGTAGCCCGGGATTTAAAGCAGAAATGCCATTAATTCCTTCATTATTTTTTTTTTCAAAAGACATCATGGCAACATCAAAGACGAGAAGACATGTAGGATAAATGAATCCCTACTGTAAATTACGGGGTTTTCCGGTTGCAAAGAACATTTTAAATACATAATCGGGTTTCTGTAGAAATCTGACATTCACCGGTCTCTTTATTGGTTTCTAAGTTTGACATTTTTTTTTATTAAGGTGCCACCCCTCTTCCTCAAAATCCTCTACAGGATGTATATGAGCAAGAAATATTAGTTCCCGTTTACAAGAAGGAATTTGGTTTTAAGTTGACACAATAAAAAATTATTTTCTAAGCGAGTTAAGAAAAGAGAAAGGATGTTACCTTTCACAGGATTAGAAAAGGAATTAAGTGCGCTTCCTGATGACATAAAAATTTGATGAAAAAAAAAAAAAGTAAGTAAGAAAGAAATCAACACCGGAACTCGCATTGAATTTTTGCAGACTAAACGTAAAGCCGGGTAACATTTGTTTCAGAAAGTTTCACGACTGGTGGATTGTGACGTCAATAATCGTCTGTAAGCAACTTTCCTACTGAAAGCAAACTTTTCCCCCACTTTTTTAACACTTTACAACAAAGTTGAAAAGTGTTTATGACTTTGTTCATTCTGTCTGTCTGTCTGTCTGTGCGTTAGCACGATAACTGCCGTAAAAATGACTTAATCAAAATAAAATTTTAGTATGTTGTTCAGACGGTCTGTAGGACCTATGGGAATATAAATGAATGATATCACCCAATTAGTTTTGGATTGAACCCGGGTTGAAAAGTTCTTTTTAATTCATATTGAGTGTTGTATCCGTCCTAAAACTACTTTATTTTTGCTTAAATTCTGTGCATCTACATACTAAAACAACACAATGACAATATATTTGATTTTAAATTCTCATTCAAATTTGATTATTTCTACAACTAAGCCTATTTTTCACCTATGTAAAATGTAAACAGCAAAATATGTAGAATGAGTTGTATTAGAATTACTGTATTTCTTTAACACAAAATAATTCAGTCCATGGAGTCTGCATGGCTGATATGAATGAAATATTAATTGATTTTTTAAACAGAAGGACGATTTTTTTCGATGAAGTTTTAAGCATAGAGTTTATGAATTGTAGCTCCATGGTCTTAATTTTTAAATGAAATAAATTATTATAGTATTGTGATGAATGAAGTGAATGAAATCCTGCTTTTATAGAGAGATCCAGGCGTGTTATTTTTTCTATGACGTCATTTGAATTTATTTCAGTTGTTTTCGATGAAGTTTTCAAATATAATAAATTATCGTAGTATTATGATAGTTTTAAAAATATTACCGTGGAATGTATTGCATTTTAGAGATATTTAAACCAGGCAATTTATATTTCAATGCCGTCATTTGAATGAAGTTCATTTTTTTCAATGAAGGTTTAAGTTTACCAAAATATTACCGAGGAATGTATTGCATTTTAGACTTGTTTAAATAAAATTGCATTGAAGTTGGAAAGTGTGTCATAATCAATGCTTTAAGCATGATTGATCTTTCTTGTTATTGTTTGCTAATGAATTGAACAAATAAAAATCGCCTTGCCTCGCTCAGGGTTAACAAGAAAGATCAATCATGCATAAGCATTGATTATGAAACACTTTCCAACTGAAATGTAATTTCATTTAAAAATTTCTAAAATGTGATTCATTCAGTGGTAATATCTTTTACATTATCACAGTACTACAGTAATTTATTATACTTAAATATTTAAAACTGTATCGAAATATAAATCATCTGATTCTTTATGCAAAATCAATGAATATTTCATTCATATAACTTGTATTCCAGACTCCAGAGCTAAATAATTTTGTGTGAAAAAAATTCAGCAATTCTTATGTAATTCATCTTACAATCGCTTGAGATATTTGCATTCTGCATATGTTAAAATTAGGCTTCCTTGAAGAAATAATAAAAGTTTAGGGATCATTTAAAATCACAACTATTGTAATTGCATAGGCACGGAATTTAGATACACAGATAATATATATGTGTATGTGTATGTACTCAAAGTATTGGAATCGTGCCGAAGATCGGAACTCGAATTTTCAAAGGATCTACACGTTTTGGGACTTCTAGAACACGAAAAAACTACTTTTAGGAAGACGTCTGTGTGTGTAAGGGTATATCTGTGTATGTTTCTGTGTGTCTGTGTGGATATTACATCCACTCTAATTGAAAAACTAATGGACCGAATTTCATACAATTTGGTAGGTATGTTTTTTGTGGGAAATCCTGATGTTCATTAGATTATAGTACGATTCGTAATAAAAGAATCTGCCTTCTTTGCGAAATGGCCGCAGAAATTGCCTTTATCCACTCTAGCTAAAAACTAATGAACCAAATTCAACAAAATTTGGAGTATAATATTTCAATAACCTACAAGTGATTTATATACCAAATTTAACAAAATTTTGTATATAAATCATTTGTAGGTTATTCTACTACGATTCGGGAAAATGGAACGGGCTATTTTTGCGAAATGGCCAGCAAAAATCGTTATATATAAAAATAAAAGACTACGTGTGCTCAATTATATCAATTAAATTCCTATTTTATATGTGATTTTTGACAACAAAAAGAATAAGACTAACCCCATTACTCTAGGACTAGCCGTTCTTGAGATATTCCAGTTTTTTCGCGTTTTCGCTACGCCACCTTTGACAATAAGTCCAGCTATCAAATGAGAACCAAATTTAAGTTTAACGTGTAAATTCAATGTCATTTAAAATACTTATGTTGTGCAGATAAACTCAAATTATCATTGAATAAATAAAGAGAACGAATATGAGTCTGCAGAGAAAGACATGTGCTGTCCACATCAGAATTTTTAACAATATTACACCAATGATTTATAGAAGTGAACGGAGATTATTTTCAGGCCATTTCGAAAAAAATGTATGATCTATATTTAAAGATCCATCAAATTTTTGTCGAATAAAATGTTCAACAAATTTAAGCTGTGTACCAAATTTTAACTCTCTAGGACGTAGGAAAGTGCATTTAAAATGCCATCAATTAAATTTATCATGAAGAGTTATATAAAATTTAAAAAAAATGAAAAATTGTTATCTACCAAATTTATTTTAAAATATGAAGCCACTCCCATATGCAAAACGTTTAAACAAATGGAGAGATATTTATTATATAATATCTCTCTCTTTTCTTTCTGGAAGATATCCCAAAGTCAGAATTTAATTGAATTTGTTTTTTTCCCTATATTAAATAATTTTTTAATTAAAAAACTACTTAACATATTTTACTGAATTTTTTTTTATATATTCTATGGGATAATGTGAATATTTCCTAAAAATTTCGAAGCAATTCGTGAATTTTAAATTTACTTAAAAAATGTTTGAAAAATTTGGTCCCATAGGGTTCAATGTATTTCATTTTTTCAACCCGGGTTCAATAAAAAACTAATTGGGTGATATTATTTATTTATATTCCCATAGGTTCTACAGACCGTCTGAACAACATACTAAAATTTCATTTTGATAAACTCATTTTTACGGCAGTTATCGTGCTAACGGACAGGCAGACAGACAGACAGACAGAATGAACAAAGTCATAAACACTTTTCAACTTTGTTGTAAAGTGTTAAAAATAGGGTTCCGGTAATCTGCTATAGCATATAGTAAAAATTTTCAGATGATGCTTTATAAAAATCATAATTAATGTATTAAGGGCGGCAGGAACAAACATTTTGCATTAGACCAATGTGTAATATTCATTCTGCTGTTACATTTTGAAAATCGGATTGTCAGCCCATTTTTTTATATTGGAATTTTAAAATCGATTACGTCTTTACAACACGTGAAGCTTATCTTTTTTTTTAAAGTCACGAAAATTTGTTTATTGATAATACGGATTTCGGGAGTTCCACAGAGGTTGTTTCAGGGACAATTTTTTGAATTTTCTGATGATGCTAAGGTAGAAACTTTGCGATAATATTTTCGATTGCAAAGGAACCTATTTGTGCGAATGGAACTCCAGGTTTAATAACTAAAAACTAATTTTAATTTAAAAAAAAATCGTTACGAGGTATCGTTGGGCCTATATCGAAGTATAACGGTAACAAATTTTGTAGCTGCGGGTCGCTTAGATTTTTCGCTAAGCGATCAACAAACAGATAAATCAACATCTTCTTTTATTATTATAGATACTGTATATGTTATCTGTCTGCACTTCTGAAGGGTTGACCTGTTGCAACCCGAGCCGCCTGTCGCATCCGGCCTGTGAGATGATTTTGTAACCCGTGCACGTCTTTAAATAAAACATTTTAGACATATTTAATTATTTGAATAATTTAATTATTTTTGACTAAAGTTATAGCCCAAATTAACAACATTTAAGCGTGATTTTTAACGTGTGTGTATGTGTGTGGAGGGGGGGGGGGGCATGTTGGCATATTTTTAACCGAAATTCATATTTCTGAATTATTCGTAAAATTTAAACTTTCGCGTTTTATTTAACTTTCATTCTAATCTATATTTAAAACACGTTTAAATATTTATCAGATGAGGTGCTCGCAGCTAGCAGTTAATAGTAGTAAGGAAAGGAGAGTTCTGCTGCGAAGGCGGCATATTGCGGAATCCAAGATGGCGGCCATTCCGCCTTCCGTGATCCTGGACGGGGGTTGTTGTTGATGTTGTTGAAACCCAGACCGTCCGACCTACCAGAAAGGCCTGGACGGGGGTGTAAAAGGGGGGGAAATGAAAAAAAGGTGGGGGTAAAAATTTTGGGGATACTTTTTTTCGGGTGGCAACGATTTTGTAGTCTTGTACGAGGGGTTGAGGGGGAAATAAATTTTTGGAATGAGATTTTCCAAGTATAGGAGAAACTATTTTGAGGATGGCAACAGCTGCGAAGGCGGAATGAAACCATCAGCGCCCCCTAGCGACGAAAATTGGAACTATCGGGGACGGAACTTAGAAATATTTTCTGTTTCGGTTGCCATAGCAACACCTGTGGGGTAGAAACTATTTTGAGGATGGCAACAGCTGCAAAGGCGGAATGGAACCATCAGCGCCCCCTAGCGACGAAAATTGGAGCTATCGGGGACGGAACTTAGAAATATTTTCTGTTTCGGTTGCCATAGCAACACCTGTGGGGTAGAAACTATTTTGAGGATGGCAACAGCTGCGAAGGCGGAATGGAACCATCAGCGCCCCCTAGCGACGAAAATTGGAGCTATCGGGGACGGAACTTAGAAATATTTTCTGTTTCGGTTGCCATAGCAACACCTGTGGGGTAGAAACTATTTTGAGGATGGCAACAGCTGCGAAGGCGGAATGGAACCATCAGCGCCCCCTAGCGACGAAAATTGGAGCTATCGGGGACGGAACTTAGAAATATTTTCTGTTTCGGTTGCCATAGCAACACCTGTGGGGTAGAAACTATTTTGAGGATGGCAACAGCTGCGAAGGCGGAATGGAACCATCAGCGCCCCCTAGTGGCAGAAAGGAGAATTAAAATTGGGATTTTTCTGATAGTTGGGATTTTTTTTCTTTTTTTTTAAAATGAATTAAAGGTGTTAATGAGGATAATGAAATAAATTAATTAAGGTCTATGTTATTGCGTGCTAGGAGCGTGCCAAGACCATTGTTAGGGGTATACCAAGGAGTATGCTGAAGACATGCTAAGGTCCTACAATACCCCTCCGCTATATCACGGTTACGAAGTGAACTGCGGGAATGTCTTGTATGATGAGGGGAAATAACATTTCGAGAAATAATATATCTGTACTTACTTGAATTTTACACGTTTGTAATTTTTTTTTTTTAAATGTGGTAATGGGAAAAATTAACATTTTGTTAAAATGTTCCAAAACCGTAAAAAAGTAACAAAAAATGTGGTAATGGGCAAAATTAACATTTTGCGACTTTTTTTTGAAAATGTTAATTTCTCTATGGGAATTAACATGGGTTTTCACACTTTTGTAATTTTTTTTCAAAAAATGTGGTAATGGGAAAAATTAACTTTTTGCACAAAATGTCTCAAAAACGTAAAAAAGTAACAAAAAATGTGGTAATGGGCAAAATTAACATTTTGCGATTTTTTTCAAAATTCCAATTTCTCTATGGGAATTAACATGGGTTTTCGCACTTTTGTAATTTTTTTACAAAAAAATGTGCGTTCTTACAAAAATGTCACTAAAAATGTTGTAATGGGCAAAATTAACATTTCGCACAAAATGTTGCAAAAACGTAAAAAAACAACAAAAATGTGTGTTTTTTACAAAAATGTGATAAAAAAGCGAGTTTCCAAAGTAGCAGAATCGCGTGAATTGATGTTTTAAAGTAGCAGAATCGCGTGAATCGGGTGTATGGGAATCTCGAGAATCTCGGAGGGTTTAAGGGGTGTGTTTACCCAATCATTTCGGTCTTGGAGTTTAAAAAAAATAAATATTTTCAATAAATATTCCCAAAAATAAATATTTTAAATAATCGTGAAAGTGTGCTTATGCCTAAAATACTTTAGTGTCTGTATATAAAAGAGGCAAGAAGAGATATTAGTTTATTTAAAGTCATGCCTTCGAGAGAGGAGGTTATCGTGACGTGTGTCTATCTGATCACTGTTTTAATAGTATACATTACAACGGAAGTTTTGATTGATTTAAATATACCAAGGGATTTTATTCTGCATTTAAACGAATCTGTGAATATTTCCATGTTGGAATGATGGACGGAACCTACCAAGACCCCAAACACCCCGCAAGTTTCGGTGGGGTGGATAGCATATACCGTGCTCTTCAAGGAAAAGTACCCAAGAAGGAAATTCAGAATTGGTTACAAGGTGTGGATGCCTATACATTACACAAGCCAGTTAAACGGAAATTTAAAACCAACCGTGTTATAGTGTATTCTATAGATCAGCAATGGCAAACCGATTTAGCTGATATGTCAACACTCAGTCGACAGAATGATGGATTTCGCTACATCTTAACATGCATTGACATTTTACCCAAGTATGCATGGGCTATACCCCTGAAGCACGAGAGAGGGGTAGATATCGTGAATGCCTTTCAGACTATATTTAAAGAGCGCATTCCAAAATCTCTGCAGACGGATCAAGGTACAGAATTTAAGAATCAGAAATTTCAAAAATTACTTAAAGAACATCATATCAAGTTTTTTACAACGTTTAACACCACAAAAGCATCTGTTGTTGAGAGGTTTAACAGAACCCTTAAGACAAAAATGTGGAAATACTTTACCAATCAGAATACTTATCGCTATTTGGATGTATTGGACTCGCTGATGGATAGCTATAATCTTACCTATCACTCCAGCATTAAGAAAGCCCCTGTGAATGTGAATTCGGACAATGAACAAGAAGTGTGGTTTACGCTCTATGGTAACCTGCCTAAGGGTGTATCCAAATGTATTTTAAATGTGGGGACACTGTGCGAGTATCCAAGGTTAAAATGACCTTTGAGAAGGGGTACGAAACAAATTGGTCGGAAGAATTATTTAAAGTGACAGAATGTGTGAAACGAGAACCTGCTGTATACAGAATCCAAGATTTACTAGGAGAACCCATACAAGGTACCTTTTACCTGCAAGAACTACAAAAAGTGAAAATGAAAGAGGAATTCCCCATTGAAAAAGTGTTAAAGAAGCGTTTCAAGAAGAATAATATGGAATACTTTGTAAAATACCGAGGTTATCCCCACAAGTTTAATCAGTGGATACCTGCCTCTGATTTATCCGCCCTATAAAAGCAAGGGACGCCTGTTTCTGAAATCAGTTGATACGATGAGTTTCTATGTGACACTTCCTAGTGATAGCTCGATGAGCTACTTCCCTGAGAATAGAATTTCACATTTTATTACGAGATTACCCACCCCTATAGAGCTAAAGGGAAGCTGGGAGATTGGAATTACAGAGTTTTTATACCCCCATACATGGATGAATATAACTGCCGAGAACAATTTTATTGGATTTGATCTGGGAGATGGTAAAATGCTTGTACGTAGAATACCAGCGGGATATTACGAAACCATCCCAGACATTTTGAAAGCTATTTTCATCAAAGACCACCAAAACAAGATCTCCTTTCATTATAATCCTGTTACGAAACGAGTACGCATTAAAGTAAAGAACAAAGCAAGAGTAATTTTAGACAAAGGAATAGCCCAAGTACTGGGTTTTAATCCCATGGTGATTGAATCGGACTCTCATTTAGAAACCAGTGTGGAAGGACCCTACGTTGCAGATGTGAACGCTCATTATCATGTACTGTTTGTGTATTCCGACATTGTGGAACCCCAAATTGTGGGAGATGTACTAGCACCCCTTTTACGCATAGTCAAAGTGGCCGGAAACGACGGTGAATTGGTTTCTCTAACATTCGACCGCCCCCACTATTTACCTGTGAGTAGAAAGATGATTGACACTTTGGAAATTGTTATAAGGACGCACACAGGCGAACTCACGCCATTTGAACGCGGACGCTCGTACGTGAAGCTACATTTTCGTCAAAAGTATCTCTTATGATGTATGTGCCTTATGAATGTTGCCAGAAATCTTTTGAAGACTACTATCTTCAGCAAACCTGTAATGGATTGGATTATTATCAAGGATCTGCATTTCAAAAAGGATATGGATTTGGAAGTTTGTTTCGTTCCTTTTTTAGAGCGGCTGTGCCCATTCTAAAATCGGGTGCCAAAGCCGTGGGAAAGCAAATATGGCAGAGTGGACTCAATGTGATGGGAGATGTATCCAGAGGAGAAGTATTAAAAGTGGCAGCCAAGCGCCATTTAAAAGAAGCAGGTCGTAATTTAACAGACAAGGCTGCAACCCAGATGAAGACTATGATTGGTTCTGGAAAAAGCAATAAAAAGAGGAAGCGATCCGAGAATCACTTCATTCCCACTTCAGCAAAGAAAGCGAGAACACGAGATATTTTCTCCTAAAGATGTCTATCCATAAAGATTCTTCACCCTGTACCAAGAGCGAATTGGATTTATTCGGGACCCCACCTACTCAGACAGCTATAGAAAAAGGACATTTTATCGAATACCACCCCCTCTCTAACATACGAGATGGAGGCCCCGTGGAATTTAACATATCTGGAAGCGGAGATGAATATATGGATCTGGGTTCTTCCTTTCTATACGTGAAAGCAAAGATTGTGAAATCGGATGGATCGCCTATAGCCGACAAAGAACCCGTGGCCCCCGTGAACTTATTTCTACATTCCCTGTTCTCCCAAGTGGATGTGAGTTTGAATGACCGAGTTATTTCTTCAGCGACCAACACCTATCCCTACAGAGCCTATATAGAAACCCTCTTGAACTATGGAGCCGATGCCAAGAAAAGTTTATTGACCTGTGAATGTTTTTTTAAAGACACCCATCTGAACAATACCAACCCTCTTGCAGAAAAGGATGCTAACGAAGGACTGAAACAAAGATATGAATTAAGCAAACAAAGCCAAACTTTGGATATGATTGGACAGATTCATTCAGACATTTTTCAGCAGAATCGCCTTATATTGAATTTAGTGGACATGAAGATAAAGATGACACGTAGCAAATCAGATTTTTGTTTAGTGTCTGGTGCTGCCAAACCTGATTATAAAGTGATGATAGAGCATGCTTCCATGTTTATTTGAAAAGTGAAAGTGGGCCCCGGCGTGTTACTGGGACATATAAAAGCCCTGGAGAAGCACACGGCCAAGTATCCTATTGACCGCGTTCTGTGTAAGACGTATTCTGTTTCTAAAGGCAGTTGGTCTTTTATGCAGGATAATGCCTTTTTAGGTGTGATGCCTAAAAGAGTGGTCGTTGCCTGCTTAAACAATGCGGGTATGAATAGACAGTATGACTGTAACCCTTTCCTGCTAGGTCATTACAACGTGAATTTTCTATGTGTCTACGTGGATGGACTTCCAGTACCCAGCAGACCCTTGGAATTGAACTTTAACCAAAACAACTATATCCGCGCCTATCATACCTTATTCCCTGGATTTAACCAAGACAAAGGAATTCATCTGACCCGAGACGAATTTGCAAAAGGATTTACCTTGTACGCATTTGATTTATCACCTGACATGTGCGATGGTCCTCATATGAATCTACAACACCAGGGTAATTTACGATTGGAAATCAAGTTTTCGGAAGCTTTAAAGGAAACCATCTCCATTCTACTGTATGCTGAATTTGAAAACGTGGTTGAAATTAACAAGTCCAGACATATTTTGTGTGATTTTGCCAATTAATCATGGAAAGCCACCAACTGGATAAAGCCCTCTCCAAGAATCCTATAACCAAGAACGCATTTCTGGGCGTTTTTCCGAGTGATTTACTACCCCAAGACATTATGACATTCCCAGCCTGTTTGGTTGCCAACGTGGACGCTTCGACCGATCCAGGAAGCCATTGGGTAGCCTTTTACATGCAAGATAAAGACTCTATAGAATTCTTTGATTCTTATGGACACCCACCTACAGCCTTTGAAGGACCCCTCTCGGACTTTGTTTCTACGTTCCACCACTAAGAGTACAACCCCATGCCTCTACAAAGCAATGTAACAGCTGTTTGTGGACACTATTGTATCTATTATTTGTATTCAAGATGTCGCGGATCTTCTTTGAAAGACTTTTTATTACCCTTTGTACCCCACGATGTATGTAATGATGTTAATGTATATAACTTTGTAACCAAGCGCTTTCACATAAGTGCATCTTTTTACCAATAAATATAGATGTCAACATACTGATCTTGTTATTTACGATGGAGTTCCCATCCTTACAACACCCTTTTTGCTATGGTTATTTCGGGTCCCACAGGATGTGGGAAGAGTTTTTTTGTGCGGGATATGATTAAACATAGGCGGGATATGTTTTCGTCTGCTCCGGACGAAATCGTGTGGTTCTATGGGATCCACCAGCCTTTATACGATGAAATCCCAAACGTTTTATTTGTGGAAGGATTGCCTAAAAACTATCAAGAGTATCTGGGATTGAATACTCTCTTTATTATAGACGATTTAATGCGTGAATGTGGTAACGATAAGCGATTAACCCATCTGTTTACAAGAGGAAGTCATCATTTAAATCTAAGTGTGGTGTTTATTACACAAAATTTTTTTCATAAAGGGAAAGAAATGCGTGAAATTACTCTGAATGCCCATTATCTGCTACTCTGCAAGAATCGAAGAGATACGAGTCAAATCATGCATTTGGGAAAACAACTGTTTCCCAGACACCTGCCTTTCTTCCAAGAAGTGTACGAAGATGCTACTCGAGAACCTTATTCTTATTTGTTTGTAGACCTGCGCAGTGAGACTCCAGAAGAGATGCGTTTGCGCACCTCGATTTTACCCGATCAGACACAATACGTTGTTGTTGTTGAGACCCAAACCGTCCGACCTACCAGAAAGGTGTTGAAGACCCAGACCGTCCGACTCGTCACCAAGGACTTGAGCATCTATTTGGACGGCCGGGAAAGGAGTTAGCGGAAGCCAACTTCAACTGGCCCTCGTCCGACGGTCCAAAGCAACGTTAATTAGAAAATCATAATAATATTTACAGGAGATTTACATATCTGATTCACAACATTGGAACTTCTGTGAATTTTTTTTTTTTTAAAAGTGAGCAGCACCATAAAAAGTAAAATAAATGTTGGTGACAAATGTTACATCTTTAGGTAAAAACTGTGGAGTAACAAGAACACTCCCGAAAACAAAACGAGGAGTAAACAACTAAAACAACCACCAAAAACATCACAAGACAAGTACAGCAAATACAAGACAACAAATACAGCGATACACCAAAGGTAACACCTCCAGAAAAAACACAGGGAGACCGACCAAAGGGAAAAGAATAAAGGGACAAACTCACAAGCTGATCAGGTAATTTCTTTTGAGATGTCTCTAGCAATGAGAACACAGTTTTTTAATTTTTCAACGGAAGAATTATTAGAGCTGACTCTCGAGAACCAGACTGCACAATTTGCGGGAGAGGGTTTAATTAAATGAAATTTTTTAGTATGGGGGCAAGCAAAAACAAAGTGATCGGCGTCACCAAATGCGCCGCAAGTACAGCTAGATGTAGATTTTTGTTTGAAATAGAATAAGTAGTCCATGAATGGGCCATGGCCAGTTAGAAAATAAATAAGATATTTGTTTGTGATTTGAAGGGAAGGGTTGACCCGGGGGAGAAAGGAGGAAATGCGGGCAGGATCATGCGTCCGGGGGGAAATATAAGAATTTAAAAAAGTTTGCCAATGAAGGGAGATGTTTTGTTTACAATAATTTTTTAGAAGGGAAAAAGGGAAGGGAAGGGAAAAGGGAGAGCCGGAAGAGGTAGCAATTTTAGCATACTTGTCAGCAGTCTCGTTCCCCGAGATGTCAGAGTGGGCCTTAACCCAACGGATATTAATGAGCTTTTTATTAGAAATTGCATTTAATTTAATTTTTGAGAGATAACTAGATTTATTTTTAATAGAGTTAAAAGCCGAAAGGGAAGAAAGACTATCAGTATAAATATTAATTTTTGTATTATTTGATGAGGCCCAGTCAATAGCATAATCAATGGCAGAAATTTCTGCCTGAAAAACTGTGTTCCCATTGGCTAGTTTAAAGGTAAATGTGTCTTGAAGTGTTTCATTTTTGAATACACAGACAGCAAAACCAGTGTTTCCATCAATGGAAGAGCCATCTGTATAAACATTGAAATTAGAAAAAGAGGAGGGAGGAAGGGGGACAAGGTTAGCAATACGTTGAGAGGGAGGAATAGCAGAAATTGGGCGGTTAGAGTCAAACAAGGAAGGGGCAGGGACGGGCAGATTAGAAAAAAGATTAATACGATGTTTCCAAAACATATATTTTTTAAAATTTGTGTTTATTATGATATGAATAGGGGGGATACCAGTGATGGAGTATAGAGAAATGTTAGAAGTGGTACGAAAACCAGAAGAAATTTTTAATAGGAAAATCCTTTGAAGAGAGAGAAGCTTTTTGACCTGGTCCCCAGTTAATGCCCCGCCCCAAATTCCCGCACCATAAATTAAAGACTTTTCGATAACCGTTAAATACCAAATTTTTAAAAAGGATTTGTCTACCCCCCAGTTACTGCCAGACACCCGCCCAAAGGTGTTGGCAACCTTATAACATTTCTCCTTTAGGTTAAAAATGTGTGTACTCCATTTAAGGTTATCGTCTATAGTGATTCCTAAGTAGATAAGAGAGCGGGAGGTAGGTATTTTATAATTTAAGATTTTAAAGGAGGGCCTATTACGTATTTTGGTTCTATTCTTATTAAATATTATAGCTTTGCATTTCTCTGGTGAGACTGAGAGTTTAAGGTTAGAAAGGGTTGTGGAAATTAAATTTAATAAATTGTTTGTGTTTGAGCGAAGGGTAAAAAGATTAACACCGTAAGTAACCACCGCGAGATCATCCGCGAAGGCTTGAATGTGATAAAGATCATTATTAAGATTGAGAATAGCGTTAAAGTAGATGCTCCACAGGGTAGGGGATAAAACCGAACCCTGTGGGGCGCCCATCGAAATTGTTTTATTAAGTTTGAGAGATTTATCAGAAAAGGAAATTTGTCTGTTTGTCAAATATGAAAATAAAAAAGATTGAAAATTCTGTGGAAGGTTTATATTATTAAAGGCTTGTGGTAGAATATTCCAATTCAGGCTATCAAAAGCCCCGCAGATGTCCACGGTGGTTAACGATACAAAATTTTTGGATTTGTGGACTTTTATTGATTCGATCAGCCTGTGAGCGGCATCTTCGCAACAGGTTAGCTCTCTGAACCCAAACTGCAGGGGATGAAGAGCTCCCTCAGTCGACAGCCAAAAGTTAAGTTTTGTTATAAAAATTTTTTCTAGTATTTTACCAAAAGTGGGAAGGAGGGAAATGGGACGAAAGGAGGAACAAAGGGAAGGATTTTTGCCCGGCTTGTTAAAAAATAAAATATTTGCGTTCCTGAGGCAGGAGGGAAAGTGACAAAGTTTAAAACAGAAGTTGATAGATTTAGATAAAAGGGAGGGAAAAAATTTATATAGCTGTTTCCAGATGGCAAAGTCCAGGAAATCCAGTCCTGGAGCTTTGCCCATTTTTAAATTGTTGAAGACTGAAAGGAGCTCCACATCAGAGACAACTCCCAAGCCTCCTTCTGGGACTGAGAAAGTTGGAAAACCTTGAAAATCTATATCCTCCTTAAAGTGGTGATCCAAAAGACGTAAAAGTTTATCATGGTGGCTGAGGGAGGGAGAATCCGGGAAGTGCAGATTTAAATTTGTAAATTTTTTAAATTTTTGAAAAGAAAATTTGAAATGAGAGCCAAAGGTTTGGGTGCAGCCAGAACAATATTTTTTCCAGGATTCTAGGCGCGATTTTTTAATTAATAGTTTATATTTTGCCCTATTGCGTTTATAAAGTAATTTAGCAGCATTAATTTCACCGGGGGAGGCAGAGTTCCTCTCGAGTGATTTAATTCTTTTAAAGAGAGCAGTTACAAAGTTACGAAATTTCGACAATTCCTGATTCCACCAGGAGAAATTAGTAATTTTAGATTTTTTCTTCCTTATGAAGGAAAGGGCGCAGTTTTGTGTCAGGTCTATGAAAGTTTTAAAGTAATTATCTAGAGAAGAACTATCGGTTATTTTATCTAAGAGGGAATATAAGAGTTGAAGGTGTGATTTAAAGTTATAAATGAATTTCCCAATTCCATATTGGGTTTTTAAAAAGAATGAATCGTTTAAAAGGGGGGAAATATTTAATATTATTTGAATGAATTTATGGTCACTGTGAGAATCACTCGAGAGGACTTCCCAACTCTGCAGAGAATCAAAGAGGGAGAAGTTTAATAATGTAAGATCGGGATAACCAATACCGGTGTGGGATTCGAATGTTGGACCACAACCGGGATCATTACACAAGAGGAGATTATTACTTATGCAAAAATCTATAAGATCAAGGCCCCTTTGGTCGGTAAAATTGTAACCCCACATCCGAGCTCGAGCATTAACCCTTTGGCTCCCGAAACGGCCCAAACGGCCCTACTAGCAAAGGACCGCAGACGGCCGAGCGGCCCAGAGATATCGCGTCCCCCTTTTCAAGGTGGGAGGTTGGACTTTAAAACGCCGACAAAGGGGAAGAGGCTATCTGTCATTCATTCTACTCCGAAGTACTTTGGCGACAGGTCTTACTTTTGGCTGAATACCTGGCGAAAACACGGGGACTGAAGTCAGGTGTCGTAATATTTATGAGTTTGATAGATTTTCTTAAGAACTATGCTTCTGCTTCTTACCTTTTATTCGTTTGTTTTTCGAATCCGGTTTGAAATGAGCGATTTGTAAAATTTTAACACAGGATGAGTTAGAATGCAGTCTTATTTAGTGATACAGATGAATCGGATTGTATTGAATCGGAAGATGATGACTGGTATGAGAGTAAGGCAGATAAAAACAATCTTTATTATAAAAACAATAAAAACAATTTTTAACACTTTACAACATAGTTGAAAAGTGTTTATGACTTTGTTCATTCTGTTTGTCTGCCCATTCGCATGATAATTGCCGTATAAATGACTTTATCAAAATGAAATTTTAGTATGTTGTTTAGGCGGTCTGTAGCGGTCTGGGAATGTAAATGAATAATATCACTCAATTAATTTTGGATTGAACCCGGTTTGAAAAATGAAATGCATTTAATCCTATGGGACCTAATTTTTCAAACATTTTTTTAGCGAATTTAAAATTCACAAATTGCTTTGAAAGTTTTAGGAAATATTCAAATTATCACATAAAATATATAAAAACTATTTCATAAAAATGTATTCAGTAGTTTTTTAAATAAAAATTAAAATAGTAATTATACCCATTATATGAAGAGATTACGTGGCAATTATATGACAAAATCACATAACTCACTTCAAAATAAAATATGGTATCCATCTTGTGTCAAAATCGTGATTTTTAAAGTTCCTTTTAATGTATATTTGGTGTTGTATCCGTTCTAAAACCACTTTATTTTTGCTTAATTCTTGTGCATCATTGTTCTGAAACAACACAATTACAATACATTTGAGTTTAAATGATCATCAAACTTTGATTATTTCTACAACGAAGTCCAATTTCCACTTATGGAAATTGTAAACATATCAAGCTGTAAGATGAGTTGTACAAGAATTCCTGAATTTATTTAACGCAAAATTATTTAGCGCTGGAGTCTGCAATATAATTGATATGAATGAAACAGTCATTGATTTTACATAGAGAACAGACGATTTTTTAGTAGACTTTTCCGGTGAAGTTTTAAAGACAGAGTTAAATTACTTTTATCTCCATGGTTTTAAGTTTTTATGTAAAATAAATTATTGTAGTATTGAAAGGAATAGAATAAATATTTATGAATGGAATTTTTACTGCTTTTCATAGAGAGCCAAGCAATTTATATTTCAATGACGTCATTTGAATAAAGTTCATTTTTCTCGATGACGTTTACAAATATAATAAATTATTGTAGTATTGTGATAATTAAAAAAATATTACCGCTGAATGTTTCGCATCTTAGATATGTTCCAATGAAATTGCATTGCAGTTGGAAAGTGTTTCATAATCAATGCTTTATGCATGATTGATCTTTTTTGTTAAATAATGAATAAAGAGAAATTGAGACTGTTATGATGGATAAAAATGAAGAACTTTATTAGACAATGGATATAGATAATACAAAAATGTATTTTCTTGCAAATACATTTCCTGCATTTGCTTGCCGTTCTGGACCTGTCCTTTATTTACCACCTGGTGCTAGTCCATTGCAATTTTTTTAATTATTTTACACCGACGAAGCTGTTGAAACAATTCGGTTAATACGAACAATTATGCATATTTTTGTGCAACAGAGCAAGGAAATGAAGATATTTCAATTCAAAGTCCCTGATCAGAAATTTACTAAACTCCAATTTTATACATTTCCTGTTATATTTTATATCCACTCAAAATATATCAGGAAAGATAATGATCGCAGTAGCTCAAGGCGTTGTCAAGCGAGCAAAAATTTGATGCTTTGGTTCTCACCTAAAACACGAGTTCTTTACAGAGCACTATATAACATATAAAAAATAATTATTCACTTTAACCCACTAATTTTACCTGCAAGGTCGATTTTTACTGATGTAGGTAAATGGAATTTGGGTCATACCCCCCCCCCCCCTCCTCTTTGGAGGAAAAGTTATGTTAATTGAAAAACAAAATTTAGTGATGTCATTCTTTCGATCGTAATCCCCCTTTTCTAAATCTGGGTTACATCTATAATTTTCATACTATTTATATGTATAGCGCAGTTAACACAATTATTTTTCTGTATAGACCATATTATTACATGTTTGTTCCACTTTAGAACCATATACAGTAACACATTCTACATAGAAAAATAATTTCAAGAAAACCTTAAATTTTGGACTACGGGTATATATATATAAAATTTCATGGTGGCACCAATATTTTGTTCCAATCATAACACCTACTGTACATTCAGATAACTTAGTTATCTGAATTTTAATTATATTTATTTCATAATAAGTTAGTTATATGAATAACAGATGCTGGTTGCTAGTGGGGATAAGATTTTACGTAACGTTTACCCTTCATATACCGTTTACACCTCATAGACATACAGTAATGAACTGCTTTACAAAGGTGTTGAAATATGCTCTGTGGAAGTTTCTCCTTCAAAATCTAAAATTTAAAATGTTTTTTAAAAAATTCTACAAAGACAAACATTTTGAAGGAGACCAATACTTATTCCTCAATAAATCGTAGGTTTTCAAACACTTTTAAGAGGGAGGGGGGGGGGGGATTTATTCCTTTATATTTTTACCCTGTAAACCAAACCTCCGATTGAACCGTTTTATAATTTGGTTCCCTTTTCTTTGCCAAAGTTCAGTGGAGCCGTGAGAAAACTATTTTTACAATCACAGACATCGCACAAGAGTATTATTATTCAGCCTCAGGTTTGGACCTCATTTTACAAGATGCCCCAAAATAAATGACTGCAATCCTTTTCCGACAATGCATGACACACACCCCTTTGAAATATATAACAGACTCATAAAAGCAACTGACTCCTTGAAGCAACCCTGGGCTATATATTACTTCCATAGCCCTGGAAGCAACCTGCCTAGCCCACAGATATACAACAATGTATATTGTTCTCCAGCTTTCTTTATATAGCCATCATGTACAAAGACATACAGCAACTTATTTAGAGATAAATTACACCGCTGTTTTTAAGTCAGTTCAGCCGATATCTGGGGTGCTGGATGCAGTTAGTTAAATTGCCGACACCGTAAATCAGGTAAGTAAAGATGACCAAATTTATTTTTCTGAAAATAAGCTTGTCAAAGCACAGACTTGAGGGCACAGATGGTCTAGAATTTGTTTGTTTGGTAGGAGGAGAGGTGCTGTTGTCTGCTAAAATCCCACAAGTCCCAGTGTTACATGCCCTTTATCTCTATAGAGATAAAGGGGATTATAATTTCAGTTCTTTTGATGGAAACTTTTCCGATTGGGGAAAATTACGACTTTAGAACGCAATTAATTTCGCCTTTCACAAATCTTAAAAATATGAAACGATATATACGAATGTTTATTACTTTATTTAGAAAGATTATAGTTTTCCGAAGATTGTATTTTAAACATAAATATTTGAAAATATGAATCAATAAAACATCTTTAAAATCTAAGTTCAGAGAAAATAAACATTTAAGTACAGGCAAATAGAGATATTACAAGATCAGGTGGTTTGTGAAATTTTCAAAAAATGGGAATTCGGGAATGTAAAATGTTAGATAAAAAATTAATAAACCTTTCTATGAAAATTAAAATGTGTATTTCTTAATCTATAGTACTGACACCACACTCCTTCCATAATCTAAAGTAAACATCAATATACAATCACAACACATAGACATCAAAGAATATAGTATAAAAATTCTGATTATGAATGATCTTAACAACAGTGTTTGTATTACATAAAAGCATCCATGAACCGGTTTCGTATTTATTACGCGTCCCATGAAATAACTGATATTTACAATGACAATAATAAAAACTAATTATGCGCAGAATTTGCGAACCGACAAATTCAATTCTGAGACGTAATCATCTTCAGTTTCTTCAGCATTTAAGTCAGGCTACATGAGGCTGTAACGGCTAAGTTCATAGTGAACCCATCAATAGAGCATCCCCAAGGATTTCGCATTCATATTTGTTTTTTTTGTGTGTGAATAATAACAACTTAAAACTCATAAATTTCGTAACATTCTTGTTTTAATAATGCGAATTATTATATTTATTTCTAGTTTTTTTTTTTTTTTTTTTTTTTTTTTTTTTTTTTTTTTTAACTTTTCATAGCGATACGCGCATTCTTCCTTGAGTTATTTTGTCCACATCACATACATAGAGAGGGAGAGTGTGAGGGTGGAACAAAAGTATCGGAAATATGGGCGAAAGATTTTAACACATAATTTCTTGTCAAAAATCAAGAAAACAACATATTTGTAATATTATAAAGTAAAAATGTAGAAAGTATTTTTGATTAAAATGAAAAATTATAGATAAGGTCTGAGTATACTTCTCTAAAATTAATGGTATTGTAGCAATGGGTGGTTAAGTGTGTCATAACCCTTCACATAGAGAGAGTAATTACATTGGTTTATTAGCTACATTATCTGAAGGATGTTTAGCCTCATAACCGCCATTAAATCGGGAGGTCCCACGCTTAGCTAACAAATAAGTTTAAAAATACTATAATGCACTTTGAAAAAGAAGTAATTTTTTGTTTACAAAATGTGCAAAAATCCAAACAAACATTTAATATATATATATATATATATATATATATATATATATATATATATATATATATATATATATATATATATATATATATATATATATATTCTGCTACACAACTTCAGAAATTGGTTTATTTTAATCCAACCTACTAAGTAAAATATATTGTCTAACGAAGTAAACTGTTTACTAATTATTCGCCAAACAAGTGATTTTTTAAAAATATGTCACTCAAAACAGTCATTGACAGCAAACAACCCTTTTCTGAAACCTATTAACCCTCCCCTCTCCTTTGAGGGTATTCGCGTAGAAGAGGAAAGGCGTGTGTTAACTCAAGCGTCATTATCTTCCAAGGGGGTCGGAAATGGCCATTCTCTGTTCGGCCGTCTTAGGGGTTCTGAGGTAGTACCGGAAAATTGAGCTTGGGACTCAAAGGGTTAAAGTCGCCAAGGAGAAGGGTGTCATTGTTAAAGAAATCGTAAGGTGAAAGTTCTGCCAATAACAAGGTAAAATCATCATGAGGGGGGAAGTATAAGCTCCCAACAGAGAGAAATTTGCCTGAGGGGAGAAGAATTTCGATAAAAATTGAAGAAGAAGTTTTAAATTTGAAATTAACGGAGAGAGAAGTATTAAAAATTAATATTATGGCTTTTAATGAAAGGGAAGAGAATTGAAGGGTGCCAGGGGGGGGAGATAAGATTTTTTCCTTATTCACATATGGCTCCTGAAGGCACAATATATCTATTTTGTTGTCTATTGCATATTTAATAGAATTGGAATGGGCCACCAACGAATGGTTGGTATTAATTTGGATGCATTTAATTGACATTAAAAAAGTAAGATAGTAAAATGCCAGAGCCCGGACAGGGGAAGGAGCGAGAACATTTGAGTTCTACGGCAAGGGAAAAAAGGGGGAAGGTACAGATTACATATATACATATATACAATTTTAGTTACACGTTTATACAATAATATGTACAAAATATATTGCAGAGTAGGTTTGATATGAAATCAACCTAAGATTCTTGTTGAAGTTTTTTAATTTTAGCTAATTCGACCTTGAAGGTACTGCAGTTTTTGCGATCATACGCAGAGTGGTCAATTTTGTAATTGAGTTCAGGGTGATCATTGTTCGCCGTAGTGCAATTCACACATACCGGGGATCTCGCCCTACACTCTTTATATGTGTGTCCCGAACGGGTGCAGATGCCACAATTACCGACGGGAAAATGGCAAAAGTTGGCCACATGGCCGTAGCCTTGGCAGTTGTAGCAAATCTTAAGAGAGATGAACTTTTTAACGTAGAAAAAGGAAAAATGATTGAAGACTTTTTTAGCTTCCAAAATTTTTGATGCTGAGACTAAATCCACAAGAAACACCCAGTTTGTGTTACCGCTTCTAGCTTTGAAATTCTTGAGGATCTTTATTTCTCCGGGTTTGATGTCCTGATGGTTGTTGCATATTAGAGCTTTTACATTCTCTTCATTGTACTCTGGAGGAATGTTGAACATTATGATTGCTCTCTTTTTATCCTCCTGTTTCTTGATGTTAAATTGATTACTAATAGTAGAATTCATGAAGAGGGGGACCAGTTTATTAGGGTCTCCCTCTCTGCAAGTAACCTTAAGTGTTCCATTTGGAAGCGCCGTTACATTCTTAACGTTTACTCCCTTAGGTACAGGGAGGGAAAATAGAGTTTTCTTCAGTTCAGCATTTCCTAAGGAACGGTCCTTCCCCTGTAAAAGGACACTAGAATAAGAGCGGGGAGCCAAATAAGAAGATGTGGTAGTAGTAGAGCGTGGACGAACAGAGGAGGAAGACGAAGCAGCAGCACGGTTAGGAGGTCCTCTGGAAGATTGAGGTGGATCATTCACTAGGTTTGGAATGTCCTTCCGGATGGCAGAAGCGAAAGAGCGAAATTCAGAAAGCATCATTGATTTGAAATGTGCCAAGTCCTTAAGTAAGATTTAGTAAGAGTTGTAAAGGTTTCAGGATTTGGTATAGCAGGACGAGGACGAGGAGAGGAAGAAATATTACTTTCCAATGTATATCCGGCAATTCGGATCTCTTTTATTTTATCATCTATGTAAGCTTTTTGCCCGGCAGACATCTTGACATTTCGGTGTAGGTAGTTGCTCAATTTAGTGACATTTGAGATAATTTTTAAGAGATGCTCATTATTAATGTTGATTAGATTGGATGAAGCATCGGTGATGCAGGACTCCGGGCTGGAAGAGGTTGATGGAACTTGAACAGGAACAGGAGAAGCAGTTTTTAAAGATGAACCTGGAGGAGAGATAACAGATTGGTGATGTGATGCTGCAGCATTAAAAGACACTGGAGGAGAAGCAGGCAAGGGAGCAGAAGACACCAGAGCAACCGGAGGAGTAGACACAGGAGGAGAGGGCAGCAGCCGCGGGGGAGAAACAGCCGAAGCAGGAGGAGGAGCCATTTTAGTCAAAGAAAGTCTGGATGAGGTAGCAAAAGTTTTAGGAGTTCTATTATCATCAGCTGGAGGTTGAGAAGAGGAAGTTGAAGTTGAGGAAGACAAAGGAGCCAGGGGGAAGACATTAGAAGTTGGCTGAGAGCCTCCGCTGTAGCGAGGAAGTCGAGGAGGTAATATTGAGTGTGAAAATGCAGGTGATTCATAAATTCTAGAGGTGCGAGAAGCACACTTAAAGTTTGTAAAACGTACTGCGTTTCCGGTAGTAGGTGTGTCCACGATGGGAGAGGCACTATTCGCCACCACACTAACTTCAGCAGAATTCACACAGTGGCCACCCGTGGGGACACTTTCACTAATTGTAGAAACACATTCACTGGTAGTAGGCACACTTTCACTGGTTGTACTAATGTTATTAGCAATTTGTACATTTTCTGTATTAAAGCTTTTGGAGTTGGGACTTAATATTAAGGGCGAGATCGTTACTGTAGGTTGTAGAGGAAGTGGTGGAAAGTTTGCAGTGGAGAGGAATTCCATGTTTAAGGACATAATTAATTTTTGATAGTTATAAATACAGAATAATACATAAAATGCAATACAATAATCAAATACTAACACTTAGACAATCAACTAAACAATCAATAACCTATCTGAGAAATCAATTATACTCTCAGAAAACACTTACTATAGGAGGTGTTACCAGAATTCAACAGTTTATCCATAGATTTATAAATTCTAAAGATGTAGTTTTTACCATATACATATTCCCAAAACTTTATAATATATTTTAATTGTCATTCTATGTAACATATAATCCCTATACATTTTGAGAATATCATTTGAAGAGGCGTGAATCAAAGCTGGAGTTATATCTTGAAAGAGGATGTCGAATCAAAGAGCAAAATGTTGCGAATATCTTGAAAATGGGTATTATTTAAAAGCAAAGCTGAAAGGATAACAGAGCTGACAAAACCGTAACAGAAAAGACCAATGTTAAAAGGCCTATGCCAAAAATTCGGTCGAAACCGGCCAGAAAAATTAATTTAAACAGAAAAGGATCCATGATGAAGGAATGCTGGGACGGAGATTATAAAATTAAAAAAAAAATGTGGAATTTAAAAAAAAAAAAAAAAAAAAATTTTTTTTAAGTTTTCAAATGGACAATCCCATGTTAAACAACTGGTGCTTGAAACAAAACAGGATACCAAAACATTAATTTAAGAATATTTTCAAAATTCTTCAAAGGAAGAAGAGGAAGCCAGGGGAAGAAGAGGACAGGCGGGAAGAGGTGCGAGCAGCAGGGCGGATACACTACCAAAAAAGGGGACGGGAAAAGCAGAGTACAGGGCCAGGACAGAGTCCAACACAGAAAAAGGGGGGAAGCGGAGAACCGAAAGTGAAAAATGCGAAAACATGAAGTTTTAAAACAGTAATTTCATACATTATTCAGGGTCACAGTAAAAAATAAACTATCAATAGATTAAACATTGGAGAACATGAATATAGACTTATATATACAAAAATAATAAGATAAAGATATGTAAACAGATGTAAGATTGGTCCAATTTGGACACAATCCGAAGAAATCCCAATACAATTGCTTTGTAGTTACATTGGAATAATTATAAATTAAAACTTAAGTTTTCTCACCAACCGTGAGTAGCAGCATAAAACCGAAGATATCTGCTTAAAGCTCTTGTGAGGGACGATATTAAGTATAAAATTATTTTTCGTATAGACTAAAAATCGCGCATTCAAAGCATAAAATACCGGAAGGCGAAAAAGTGCGTCATCACACGTTGAACGATCGGAACGAAGGTGAACTGCTTGGACGGCCGGGAAGTGCCACCCAATTTAGACCGGAACCCAGTGGCGGAGGCATCCACAGGGACCGTACCCTCCTTCCCCTACCACCAACCTCTCGGAAGGACTTACGGACCCACATGTTTAACGTGATCGTACTCCGCATGAACACGGCGGCAGTTCTGGCAGCGGCGAGAATCGCGCGCTAACCACTGGGCTGCCGCGCCCGAAAAGAGCCAACAACACGCGGTGTTCCCAGGTGGTCACCCACCCAAGTACTAACCGCGCCCGATGCTGCCTGACTTCGGTGATCTAACGAGAACCGGTGTTTTCAGCACGGTACGGTCGTTGGCCTCAGACACAATACGTGTATAAACTGAGACATTAAGCCTTTTTCGAAATGGATAAATGAATGCGCATGCGCAGTATTCTCTCAGTTGTGAAGATGACACTCAGCAGGCAACAACAGAAGCAATTACGGGTGCTTCATTCTTGTCCCTCCAAACTACGAAAGACCTTGTTAAAAAAGATTCCTCGTTCCTGTATAAAAGCCATCTGTGAGTGTAGCCTGAATACATTAAAGGGTAATATCCCACTCACAAGCTATCAAAAGAGCAAACTTGAAGCGCACAAGACTGTTTTACGAGAATTGGCAGACAAGCGTAAGCCACTGTACTTGAAACGCAAGCTTATTATTCAGAAAGGCGGTTTTCTGAACTTACTCATCCCAGCAGTCCTCAGTGTGATTACAACCCTTTTCAATGGAGCACGCTAAAAAGTATGCCTTGGTTCCTGAAGACTCTTTGTCTAAACATGTTGCTACAGAAAAGTATAGAACCCATTTCGATAAGGAAATGGCTTGTATTCTCAACAGTTCCCTGAATGAAGATGATAAAGTGAAACTTTATTATGAACTTTTACAAAAGAAAATAAAGATGGATTCTTTCAACACACGTATACGAGTGTCTCACAAGGAACCTCTTCTGAATACGCAAGTATCGTACAAAGACCTTCTCAATACGCAAGTATCGTACAAAGACCTTCTCGAGAATATGGATACAGATATGGATACAGAGATGAAAATATCCGAAGATGTCCTACCAAAGCCACCAAAGCAGAACATCTCAAGATATGAAGATATTATTTTAAACAGTGTTCCCCGAACCATGAGAAACTATGCCAGCAATTTATTGGATATTATAAAAGGCCATCCCGACATTCTTTCATGGAATGAAAAAGGGCATATTTCGCATCATCAGCAGTGGATTCCAAAGACTAATATTGGAGATTTATTTAATCTGATATTTGGACAAAAGAAAAGAACTGTAACAGGACAACAAATGTTTTTAACAGCTTTAGATGAACTGAATATACCTACTCACTTTGTAAAAAACAAAAATTTGTATAATCAGCCTTATACTCCTACTCCGCCTAAAGTAGAACCTGTAACATCCCGTTATTTAAAATGGGATAATTATGAATAATAATGAATAAAATAATGATTGATTATAATTACCTGTGTAGTGTTTCCATTCATAATCACCTGTGTATTGTTTTCATTCTTTTAACTAAGTGTGTGTTGGTATTGTATACTACCGCATTGCATACTACCCATACGAAACAAGTTTCAGTGACGTCATTGAACATGCCCGTTCTTGTCGAGCGGGGGTCACGCACGCGTGAGAAGCAGGGGATTGGTAGAGCAGGTTTGTTACGTCAGCATGTGGGAGGAGTGAAACGCTAGTGTGGGGGATTGTGTTTAAGATGGGTTACTTGCTCTTTAGATTCTATCCTGCCAAGTTGTTTTATTTCTATTAACTGCTATCATGACTTCTTGGGATTTCGGCTTTAACGATTTTTCTTGTTCTTCTATATGGATGTTGTACCGAATACTACTGATGAGGATGGTGATGCTGATTATATAACCCTAGACAAGAATAAACATGTAAGTATTTGCTTTTAACATATCTCTATTAAGTAATTTTATAAAGTCTTGCTTTTTTTAGAATGTGTTAAAATTATATTATTTTATATCATTTAAAATCAATGAGATGTGTAATAAATAGTTAAAGTTAATTTATATATCGATTATACTAAGTTCCTGTCTTTCATCTTTTATAGGTATGTGACATCTGTGGGAAGGTATATACAAGGGAGTGGTGCCTTACTCAGCATCTAATGGCTCATAAAGATATGGTATCCTTCGGCTGTGGAGCATGCAACCTGGGTTTTAGCTGGGTGCGAGATTTAAGTCAGCACATCAAGGAACATCCTAAAGAAGATTCCCTGAAATATTATGAGTGCGGTATGTGTGGAAAGGCCTTTAGCAAACCTTCAAATTTAAGTAAGCATGCCAAATTGCATTATCTACCATCTTCGACTAAAACTTACGACTGCAAAGTATGTGTAAAGCAGTATACTCAACCAAGTAGCCTTAAAAGACATATGCCCATCCATTTAGAATCCAACACATGCTCTGAATGTGGTATGGGATTTAGACTTCATGAATATTTAATAAACCATAAGCTCATATTTCATACGCCACGAGACAGTGTTACAGAACCAAACCCTATGGAAACTACCCCTGCAATACAAGTGCCATTCAAGAATGGACATGAAACGGATGACGTCATTGTCTGACTACGTCACACGCCCTTGGCGCCTTTTGCAGAGGGGAGTAACCTGCATTGGCTACTTTTTTAATCCGCTGTACCACTTTTTGGCGATTTTAAGCAGGTCCAACTAGTTTTTTGGCGAGATTTCAACATATCTTTTGGCGAGTGTTTTCGCAAGGACTCTTTACTTTCTGCTAGATACTCATAGAGAGAGGTCGTCGTTGTTAACCATGTCTTGTAAACGTACTTTATCGAATGCTATGGATGACTGTTCTCAGCGTATTACATTGGATTCATTACCTCCTACTTTGTTTCATCTGGGTGGTGATATTTTTGCCAGTGTTGTTTATTTTATTGGACAAACACGGATACATATTCGTAAATTTGCAACAGATGCTGATGGAAGTCTGAAACCTACAAAGGAAGGTGTTTCCCTCTCCACCACCGTATGGCTTGCTCTTCTCACCGAGTTGAGATCCCTAGTCAATCTCCTGAAAGACGATATGCTGCATATCATACAAAGAGATCTCTGTATATCCCGACATACACTCCAAGGAGAGCCCAAACTAACATTTCAGCGTATGTTTCGAGAGAAAGACTCCTCCTTCCAGTTCGTTCCAGAATATGTGGTTCTAACTCTACCTGAAACTCTGCAATTGTGTGATTACATCGATGCTATTAACATTCAAGTCCAAGTCAGTGTCATTTCTAATACTTTGGATTATTTCGTGAAACGAGAACTTAACAGCTATTCAGTGTCAGTCAGTGTTTCCAATGGTGATCCTGATAACTCTCAAGGATTTTATGAACTTCGATCTGCTTTATGCATTCATTTAAAAAACTGTTTAATGGAAAAAATATCCGAACTTTTTGAATGTTTCGCCTGCACAGCTGGGTACGACGACGCATCGAGCCACGATTGTGTTTCCTTTACAGAACTAGATAAATACCTACAATACGGACAACAGGCTCTGTATGCTTTGGATTGGTTTCATGTCGCCTACCTATTTACCAGAGACAATTTGAATAATCCTGATTTTGTAGAACTGGTGTTTATCCATGACTTTTTTCAAGTCATTCATATTACCGAACTTTTTCAAACTATTCAAAATCTATGTGCAAAAGAAGAAGAAGAATGTATATATATATATATATATGTAAATATTTATTTATTTATTTTTTTAATAAATGTGTGTTTTTTTAACCCTGCCTTTTTCTTGGAAACTACAGATACACCCCTTTCAAGTATTCGTAAGCACTTGGTAAAAAAATGCATAAACTCCAAGACCGAAATGATTGGGTAAACACACCCCTTAAACCCTCCGAGATTCTCGAGATTCCCATACACCCGATTCACGCGATTCTGCTACTTTAAAACATCAATTCACGCGATTCTGCTTCTTTGGAAACTCGCTTTTTTATCACATTTTTGTAAAAAACACACATTTTTGTTGTTTTTTTACGTTTTTGCAACATTTTGTGCGAAATGTTAATTTTGCCCATTACCACATTTTTAGTGACATTTTTGTAAAAACGCACATTTTTTTGTAAAAAAATTACAAAAGTGCGAAAACCCATGTTAATTCCCATAGAGAAATTGGAATTTTGAAAAAAATCGCAAAATGTTAATTTTGCCTATTACCACATTTTTTGTTACTTTTTTACGGTTTTGAAACATTTTAACAAAATGTTAATTTTTCCCATTACCACATTTAAAAAAAAAAAATTACAAACGTGTAAAATTCAAGTAAGTACAGATATATTATTTCTCGAAATGTTATTTCCCCTCATCATACACGACATCCCCGCAGTTCACTTCGTAACCGTGATATAGCGGAGGGGTATTGTAGGACCTTAGCATGTCTTCAGCATACTCCTTGGTATACCCCTAACAATGGCACGCAATAACATAGACCTTAATTAATTTATTTCATTATCCTCATTAACACCTTTAATTCATTTAAAAAAAAAAAGAAAAAAAAGCCCAACTATCAGAAAAATCCCAATTTTAATTCTCCTTTCTGCCACTAGGGGGCGCTGATGGTTCCATTCCGCCTTCGCAGCTGTTGCCATCCTCAAAATAGTTTCTACCCCACAGGTGTTGCTATGCCAACCGAAACAGAAAATATTTCTAATTTCCGTCCCCGATAGTTCCAATTTTCGTCGCTAGGGGGCGCTGATGGTTCCATTCCGCCTTCGCAGCTGTTGCCATCCTCAAAATAGTTTCTACCCCACAGGTGTTGCTATGGCAACCGAAACAGAAAATATTTCTAAGTTCCGTCCCCGATAGTTCCAATTTTCGTCGCTAGGGGGCGCTGATGGTTTCATTCCGCCTTCTCAGCTGTTGCCATCCTCAAAATAGTTTCTCCTATACTTAGAAAATCTCATTCCAAAAATTTATTTCCCCCTCAACCCCTCGTACAAGACTACAAAATCGTTGCCACCCGAAAAAAAGTTTCCCCAAAATTTTTACCCCCACCTTTTTTTCATTTTCCCCCCTTTTACACCCCCGTCCAGGATCACGGAAGGCGGAATGGCCGCCATCTTGGATTCCGCATTCCGCATTATTCCGCCTTCGCAGCAGAACTCTTCTTTCCTTACTACTGTTAATGTTTTTAGCGGTCACCTTCTAGTGCTCACATTTTCACCAAATATTTTTTTTGCAGCCACAGTTAACGATGGATATGGTCGTTGCGTGGGCTCAAGAAATCCGCGAACGATAAATGCGCAACTAATTTAAAAAAAGGAAGATCAAATTCTTGAATGAAATTTGGTACAAAATGAAATTTGGTACAATTTGGTACAAAAATTACAATCTATGAATACTGGAAGCCTATTGTTTCTAAATACAATCGAATGTTCAACTCCCGCCCCCCCTAAATTTTCGAGTGAAATTTTGAAAAAATCATCAAAAAATCAACACCTTTAAAAAAAGTTACACAAACAGATATTTCTTATGTAATGTTTCCTTAGAAAACGATTGATATAAACTTTAGAACGCTAGTACGAACCGTTCTCGAGATATTGCACCTTTTTCAAATAAATTTATCAAAAAATGACATAAATAATAAAAATATATTAACTGTTGAGAAACATGTTCACTTTTCATATGTAATATTATGCGATAGATTTGGTGACATCATTCTCGTGGATCTAGCTCGTTCCATTCATGGGAAAATGTACAGGGTGGTCATAAAAGAACTTCCCCGATATATGAACCCCTAGCGGCCTATACGCTCAGCCAATCGAAAGGAAATTTCAGATATTGTTATTTGAAGGTATGTACTCTAGATTGTGATGAATTCAAACGAAATTTTTTCACTGTAACCGTAACTAGGAGTTCATATATCAGGGAAGTTTTTTTATGACCACCCTATACTTTGAGTAATACTTTTGTATTTGAACGCCAATAGTCATTTATCTGCTATAAGAATAACTTATTGCTCTCTCCATAACTCTTGGCGAGATTTTGGCGACGAATTTGGCGGAATATCGCAAACTTGGCTACATTTTAAAATGTTGCGTGAATTTGAATTCACGAAATTTTTTATCTGATAATCAATAAATTCTGCAAAGTTGATTAAGTATAATATTTCTAAGCAATGGAATCGAGTTACAGGAATTAAATGGTAATATTTTATTGATGTTACAGTTAAAATAGTCCTTTTTATCATATAAATTAGAAACTATCCTATTAGTAGATTCAATAATTTGATTTAAATCAAAAATTTAATGTTATTACTAATAGTGGCTTCATTAGGAATTAGTTCCAAATTATCTGGATAGAAATCTATATGTATGACACAGTTGTCTGTAAAAACTAAACAAATCAGATCATCAACATATCTAAATTTTATAATATGTTGAAGTAAAAGATTTTTCATAATGATAGAGGTATAAATTAGCTAATATACTGCTGCTGAAGCCACCTTGTGGAACCCCTGAGACTTGTAAGTACAATTTATTACCTTGAAATATATATATATATATATACACAGTGGTCGCCGCTTAATTGGGTCATGTTCGTGCCATCGATGTTTGATCCAATAAAGCTGCTGATTCGAAAAACCGGCGCCGATGCAGTTTCGTTTTTTTTTTACTTAGCATAGTAATACATACACAGGAGCGTTGAGAGGGGGGGGCAGCAGAGGGGGCAAATTTTCCCGGGCCCGAGTGTCAGCCACACCAGGTAGAAAATTATGTATAAATATATAGGGGAGGGGCCCGGGCCCCCGGTACAATGTCTGTTCTAGGGCTCGAGACCAGCTCGAGACGGCCTTGTACATACATGAAACATACATAGTCGTACTTATATGAAAAAGTTTTGAATGTTCTTATTTTTTCATACATAAAATTAAGAATTTAAAGAAAGGATTAAATTTTTTTGCAATAAAATTTAACATTGAAAAGATAAGGTAAAAGTCTGAGATACGGTAATCCGCCCCTGAGTATATGTTATATACAGTACATATGTAGCAAAAAATACACTATATAAGAAGAAACACTTTATGTACTTACTGTACTTTATTGGAAAATATTTGTATTGTAGATTGCTTCATAGTGGCACTAATTAGCTTTGATACTCTCTTTTCAATATCGTAAAAAGAATTATAGTCATCGCAAGATGCACCTCGTTGTTCTAATGTCCTAAGAATTTGAAGAACCTGGCGCGATTTCCCTAGCCGTTGGTGGTGGCAGTTCATTGTTTTCTACTTCTTCCTCATCTGCTTCTCCAGTTGTTTCTTTGGATTGTTGAATTGTTAAAACAATGTCTTCTTCCGTTTATTCAGCTGATGTCGGTACGTTTCCATCGATATTGACCCAGTTCCAAAATTCTTCTGTAAGCTCCTCGTCATTGCGTGGGTCTTCTTGCTCCTGTGGAATGTTGTTCGCTACTTCAACTACGATTCCCGATTTTTTGAAACAATTGAAAATTGTTATTGGAGTAACATTTTTCCATGCATTTATTATCATGTGAAAAGCGTCAAGAAGACTGAGTGATTTCGCTGTGCTATCACTAGCAGTAGACTTCGTTGGATCGTCTATTGCCTGAACAATTTTCATTCTTATATCCTTGCGATAACAGGTTTTAAAAGTTTTTATGATTCCTTCATCCAATGGTTGAATAACTGATGTGGTATTTGGTGGAAAATAAAACAGTTCTATCTTCTGCTTTTCCAACTCGTTGCCGTTTACAATTCGTGTTTCTATTCAATGCATGATCATTTTTTTCAATGCATGATCATTTCACCATAAGATTTTACTCCTTTGTTTCAAAAGGCGACATAAAGTTGACTGAGGTATGCCCAATTTCAAAGATGCTTCTTTCTGATTGCATTTCGGCAGAACATCAAATTTTTTAAGAAGTTCATATTTTTCAGACAAGCTAAAATCCTTACGTTTTGCCATCGAATTCACAAAGAAGGGCTTACTGTGACACGACACACTAATAATGAACAAACAAAGTGACCATCTGTGCCGTTTAACCTCAACCCCAGTGTTCTTACCCCTTCCCCTTTCACCCCCTTTCCTTTCTCAATCCTGCTGCCACACGTGTGTGGGAGTGCCGTCTTATCACAAGCACCCAGGGCAGGGGTCGGCAACCTATTGAAACGGAAGAGCCAAAAATTACAATTTACAAAATTTCCCAGTTTTAAAGAGCCACTAAAAATTTTCGTTTCAATATTATAGTATTTGCTTATATATATTTGATTTTTGATTTAAAATAAACGGCTTTAAATACGGAATAATATTTATTCATTTAAAAACACAAATATAGATAGTTACATCAATGGGAGCATTGGCTTTGCATGCCTTTTGAAAGCTTGATTAAATCTGGCTTATAACTTGTTGTTTTTAAGTTTCAAGCACGACTCTAGATTTTTATTTGTTAGTTGACTTCTAACTCTACTTTTTATTATATTCATGCAAGAGAACGCTTGCTCGCACGAATATGTCGACCCGAAGATCGTCAGCACTCCATATGCCAACTTCTTCACTTCACTGTAGCATTCTGGAAGACTATTCCATGCGCCGAATATGAGGGCCTCAACTCGCGGAATTTCTTTTAGAATTTATTTCCACTTGTGCTGCGCGATGTGCATGCATTTCTGGACCTCCAACTCTTCCAACTGGCTCTTGAATTCTGTGAACTTGCCACTCCGCAAGTCTTTGCTTTTCAAATCTAGCAATTGCATTTGGAGCGATCCAGCATCAATTCCAAATGGCTCGATGTTGTTCTCATTTGTATTTGTGTTGAAAGGACTTACTATGAACGCGAGATACTTTTGTTTGTTTTAAATTGCTCGAATCTCTCAGCGAATCCATCCTTCATGTTTTTTAAAGCTATGCTGAAGTAATTCGTGTCAATAGTTGCATTGGTCTCATCGCGATATTGCTTCAGATTTGTAAAATGAAGTAATTTATCGCTCTCCAGTCTTCTTAAAAAAAAAGTAATTTTTTTTCGAAACAAACTACTTCTTCAAGCAAGGCGTAGTCTAGGTTGCCCTTTCCTTGCAGTTTTACATTTAGTTCATTTAGTTTCATTGTGGCATCTACCATGAAGTTGAATTTTTGCAGCCATTTGTCTTCTTCCAATTCGGGATGGTCAATACTTTTTTCATTGAGGAATGTTTTTATTTCACTCAAGCACAAAGCAAAACGTTGCAATACGTTACCTCTGGAAAGCCATCGCACTTTATTGTGCAGAAGTAGGTCAAAAAACTGGCTATCTATTTCTTCAAGGAAATCTTTAAACTGGCAATGGTAGAGTGCTTTTGCCAAGATGCTGTTAATAATCTTAATTACCAAGTTCATGACCTCAACTATTTCGGCCGGAAATGTTTGGGCACATAGCGCTTCTTGATGAATTATGCAGTGAAACGTTAGAATTTCGTGGTTTATTTTTTTCTGAAGAATTGATGTTACCCTTCTGTATTCCTGTCATACTTCTGGCTCTATCAGTTGCTATAGAAACGATTTTATTTATATCGATTCCATTGTCTTCCAGGCATTTTTGCACAGCATTTGCTATATCTTCTCCACGAGTTTGCCCTGAGAGCGGTAGCAATCCTAGCAGTTCTTCTTTTGGACCTTGGGACGACATATACCTGACGAAAAGGGTAACTTGTACCGTGTCTTTTATGTCGCAAGACTCATCTATAGCAAGTGATAAGGCAGAAGCCAGTTGGAGGTCTTCCACTTGCATATGTGTTACATTTGAAGACATTTTAGCAGTTCTATCTTGTACTGTTTTAGCAGATAATGGCAAATATTTGATTTTTTTCATGATTTCTGCTTTGATTTCAAAATCAAGAAGCATTTCTTTAGATGCATGTATAAAACAATCTTTGACGTACTCACCATCTGTGAATGGTTTTCCTCTTTTTGCAATTTCTAATGATACTGCAAAGCTTGCCAGATTTACATTATTGGAAGATTGCGCCCAGTTACTTAGCATGGAACTTGACTGTTTTTTTTTTTTTGGAGCTCTTCAACAGCTTTTTTTCGTGCGTTACCGGTTGGATATTTACCAGCAAACTGGGTATGTTTTGTAGTGAAGTGTCTCTCCAAATTTGACTTCTTATTGTGTGCAAGTTTTTTGTGGTAAATGAGACAAGTCGGAAGGCCATCTGTGTTGCATATGAATGCAAACGACTCCGTCCAATCCTGATTGAATTCTCGGTTTTCTTCTTCAGTCCTTCTCTTTTTTTTTACCAGATGCCATGCTGGCGGCGGAGCTGAGAAAATGATTTTTTAAAATTTTACTTAGCTATCTAAAACGGCAAGCAATTTATTTACCATTATTACTTCGTTAACACGATCCTCAGATATGTAATCCAATTATGTTACTGATTTTATTATATTATACGCGTACATACCTTTGAGAAGATAATGCGCTTCTAAATCGTATTCTTCTTGAAACAACAAGTGAATAGACACACAAAAACCGCAAGCGATTAAATTAACACACATGCAAGGTAACGTCGACCGCGCTATCCGAGGATGACTGACTGACAACACGTCCAGAGTCTAGCTAGACGTGTTGTTTAGACTCTAGAAATGGCTGTTTGGGTGAGACGAAAATGGAATGCAATTGGCTGAAAGATAAACATGGTCACGGAGTCTCATCTCTAAGAACAAAACAATAGTTCAGATTTATCTCGTTACGGTCATGTTAAGCGTAGCGATTTGTAATTAACGATTATGAAAATAGAAGCTATTGAGAAATTAGGTACTTAAAAATATATTTTCTTATTTTTTAAGGGTTTTGATAATAAATTATTAATTTTTTCGTATGGAGCTGGAGAGCCGCAACTTTACATCAAAAGAGCCGCAGGTTGCCGACCCCTGACCCAGGGGATTCACGTTTCTAAGAAATCTGGATCTGACTTTGTTGCGCGCCGCATGGCACCCTGTTTGTCAGGCTTGGAGAAAGAACTCCAGAAAAGCTGACGTTGGGAAGAACACAATGGAAAGATCAAAAAATGAAAAAATAACATCGAATTTTTGATCCATTTATCCGGCGGTTTTGATCCAAATAGCCTGCGGAGTTTCAATGTAAAAGAGTGATTCCGTTTTCCGTGATTTGATTCGATAAAGCGGCTGATCCAATTAACCAGTGATCCAATTAAGCGGCGGCCACTGTATATATATATATATATATATATATATATATATATATATATATATATATATATATATATATATATATATATATATATATATATATATATATATATATATATGTATAATTGAAGAATTTTTATTTATTTGTATTATATATACCAGAGATTGATTATTTATTAAAATTGTTCTGTTTAGCATAATTGAAAATAAGATGGTCTGAAGTGAATATTTGATATTAAATATGATTTTACGACAAGCTTGTGAATTTGATAAATAGAACATTATAAGTAAAACAGGTACTAAATTGGTAAAAAATACCCCTTTTTTCCTGTTCCATATATAAGTTAAGGAATTGAAAAAAGAATTACATGTGGTAAAGAGGGGTGAATATAATCCCTTAACTACTCCGTTTGATTAAATCTTTTAGTGTTATAAATCACATATGTAATACAGGTACTTAAGGTACTAATCCCCTTGTTTCCTGCATACATATACATGGTGTAAATGCATGAATAGTGTATAAGATGAAAAGTTGCAAAACATAATTTTTTTTCCACGTGGAGCTAGGCCTTTCTGGCTCCCAAAGATTTTTTTGAAAATGAATAATTTGAAAATAGTGAGAAGCATTTCTGAAACCACGTACGTTATCAAGGGCCATACCTGGTTCATTAATGCTGATTCTACGTTTCTGTGAGCATTATTGTAAATTGTATTATAGAAATAATGCACGTGTTCTGACGCAGAAGAAAGTAGAAAATGGAAATGGATCAGATATAAATATAAAAATAATCAAATAAAATAATCAAATATACCAGCGTAATTCTTGGTATTTATATGAGAATACAATGCTATGTTTAAGATGAAAAATAATAAGAATAAGAATAAAATAACATACATTAAGTTACCCCATGTGCTGCATACATTGGAGAGTTATTGATACTGATTAAGCTTTGTTCCAACTCAAAACAAGTTACAGTTAAGTTGATAAACTAAATGTGCAACTGTTGGAAGTGAAACATGGAGATAATAGTTTTTTTAACATTTTTTTTCCAAAAATGGTTGAGAGTGACCTGTCAAGATGTTGCTGTAATTGGAGCAATGCTTTGAATTTAAATTTAAATTGTGTTTTAATAAATGAAAAAATAAAATTTGGCGGGTATGTATTTTGGATAGTGGTGTTTATGAATTTAATAAGATGTTATAATTTAATAACATGGTGTTCTTAACATTTTTATTCTTAATAACTGATTATTAATAATATTTTTATATACTGATTTTGATAGATTGGATGAATAATGTTGAAGTTTATTTACTTTGAAGTTATGAGATTCAGTTTTGTCGTATATTTTAATTTTTAATGTGTCTTCATTCGAGTTTTTAAATTAATGTCTAGGTAATTGATCCAGTGTGATGTATATACATTTTCAATTAGTTGTAGATTAGGAGGATAAAACTGAAAGTGTAACATTGTGGCATCATTAGTAATTTTTAATAATAATTAAATCATCAATGAATCCGTGACCCTTTCAACAATGAATCAATGAATCTACCCTTTCAACATGATATGACTGTTGAAAGGGTACTGAATTTCGTAAAAATGTAGATAAAGGTTGGCCGGTATTGTGGATGAGATTCCCCCCTGTGGAATTCCCTTATTTAATATGTATATGCAATTACCCTGAAAGAGATAGTTGTTGAACAGAATGAATTTTAACAATGTTTTGAATTTTGGAAGAGATATTTTTTGATTGAGTAAATTGTTCATATAAATTTAGTACGACGTTAAATAAATCATGAATGTCAATGTTATTAAAGATGTCTTTGAAATCAAAAGTTTTAATATCATGTATGTAAGGCTGTTGTTTTAAATTATTAATCAGTTCTAAACTATTTTTGATTATATGTGTTTGTTGTGTAGTAAAATGATCATAAATTTGATTTAGTATAAAAAGTACTTGTTTGTCCGCAGCATCGGTATATGTATTAAACCCTATCGTAACAGTTCCGAAAGTAATTGGTGATTTATGGAATTTTGGTATAAGTATCAGGTACGGAAAATTAAGATTGTTTTTTTGTTTAAGTAGTTTGTAGTAAGCAATAATTTGTTTACTGATAATAGAGATAATTGTGTGTATAGGAGTTAAGGAAATTGAGGAATTTAGTTCTAGTTTGAGTTCGTCCAAATAAATTTTTTTGCAAATAAATGCATAATTACTGGAAGCCTTATCAGTATAAGTGATTACAAATTTGTCTTGTAGTAACTTGGTGTCTTTTAAGATGTCTTGTTATTTATGTGTATTTTTTGTATAGGAAGTTGTTGAAGCAATTGTTTTGCATGCCAGGTGACTTGTACTTGCCAGCTCTTAAAGGCTTCAAAATGGCAGTTATATTTACCCGATAGTTTATATATATATATCTATCTAGCTAGATCAATGGCGAAAAGCTTGAATTATTTTCTTTTTATTATATACTAGCCGCCTTTGGCGACCAGCCTGTTCGCTACCCTTGAAAATTCTGACCGTGGCAAATTGTAACCGTGGCACACTCGCTGGCGCGACCTTACCAGAAGGTGTAAGGTAACTGTTGCCAGGAAGTGCCACCCAATTTAGACCGGAACTCAGTGGGGGAGACATCCACAGGGACCGTACCCTCCTTCCCCTACCACCAACCTTTCGGAAGGACTTACGATCCCACATGTTTAACGTGATCGTACTCCGCGTGAACGCGGCTGCAGTTTTGGCAGTGGCGGGAATCGAACCCGGGCCTACCCAGTGAAATTCCCGCGCGCTAACCACTGGTGTACTTCGCCCTCCGCGACATTTTCCATAACTTTCTTTTTATTCACCGAATTTAGACCGGACCCTCCTTCCCCTACCACAAACCTCTCGGAAGGACTTGCAGTCCCACACGTTTAACGTGATCGTACTCCGCGTGAACACGGCTGCAGTTTTGGCAATGGCGGGAATCGAACCCGGGCCTACCGAGTGAAATTCCCGCGCGCTAACCACTGGGCTACCGTGCCATCCGCGACAATCTCCATAACTTTATTTTTATTCGGCAATTTTCGGAATCGAACCCGGGCCTACCAAGTGCAAATCCCGCGCACTAACCACTGGGGTACTTCACCCTCCGCGATATTCTTCATAACTTTCTTTTTATTCACCCAATTTAGACCGGAACCAAGTGGGAGAAGCATCCACAGGGACCGTACCCTTCTTCCCCTACCACCAACCTCTCGGAAGGACTTACAGACCCACATGTTTAACGTGATCGTACTCCGCGTAAACACGGCGGCAATTTTGGGAATCGAACCCGGGCCTACCGAGTGCAATTTCCGCGCGCTAACCATTGGGCTACTTTGCCCTACGCGACAATCTCCATAACTTTCTTTTTATTCATCCAATTTAGACCGTACCCTCCTTCCCCTACCACCAACTTCTCGGAAGGACTCACGGACCCACATGTTTAACGTGCTCGTACTCCGCGTAAACACGGCGGCAATTTTGGGAATCGAACCCGGGCCTGGTAACTGGTTGGACGGCCAGGATGTGCCATCCAATTTAGACCGGAACCCAGTGGGGGAGGCATCCACAGGGAACGTACCCTCCTTCCCCTACCACCAACCTCTCGGAAAAACATACGGACCCATATGTTTAACGTGATCGTACTCCATGTCAGTGGCGGAAATCGAACCCGGGCCTACCGCGTGCAATTCCCGCGCGCTAACCACTGGGCTACTTCGCCCTCCGCGACAATCTCCATAACTTTCTTTTTATTCACCCAATTTAGACCGTACCTTCCTTCCCCTACCACCAACCTCTCGGAAGGACTCACGAACCCACATGTTTAACGTGATCGTACTCTGCGTGAACGTGGCGTAAGTTTTGGCAGTGGCGGGAATCGAACCCGGGCCTACTGAGTGCAATTCCCGCGCGCTAACCACTGGGCTGCCGCGCCCTCCGCGACAATCTCCATAACTTTCTACATATTCACCCAATTTAGACGGGAACCCAGTGGGGGAGGCATTCACAGGGGCCGTATCCTCCTTCCCCTACCACCAACCTCTCGGAAGGACTTACGGACCCACATATTTAACGTGATCGTATTCCACGTAAACACGGCGGCAGTTTTGGCAGTGGCGGGAATCGAACCCGGGCCTACCGCTAACTTCCCGCGCGCTAATTTGCAATTTAAAATGACCATATGCTTAATTCCATCATCCTCATTCCATTGTTTCATTGTTCCATCATTTAAAATATCCATAAAATTAAAATATCCATTTAAAATATCCAAAAGTTGGCGACCAGCCTGTTCGCTACCCTTGAAAATTCTGACCGTGGCAAACTCGTTGGCGCGACCTACCAGAAAGGTGTAAGGTAACTGCTTGGAAGGCCAGGAAGTGGCACACAATTTAGACCGGAACCCAATGGGGGAGGCATCCAAAGAGACCGTACCCTCCTTCCCCTACCACAAACCTCTCGGAAGGACTTGCAGTCCCACACGTTTAACGTGATCGTACTCCGCGTGAACACGGCTGCAGTTTTGGCAATGGCGGGAATCGAACCCGGGCCTACCGAGTGAAATTCCCGCGCGCTAACCACTGCGCTACCGTGCCATCCGCGACAATCTCCATAACTTTATTTTTATTCGGCAATTTTGGGAATCGAACCCGGGCCTACCAAGTGCAAATCCCGCGCACTAACCACTGGGGTACTTCACCCTCCGCGATATTCTTCATAACTTTCTTTTTATTCACCCAATTTAGACCGGAACCAAGTGGGAGAAGCATCCACAGGGACCGTACCCTTCTTCCCCTACCACCAACCTCTCGGAAGGACTTACAGACCCACATGTTTAACGTGATCGTACTCCGCGTAAACACGGCGGCAATTTTGGGAATCGAACCCGGGCCTACCGAGTGCAATTTCCGCGCGCTAACCATTGGGCTACTTTGCCCTACGCGACAATCTCCATAACTTTCTTTTTATTCATCCAATTTAGACCGTACCCTCCTTCCAATACCACCAACTTCTCGGAAGGACTCACGGACCCACATGTTTAACGTGCTCGTACTCCGCGTAAACACGGCGGCAATTTTGGGAATCGAACCCGGGCCTGGTAACTGGTTGGACGGCCAGGATGTGCCACCCAATTTAGACCGGAACCCAGTGGGGGAGGCATCCACAGGGAACGTACCTTTCTTTCCCCTACCACCAACCTCTCGGAAAAACATACGGACCCATATGTTTAACGTGATCGTACTCCATGTCAGTGGCGGAAATCGAACCCGGGCCTACCGCGTTAAAGACCCAGACCGTCCGACTCGTCCAGAGGACTTAGAGTAACTAGTTGGACGGCCGGCGGGCCTACCGCGTGCAATTCCCGCGCGCTAACCACTGGGCTACTTCGCCCTCCGCGACAATCTCCATAACTTTCTTTTATTCACCCAATTTAGACCGTACCCTCCTTCCCCTACCACCAACCTCTCGGAAGGACTCACGAACCCACATGTTTAACGTGATCGTACTCTGCGTGAACGTGGCGTAAGTTTTGGCAGTGGCGGGAATCGAACCCGGGCCTACTGAGTGCAATTCCCGCGCGCTAACCACTGGGCTGCCGCGCCCTCCGCGACAATCTCCATAACTTTCTACATATTCACCCAATTTAGACGGGAACCCAGTGGGGGAGGCATCCACAGGGGCCGTATCCTCCTTCCCCTACCACCAACCTCTCGGAAGGACTTACGGACCCATATATTTAACGTGATCGTATTCCACGTAAACACGGCGGCAGTTTTGGCAGTGGCGGGAATCGAACCCGGGCCTACCGCTAACTTCCCGCGCGCTAATTTGCAATTTAAAATGACCATATGCTTAATTCCATCATCCTCATTCCATTGTTTCATTGTTCTATCATTTAAAATATCCATAAAATTAAAATATCCATTTAAAATATCCAAAAGTTAAAATATACATTTAAAAAATCCAGATCGTCCCATCATTTAAAATTTAAATATAATAATTTATATAGAGCAAAGTCCCTCTATTCAGAACCGTGACGTCACCTCCACCTTGACGTCCCCACCCACCACCTTCCCTGCTTCAGCGGAGGAGAAACGAACGGAACGCCGAGAAATTTAAAATCATGGCGTCTTTAAAATTGCCATCCTGAAGGCAATTTTCATTATTTCTGGACCACATTAGACTTGTAAGAATGCCAGATATTTCAGCTTTCTAAAAATGTAAATTATTAGTCGAAATTATGAATACTTTTCACGATGCGAGAATTTAAAAACAAAAAATTGATTTCTTGAGCCAAAAGTGAGTTTTGTTTTAAAATCTTTAAAAAATATTAGAAATCGAAATTCAGATTTGAAATTCATATATTTTTACTCGAAATTCTCTGCTCTTTCCGATGGTGTGATTTATTTTTTTCTACGATGTCTGGATCGTGGAGAAAAAAGGGCAAAAAGGGCAAAAAACGGTCGAAATCGCATAAAACATTAAATAAATAAAAAAATAATTAAAATTTTAAAAATCGGTTTTCACGTGTCCCCTTCCCTCCCCCCCGGGTCTCCGATTGCCAAATTTCGTAGCTCTCCGACGCGCGGTCGCGAAACGTATAGTGTATAAGACAGACACACAGACACACAGACATTGCCTTTTATTATATAGAAGAGTAGTGGAAGTCTGTATTTGGATCCATAGCTTAAAAACTGTTTGAAAGTAGGTTCCTTAATTAAATTGAGATTTTCTGTGATTACATGTCCATGATGTTGGTCTATAAAGGGTTGATAGCATGATTCAGAACTTGAACAAGATACAGAATTGTTCAACTGTTTTGATAAAAGATTGTAATTGTATATTTTACGTACCAATGGTACAGGATATTTATATGCTTTTATTATACTAACATTTTTAATTGCTAATAATGATTTGAATCTTTCAAAAATTTGTGAAAAGTTGAAATAATCAAAAATAGGATTTGTGTAATTAATAACACAATAAGTTGGTCTTCTCTTTCGGGTGTGAAAGTGTGAGGTTAACATGTAGTGAGCTTCGACAGACGATAATTTTCATGAACACTATTACGAGTGTTCATGAAAATTACAGCTTTATTTCAAAAATATTCAGCTAATTATCGTCTAGTATATTCGCTAGACGATAATTAGCTGAATATTTTTGAAATAAAGCTGTAATTTTCATGAACACTCGTAATAGCGGCATTTCTGAAATTTTGTCGAAATTAACAAAGCAACTGAAATAAATGAGCAAAGGTTGCAGAATGTTTTACAGTGTATACACGTGTGTCGAAAGACTAGACTGTCCGACGTGTGTGGCATACCTATCCGTGTGTGGCATACCCATGTGACACATCCGTGTGTGGCATACTATATACACATGTGTTGAAAATCCAGACCACACGACCAGCCCGAAGGCTTATGGTAGCTAATTGTGTGGCCGGACTATACACATGTGTGGCACACCTATTCGTGCAATTGAAATGTAATGTGTCGTGTTAACTATAACTCACGAATTATCAGATTTTTATGAAATTTACAGTTGAAGATTTTTTTCTGGTGGTCATTAGATTTTCGCAAAAATTAATAAATTAAAATAAAAGAAAATTTAGAAATAGTTTTTATTTTACATTATGGTCCCCCAAAAATTTAAACAAAAATTAAAATGAAATACAAAATATGTACATCTATATTTAGAAAATAATTGTTTTGTGTGAAATTTTTTATGAGGAATCCCACGCAATAAATTCCGATATGTAAACTATTTTGACGAAGTTTACCACTTTTAAGAAATAATTCAAAAACCAGAAATTTGATGCAATATAAAGCAAATTCCCATTTTATATGAAAAAGGAAACATACACTAATTTAATTTATATAATATATTTAGAGATAAAATCAATATATAGGGAAATTTATGTGCTGCCAACATAATTTAGATGTTGTCGATTTACTCGATAAATCATTCGAAAAAATTGACACTAGTTCGAAATTAGTTAGTGGTGATTCTTAAATATTACATTTACACTAACTGTAGTAATCAAGCAAAAATGTCGTTTGGATAATTTAATTTGTTTCAAAGAGGGAATTGTTTAAACCCTCACCTACACACACACACATCGCCTCAAAAACATTTGCTATGTGTTCAGTCGTGTACCTTTAATTGTCAAAATCTGAATTTATAAGATTTGACATCCTTTCTGCATATATATTATTTATGTATGGAAGGTTAATATTATTAATGTTTCGTAGAAATATATATTTTTATATGATGCTTCTGACAATATCTTCCTTCTAAACTAGTAATCGTTCTCAACATCTTTTATATGACAACTACCTCGCAGATGAACAAAATGCTCGCATCTGATCTCCTTTTTAATCCAAAAACAAGTTTTTAATTTTATAAATACGTCACACCTCACCTGTGCATGACTCGTATTTTCGCTAAGAGGAAATAGTAGTGAACGCTTGCGTAAAATTTTTTTTTTCACTGTTTCATCATGAATGCATGAATTTTCAATACTATTAAAACAAACAATACGTGTTCATTTTTAATGTCTACTTATATATAGTAATTAAGTTTAAAAAACTTATCCCAGAAAAAGGGTTTTCGCACAAATAGTTTTAATTTCACATCGTAGATGAAATTAAAATTGAATCTCAACAAAAAGTTTGCGGATTTCTCTCCTATTATAAAAAAATCTGATGTGGGCAACACATGACTTTCCTTATATAATGTACTGAATTTACTACTTTTACAGTACAAAAAATAGGTTTTTCTTATAGTAGATATTTATATTCTTTCCAAGATATTGAATTTTCGCGTATTAGTCGTCATTTCCATTGATTTAGCGTCATTTTCATTCGTTTGGAGAGATTTTCGTTAACTTGGCAACATTTCAAAAAGTCGCCAAGTTGGCGACATTCCGCCAAATTCGTCGCCAAAATCTCGCCAAGAATTATGGACGAAGAAATAAGTTATTCTTACAACAGACAAATGACTATTGGCGTTCAAATACAAACGTATTACTCAAAGTATCTTTTTTCATGAATGGAACGAGCTAGATCCACGAGAATAATGTCACCCAATTTATCGTATGGTATTACATATGAAAAGTGAACATGTTTCTCAATAGGAAATAATTTTCTTTATTTTATGACTTTTTGATAATTTTTTTAAAAAATGTGCAATATCTCGAGAACGGCTCATGTTAGCGTTCTAAAATTCATACCATTCGTTTTCTAATGAAAAATTATATAAGAAATGTCTATTTGCGTAACTTTCTTAGTGGTTTTGATTTTTTGACGATTTTTTTAAAATTTCATTCGAAAATTTAGGAGGGTTCTGAACATTCGATTGCGTATAAAAACAATAGGCTTCCAGTGTTTACGGATTGTGATTTTTGTACCAAATTTGGTTCGAATCGGTACATTCGTTCGTCAGTTATCGTCTCCACAGACTCACTGACACACACACATACTTTCACACACACACACACACACACACACACACACACACACACACACACACACACATACACACACACAGACATCACTTCAAAAATGTTTGATTCGTGATCAGGGATGCTTGAAACGTGCTCTCCCGTCGAAAACTCGAATTCGAATTTTCGACCCCGTCACAATACTTTCCTTATACATTATGTATATAAGGAAAGTAAGAATCTGATGTGGGCAACACATGACTTTCCTTATATAATGTAATGAATTTACTACTTTTACAGTAAAAAAATAGGTTTTTCTTATAATAGATACTAATGTTCTTTCCAAGATATTGAATTTTCGACAATTAGTCGTCATTTTCATTGATTTAGCGTCATTTTTATCCATTTGGCGAGATTTTCGTTAATTAGGCAACATTTCAAAAAGTCGCCAAGTTGGCGACATTCCGCCAAATTCGTCGCCAGAATCTCGCCAAGCGTTATGGACGAAGAAATAAGTCGTTCTTTCAGCAGATAAATGACTATTGGCGTTCAAATACAAAAGTATTACTCAAAGTATCTTTTTGCATGAATGGAACGAGCTAGATCCACGAGAATGATGTCACCCAATTTATCGCATGGTATTACATATGAAAAGTGAACATGTTTCTCAATAGGAAATATTTTTTTTTCATTTTATATGACTTTTTAATAATTTTTTTGAAAAATGTGCAATATCTAGAGAACGGTTCATGTTAGCGTTCTAAAATTTATGTCAATCGTTTTCTAATAAAAAATTACATAAGAAATGTCTATTTGCGTAACTTTATTAGTGGTTGTGATTTCTTGACGATTTTTTCAAAATTTTATTCGAAAATTTAGGAGGGTTCTGAACATTCGATTACGTATAAAAACAATAGGCTTCCAGTGTTTACGGATTGTGATTTTTGTACCAAATTTGGTTCGAATCGATCCATTCGTTCGTCAGTTATCGTCTCCACAGTCTCACTGACACACACACACACACACACACACACACACACACACACATACATCACTTCAAAAATGTTTGATTCGTGATCAGGGATGCTTGAAACGTGCTCTCCCGTCGAAAACTCGATTTCGAATTTTCGACCCCGTCACAATACTTTCCATATACATTATGTATATAAGGAAAGTAATATTTGAATTGAATTAAAATTATGAACATTTTTCATTACGTGTATTATCTTTTTGAACTTGAGAGGCTGCGATTAATCGTCTGTCAACAATCACGTAGAACCGTAATCAAAGATGCTTTGCAAAATAATTATGTATTTCGCTGCCATACCGCTAGCAAAGAAATCAGCATACTTAACAGAAAGATTCAGTTGAAGTTGATTATTATTACTTTCCTTATATACATATTTTTTTCAATTTTCCGTGCTTCAGCAATTTACAATTCCGAATGCAAAAAATAAACATTAGATTTTGGGTCATACACATTACTTTTAGAATGCAAAATGCAATGACTGAAAATTCCCACATTTTGAAAACTTTCAGAATTCCCTGTTTTTTTTTCAAAACTAGGGGGTTCCGCCCCCTGCTCGTTAAGCTTCGCCAACTGCCGTAACTCGCTACTCTCCTACTTCCTCGAGTATGTAGCATTTCAAGAGCTATTTCACAGTATTTCAAACCAAACAAATGTTTAAATCGAAAAACGATTTATTTCACCGTAGTTCCCTATTATTTCTCTATAAATGTACCAAATTTCATATTTTTGTATGCTTTTTACTTTCCTTATATACATAATGTATAAGGAAAGTATTGTGACGGGGTTGAAAATTCGAATTCGAGTGTTCGACGAGAGAGCACGTTTCAAGCATCCCTGATCACGAATCGAACATTTTTGAAGTGATGTCTGTGTGTGTGTGTGTGTGTGTGTCAGTGAGTCTGTGGAGACGATATTTCACGAACAAATAGAGCGATTTGAATTAAATTTGGCACAAAAATCACAATCCTTGAATACTAAAAGCCTATTGTCTTTAAACGTAATCAAATGTTCAGAACCCCTCTAAATTTTCGAGTGAAATTTAGAAAAAATCATCAAAAAATCGAAACCTTTAATAAAGTTACGCAAATAGACATTTCTTATGTAATTTTTCTTTAGAAAACTATTGACATAAACTTTAGAACACTAGCATGAACCGTTCTCGAGATATTTCACATTTTTAAAATAAATTTATCAAAAAATCCCGTAAATTATAAAAAAAATATATTAACTGTTGAGAAACATATTCACATTTCATATGTAATATCATGCGATAAATTGGGTGACATCATTCCGTGGATCTAGCTCGTTCCATTCATGAGAAAAGATACTTTGAGTAATACTTTTGCATTTGAACGCCAATAGTTATTTATCTGCTATAGAACACTAGCATGAACCGTTAATAGCAGATAAATGACTATTGGCGTTCAAATACAAAAGTATTACTCAAAGTATCTTTTTGCATGAATGGAACGAGCTAGATCCACGAGAATGATGTCACCCAATTTATCGCATGGTATTACATATGAAAAGTGAACATGTTTCTCAATAGGAAATATTTTTTTTTCATTTTATATGACTTTTTAATAATTTTTTTGAAAAATGTGCAATATCTAGAGAACGGTTCATGTTAGCGTTCTAAAATTTATGTCAATCGTTTTCTAATGAAAAATTACATAAGAAATGTCTATTTGCGTAACTTTATTAGTGGTTGTGATTTCTTGACGATTTTTTCAAAATTTTATTCGAAAATTTAGGAGGGTTCTGAACATTCGATTACGTATAAAAACAATAGGCTTCCAGTGTTTACGGATTGTGATTTTTGTACCAAATTTGGTTCGAATCGATCCATTCGTTCGTCAGTTATCGTCTCCACAGACTCACTGACACACACACACACACACACACACACATACATCACTTCAAAAATGTTTGATTCGTGATCAGGGATGCTTGAAACGTGCTCTCCCGTCGAAAACTCGATTTCGAATTTTCGACCCCGTCACAATACTTTCCATATACATAATGTATATAAGGAAAGTAATATTTGAATTGAATTAAAATTATGAACATTTTTCATTACGTGTATTATCTTTTTGAACTTGAGAGGCTGCGATTAATCGTCTGTCAACAATCACGTAGAACCGTAATCAAAGATGCTTTGCAAAATAATTATGTATTTCGCTGCCATACCGCTAGCAAAGAAATCAGCATACTTAACAGAAAGATTCAGTTGAAGTTGATTATTATTACTTTCCTTATATACATATTTTTTTCAATTTTCCGTGCTTCAGCAATTTACAATTCCAAATGCAAAAAATAAACATTAGGTTTTGGGTCATACACATTACTTTTAGAATGCAAAATGCAATGACTGAAAATTCCCACATTTTGAAAACTTTCAGAATTCCCTGTTTTTTTTTCAAAACTAGGGGGTTCCGCCCCCTGCTCGTTAAGCTTCGCCAACTGCCGTAACTCGCTACTCTCCTACTTCCTCGAGTATGTAGCATTTCAAGAGCTATTTCACAGTATTTCAAACCAAACAAATGTTTAAATCGAAAAACGATTTATTTCACCGTAGTTCCCTATTATTTCTCTATAAATGTACCAAATTTCATATTTTTGTATGCTTTTTACTTTCCTTATATACATAATGTATAAGGAAAGTATTGTGACGGGGTTGAAAATTCGAATTCGAGTGTTCGACGAGAGAGCACGTTTCAAGCATCCCTGATCACGAATCGAACATTTTTGAAGTGATGTCTGTGTGTGTGTGTCAGTGAGTCTGTGGAGACGATATTTCACGAACAAATAGAGCGATTTGAATTAAATTTGGCACAAAAATCACAATCCTTGAATACTAAAAGCCTATTGTCTTTAAACGTAATCAAATGTTCAGAACCCCTCTAAATTTTCGAGTGAAATTTAGAAAAAATCATCAAAAAATCGAAACCTTTAATAAAGTTACGCAAATAGACATTTCTTGTGTAATTTTTCTTTAGAAAACTATTGACATAAACTTTAGAACACTAGCATGAACCGTTCTCGAGATATTTCACATTTTTAAAATAAATTTATCAAAAAATCCCGTAAATTATAAAAAAAATATATTAACTGTTGAGAAACATATTCACATTTCATATGTAATATCATGCGATAAATTGGGTGACATCATTCTCGTGAATCTAGCTCGTTCCATTCATGAGAAAAGATACTTTGAGTAATACTTTTGCATTTGAACGCCAATAGTTATTTATCTGCTATAAGAATAACTTATTTCTCCGTCCATAACGCTTGGCGACATTTTGGAGACTAATTTGGCGAAATGTCGCCAACTGAGCGACTTTTTAAATGTTGCCAAATTAACGAAAATCTCGCCAAATGGATAAAAATGACACTAAATCGATGAAAATGACGACTCATTGACGAAAATTCAATACCTTGGAAAGAGTATAAATATCTACTATAAGAAAAACCGATTTTTTTATTGTAAAAATAGTAAATTCATTGCATTATATAAGGAAAGTCATGTGTTGCCCACATCAGATTTTTTTTCTATAGCGAAGAGCAAATATTACCAAAAAATTAAGGATATGGGATAGGAATTTTTTTTTTTATATACTGGTAGCATTTCGAGAGCTCATACAGGTAATCTTTCGACTTAAAAAGAAAGTAAATTTTAACACAACAAAAAATAAAATATGATAAATGTTTTAAAATGCTGTTCCAAGTTCTTTCAAACGTCAGTTAATGAACTAAATCAGAGGTCAACAACACATTTACAGGTTAACATAAGGACCGACCCGGAGGTTTACAGTACTACAGTCTATGATAGACGAATATCTGTCCAAAACCAGAAAAACATAATGCCGAGATAAAAATAATAAACACAAAATGTTTACCCACACTAAATATAGTTGAAATATACAAATATTTCCAATCCATAAACATTTATATGCAGAACTGTTTCAAATGGGAACAACGATTGTATATATATAAATGTTTCTAAAATAGGCTATTACATACACAAAATGCCGCGAATAGAAATCAAATATATATATAAGTCTGTTAAATATATATATATATGTATATATATATATATATATATATATATATATATATATATATATATATATATATATATATATATATATATATATATATATATATATATATATATATATATATATATATAAGGCTACAAGCACAAACATACATACAAGGCTACTTATAGAACATATACAAACAAATCTCACAAATTGCCATGGTTTTCAGTACTATGCATTGATACATACAGCGATATTTGCAATGAACAGAGCAAATGTAAATTTAAAAGTAATTTGATTGCAGATCTAGTTACACTCAGATACAATGAAAGTTACGCACCAAGAAGAAAACATGGTACAACCGCGAAATGATGTAAATAGCATGAGCCAGCGGCCTTACAAACCGGCGTGTAATTGACGCCCCATCAATGCGAGAAGCTTCGACCGACGCAAGCACGAGTACGGAATTGAAAAGAATGGTGGTAGATGCCAGAAGCGTCGATATACGCAACTGACGGACTTTGAGAGAGGCCTGATCATCAGGCTGAAACCCGCAGATTGTTTAGTTCGCCGGATAGTCCGTCACATGGATCGTTCGGACTAGATCGTCCGACGCTGTTGGTCCACGGGTCACTGGACGCCACCCAGGCACGGAGGACCGGCTCTGGACGGTCTAGGCATACCACGAGTAGAGAGGATCGAATGATCGTGCAGCAGGCACGTAGAAAGCCCACGACGGCCCTATCCGCGATACAGGCACACGTAGCTGCTCCTGTGTGCCCACGAAACATATCTAGAAAGCTGAACGAAGCGAATCTGAGGTACCAGCGTCCCTTACGTGTGCTGCCGTTAATAAGGGGACATCGGCGTCTCCGATTGCAGTGGTGCCGGGCCAGAGCAACGTGAAACGCCTCAGATTAGCGATGAGTTCAGCTTCGTTTTGGGGACCGATGATCAGCGTATCCGGGTGTGGAAGTCTTCCGCACAACGCCATAATCCCAACCTTGTTATCGAGCGGCACACCAGCCCCACTGCAGACGTCATAGGCTGGGGAGCCATAGCCTACGACAGCCAATCCGCTCTAGTAGTGATACCTGGAACATTGACTGGCTAGCGGTACGTGTATAAGATTCTACGACCCCATGTGCTCCCATTCGCTGCTGGGATTCCATGAGCGCAATTCCAGCAGGATAATGCCCGGTCGCACACGACTTGGGTCTTCCAGGCCTGCCTGAGTCATGTCCGGACTCTTCCGCTCCCCAGATCTGTTCTCTATCGAGCATGTGTGGGATCAGTTGAAACGCCAGCTGCCTGGTTGCCACAGTCTTAGGGATTTGGAACGTAACGTCCAACAGGTGTGGGCTCGTCTGCGGCAGGACAACATCAGGCGTCTGCTCGACACCAAGCCGGACCGTATTGCTGCTTTTATCGCAGTACGAGACGGTGCGACGCGCTATTGATGATGGTCGGACTGTGTACCACAGCTCCCTCTGTACGTGTTCTACTGCGCTGTTTTCGTGATCATGTATATCATTCATCTGTATCCTTCCATCAATAAAATTTCAGGTCCATCCTATGCTTCCTTCTTGGTGCGCAACTTTCATTGTCCGTGAGTGTATTTCCATTCACGAAAGAAGATACTTTTTGAGCTGGTTTTGAATTGAGACACGCGAGAATTCGGCAATAGTCATTTATTTCACGGAATAATAATAAATGTGAATTGCATTTTGATGAGGATTTTGCACGTGAGTATGAATAAAAATCCCTTTTTTTTTCAAAAGGCTCTCAATTCGTGGTGTTAATTTAAAGCCAGATGCATTAAGCTGTGGATTTCGTACACAATTATGTCATTGTGTAAAAATGTAAAGTCATTTGTTATGTAGAAAAGTAATGTGGTGCTTGCATTAGATTTTTTTTCTCTCTCATACTATAGAAAAGAGGAAGCATTACCATCAGAATTGTTAAAATTTAATATGTTGATGAAAATGTAGGTTTCATAAATTAAACAGTTTTCTTCAAATTTTGGATTTGTGTTTGGAGTAATTATTTTTTGTAGAATTTAATGTAATAGTTTGCTTCCATTCGAAGGATGTAACGTGTGTTTTTGTTTCAGAAAAAGAGCAGTAAGTTCGATGTCAGTACTTCGAAAGTGGACAGCCGATTTGACTACATGGTGTCGCTGGTTTCATTGATCAGCGGGCTGACAAAAGATGAAGTTTCCGAGGAGAATTGTACACAGGAAAAAGTAAGATATGTTCTTTTGCAATCTACCACCAACCTCTCGGAAGGACTTACCGACCCACGTATTTAACGTGTCCGCACTCTATGTGAACACGGGGTCAGTTTCAGCAGAGGCGGGAATCGAACAGGGGTCGTCCGAATGTAATCTTCGCGCACTATCCACTGGGCTGTCCCACCCTAGTTTAATTTCCTTCTTCCAGTTCGGCCCAAACCGTCCGACTTATAAACAGATACTTGTAAGACCGTTTAAACATATACTTGTACGGTATTAGTTTGGACGGCCGGGAAGTTCTATTCAATTTAGATCCGAACCCAGTCATCGCAGCCTTCACAGTTACCGTACCCTCTACTAGAAAGAATATTCCCCAATGTAAAGATACTTTTACAGGCAATCTGTTTTTAATTGAAGGTTTGGATTGTTTAAGCTTGGCCCGAAATTTGTAGAAATACTGTCAACTTGGCGACTATTGATGAGTTTCAGAAACTTCGAGAACTAAGATATGTGAAGAGCCTTGTTGTCCCAATCGGGAATTGAACCCTGGATCTCCTAACTGGCCAGCCGACGCTCTACCGTTGAGCTACTGGAACGAAATTGCAAGGTCTTATCTTTGAAGTGGACTCTGCATTCTCTACCCTCTAATGTCAGATTGGCGGGAAACTGACAATCTAACTGACCACCTCTTGCCATTTTTACCTCAGATTAGCCTCCTGCTACTACTATTTTCACCTAGATTAGTATCCTGAATGGCTTTTATCCTCTCAATTTGAAATCGGTGCTCAATCTTCCAGAGTCCATTGAATCCGTACTAGTCGCACTAGGGTCCCTTCCAGACCTCTGACATCTTTGCACTAACCTACAAGGTTGATTTGACCTTGCTGCCCCAACCGGGAATCGAACCATGGATCTCCGAATTGGCCAGCCGACGCTCTACCAGTGAGCTGCTATTGGGACGAAATTGCAAGCTCTTATCGTCGAAGCAGTCTCTGTAGGTGATTGGCCTAAAATTTTCTGAGTTACTTTGGTTTTTCGGGAACATTCACAAGAGTCTGTAAATAAAGTGGTTATCTTCCTTTTCAAAGTTATTGGCATCACATGAGTAAAAGTGACTCGTGAATAGATTGCTTTTCTGAAAATGTAATCTTCTGTTTTACGAATTAGTTGAGAACATTTAATGACTCTTTTATTGTATTTATATAGGTAGAGCGTGATTTATATAGGTAGAGCGTGATTTATATAAGATTGCTATATGGGTAGAGCGACATTTATATGTAGAGGATTGTTATATAGGTTGAGCGTTATTTATATATGTAGAGGATTGTTATATGGGTAAAGCGTCATTTACATGTACAGGATTGCTATATAGGTAGAGCATCATTTATATGTAGAGGATTGCTATATAGGTAGAACGTTATTTATATGTAGAGGATTGCTATATAGGTAGAGCGTTATTTATATGTAGAGGATTGCTATATAGGTAGAGCATCATTTATATGTAGAGGATTGCTATATAGGTAGAACGTTATTTATATGTAGAGGATTGCTATATAGGTAGAGCGTTATTTATATGTAGAGGATTGCAATTTAGGTAGAGCGTTATTTGTATGTAGAGGTTTGCTATATACGTAGAGCGTTACTATCCGTATATTGCTTCTGTTTACGCTTATTGGTACTTTGAGTAAATCGTCAGTTATCTAGAAAATCGAATTCATTCTTGTATAATGAGAACACACTCACGCTTTCAAATGATACATCTGAAGTCGTGGTATCTTCCTGGTATTATCAAAATTTTAAAGTAATACTTTTGTTTGCAGGTTGATTTTGCCAATACCTTCTTCACAGAAACCAAATCCAGACACCTGCTTTTTATAGGAGCTCATTCTATTCAAGAAAAGAGTAAGTTCAGTACGTTTTATCCTGACTAAAACTAATAAAACTAGAATAACATTGCTAAAAGCAGCATATAGCACAAAATAATAGTGTTGGCTGGTTTCGAAGGCAAAAAAAAAGCCTTTTCCGTTGGGATACAGAAGAAGCGCAACCTTTACTCGAGAAAGCAAGATCGACGACTGATGTGAGAACAGCAAACGTGACCGAAGCAGGGAAAGGGTGTTGCCAACGGCGAATGAATAAAATAAATAAAATAAAGGATTAGAGCTGCAGAAAAAGATGGAATTTTCACGATTAACCCAACAAATTAACAATTATATGTTCACGGTGTGACAACTGAATACAATTTATGATGTAAAAAACACAAGAACGTGATAGAACCATCAAAGAAGGTTTAATGTGGGCCTCTCGCTGTTAATTCGTTCTTGTTCCTCTTTTTTTTCCCTCGCCGTTGGTATCACCCTTTCCCTGCCACAGTTAATTTTGCTGTCCTTGCATCAGTCGCCGATCTTACTCTCACAACTAAAGGTTGCGTTTCTTGTGTACTGTTTTATTACTTTAGCAGCAGTTTGAGCTGTACGTGTTTACTAAAACTCTTAATAAAATATTTCGAATTTCTCTTATCAATGAGAATATTTTAGGGAGAGAATTGTCACGGGCGAAGCGAAATTTCTATCTATATTTGCATAGAGCCTTTTCCTTAAAGTTCGAAGGCAAAAGTTTCGATTACAAACCACGTTGTATGTTTGGGCAAGAACTTTTTAAAACCTATGATTTGAGTTCAAATCAATCGATTTCTAAAATAAATAAATTAAATTCTATCAATTTCCTCTTTATATAATAATAAAAATATGATGTGGGCAGTTATGGCTTTCCCGATATATATATATATATATATATATATATATATATATATATATATATAAATAATAATAGAAGTTTGAAAATCCAATGAACGAAAAGTAAGAAGATGTAACACGATAAACCTAACTTTTTTAAAACACCCACAGAATAAAATATAATACAGCAAATCATCAATCAAATGGATAAAAAATACAAAACACAAGCTATCAAGTTACAGAAAATCAACCAAATTAAAAGGTATGGAAACAAAAAAAGAAAAACTTAAGCTAAATTCAACTATCTAACAGGCTTACAAAACAAAAGTAAAAATCAACTAATCCTCAAGCAAATGGAAAAAAAATAAATAAAATTAATATCGAATCAACAAGTCAATGAAAAATATAAAGGTATGGAATCGAAATAAGTATAACAAACGAAATCAAGCACAAACGCCTTACACGTAGACGAGGCTCTAAGCCTAAATCATGAATTGTTAATCTCTACAAAAATCTAATCATGTCCAAGTTTTTTGTAGAAGCAAACACAAAAATGTATGTTTCTGAAGAAATAGATAGATTAAATCTATAAACTATTTCTACTTGGACGACATACATAAAGAAGAAATAAAAAAGAAAAAATGAATACCTGGAAAAAGCACAGCGTATGTACAATCGATTCAATACAGGGTACACTGATAGAAGAGACCAGTGTTGCCATTCGTAAAGAAAAAATAAAAAACCATTTACTGTTGCCATTCATAAGAATTGAAAAACTGTGAAGCGAAATGTTAAGAAAAAGTATTAATATACAAAAAGAGCTACTAAAAAGAGGGGCAAATAATAGTAATGCTGAAGTGGGACGTGAATGTAAAAAGAAAAAAAAAAAAAAAAAACCCCACGAGAGAATGGAGATGTCTGGCTAATATAAGATACTATGAATAGAATTATATGATACTATGAAAAGAATTATAAAAATCCAGCTATTTTAAATTTTTTAACAATACTATTTACTAAATAAGAGGGATATTTATATAAATTACTAGTAATTTTGAGATTATTGATATGCATAGCATGAAATTTTTTATCAGATAATCTATAAATTCTAAAAAGCTGATTGAGTATAATATTTCTAAACAATTGAATCGAGTTACAGGAATTAAAAGGTAAGATTTTATTAATATTAAAATTATAAAAGTCTTTTCTATCATATAAATTTGTAACAATTCTATTAGAAGGATCAATAAAAAGATTTAAATCCAAAAAATTAACATTATGCCATCAATAAATACCAAATTACCTAATCCTGATGCTGACATGCTCCCCCACACAAGGACACCTCCACGGCAATGCTTTACTGTTCCAACTAAGTTCTTGGGATTAAGGTCTTCATTTTTCTTCTCCATACAATTATACGCCCATCGGAACCAGAAATGTTAAATTTGCTTTCTTCTGCAAATAAGACATGATTCCAATACGTTTCGCGTTTATTTATCATGGATTTTGCGAAGGAAAGCCTAAGCTTTCTATTTTTCGAATTTACAAAAATTTTTCTTCGGGCAGAACGCCCATGTAATCCAGCTGATCTGAGCACTCGTAGAACAGTTTCAGGTGAAATTGAAGTAGAAAATTTTTCAATAAATTCTGTAGAAATTTTTACAGCATTCAAACGTGGATTTTCCATAAATTTTCTAACTACAAATCTCTATCACGTTGCGTTAACTTTGCCGGACGACCTTTTCTTACCTTGTTTTTGATTTGGTTTTCATCTTTGAAGCGTTTTATCACATACTGCATCGTAGAATGGGATAAATTTATTAATTTAGCAATATTACGAACTGATTTACCACATTGAACTGATTTACCACATGAAAAATAATCAATTTTTGAATACTCTTCTTGTTTCCTTACGACTACGAGCCATTTTTAAATAATAGTATAAATATTATGACGTAAGCAAGCAAAGATTAAAGCCAAACATGTTTTTAAATGTCACCACAATGCAAAAATAAAAAAAAAAGCGGCAGAAGATAATTTTATTTATGAATTTATCCGAAAATGTTTCGGTGTACGATCACTTTTGTGACGGGTTCTTTCTCTGCCTCCTTGCATTTTCATTTTTATTAAAAATGAGTTAATAATTAAAAAAAATGCTGGGTTTTATTCAGAATCACATGGAGATGCTATAAAAATAGTAATATTGAACTTTTTATTCGAATTCAATTCCAGGCGACAGCGTTTTTTCTACAAATTTTTAAAGTGTACGAACACTTTTGGGGGCCACTCTATATCAAATTAGAAATGTAAATTTGTGATACATCACAAAAAGATAAAACTGGATAATAATACATAAGAGACAATTTTGCGAATTCCGCGAAGTCTAACTATGCAATCACGGATTCTTAAGAACTTTTCACATTGAGAAATGCCATTTTTTGAAACAATTAAAATACGTTTTGAAATAATTAAACTAAATACGTAAACAAATGCAAGTATGTATTTGATTTTGAAATTTAACATAATTTTTGAAAACGAGGAATAGAACTCACAGACGATTTTTTCTTTCCTTTAACTATAATTTAGCCGTTTCAAATATTTATTATAAAATTATTAAAAAAAAAACTGAAGAATGAAATGCAGACGATTTATTTTTTAATTTACGTATTTATTCCCAGTATTATTTCTATTCAATACAACTAAACTTTTTTTTAATATTATACCAAATTAGAGGAGATTAGAAATCATTCACTGAATCATCAGCGTGTTTAGTTCTGAATTGACAAATTAAGGGCACGTAACTGGTTGTGCATTATGGCATTTTTAACAAATAACGAGCTTTTCGAATTAACAATGATTTATGCTTTGTGTAATAAAAATACTGCAGAAACTGCTCGGGATTTTGGACGGTGATATCCAAACTTGCCTTAAATTTTACGTACATTTGTTTATCGGATGATGAGGCGATTAATAACTACCAGTTCATTTCGTCCAAGACCTGGCCTTGGAAGTACACGGAGGACCAAGAAACTGACACCATCGCATATTTTTATTTCAACCCACGAACAGGCATTCGAAAAGCAAGCGAAATTTTGGGGTTACCCAGGATGTAAATTGCTTGGAAAATACCATTGGCATCCATTTTGTATTCATGGACTTCAAGCACTTCATCCCTCCGATTTTGACCGGCATGTAGCATTCTGCAAGTGTTGTTAATCCAACAAGACATCAATTCGAACTTTGTTAAGGACATTCTGTGGATTGACTGGCGAATGTTTGTTTACGGAAGATGGAACAATCAATATCATAACGCTCATTATTGGGATAATATGAAATCATTTTCTGTCCGTGAAATACGTCACCAGAGACAGTTTTCTGTGTCTGTATGGTGCGGAATTTGGAATGGAAAATTGATTGGTCCTGTGTTTTATGAAGGGACTCTTACAGCTGAAAAGCACATGAAGCTTATTTTGAACGGTACTATAACGAATTTTATGGAGACGACAACCATATTGCTTCTAAAAATCATGTATTATCAACAAGATGGTGCGCCTGCACACCTGGTTATAATTGTGACAAATTGGATGAACGAAAACTTTGATGAACAGTGGATTGGTTTGAAAAGAGCCATAGAATGCCCCCCCCCCAGATCCCCTGATTTAACCCCTCTCGATTTTTACTTATGGGGTGAAGAACCTCAAAATATTTACAGAAGCATTATTAGAAGAGCTCAGTTATGTATTGGAGCTGAAGGAAATCATTTTAAGAATGCTTTGTGAATTGCGTTTTGTGAATTATATTTCTAGTATTTGTGACGAAATTTGTCCCTTTATATCAGTGGTCTTTTATGCATATTTTAATTATGTGTCCCAACCGTGTAGTGAGTACCATTGCTTTATATGATCTCTGTCTGTGTAATGCTTTATTTAGATGCATTTGTGATAAAAAGTTTTGACTCATATTAACGTATTTTGATCTAAACAATTTCCATCGTCAATTTGTTTATGATCCCTATTTTCACTGATGAAACAACCTTTCACATGGTACGAAAAAGTAGCATAAGTCAGACTTTTTCTTTTATCATAATTCAGTTGATTTTAAAGATACAGATATTGCGTTTTTTAATGATCTGCCTGCATTAAAAATAAAAAATTTCTGATTGACCAAATTTGTCTAAGGGGCTCGTATAAAAATTTAAAAAGTGTAACTTTTTGAAAATGAATGGGAGGACTATTCCATTAACGTAGTCTTATTTCCTACCTTACTTTCAACAGTTTTGCAATTTACATTGCCCACTTATCTCCAACAGGCAAATAATTAAAGCGCGTTTCAATCTTTTTGAGATACAGGGTGTCCCAAAAATATTGACCTCGGCTTTTATTTCTTAAATATTGATCTTAGACATATATAATAAATTACAAAGTTGTGTAAAGAAAGGTAAAGAATTTTATGAAATCGATAAAAATTTTCGATTGTACGTCGACATTGTTCTGCAGCCGATTGTTCTGCCTATGATGTTAGATTACCCATGCTCCATTTACCAACAGGACAACGCTCGATCACATACTGCACGATTTTCTGAATGTTTTCGAGGATTTAATACCGATTAATTTAATACCCATCCCCCCCCCAGGTCTCCTGACCGTTCACCCATAGAACACGTCTGGGATATACTGGGATGGCAATTGCAGCCTTCTGTGAATACCACTGAATTAGCTGACTAATTTCAAGATTTGTGTCACAATCTTCCGCAGAGGCACATTAGCAACTTAATTGACTCTATATAGCTTGTATAACTGCCATGAGAAGAATTACCACTTACTAAAATGCCATCTTGAATTTTTGCCTGAATTTCTTAATAAAATGTTGTTTTGCACCTAAATTCTAATCATTTGGCTATCTCCTCAAACGATGCATACTTGCCGAGTTTCACAGCTGTAGCTCAGTATCTTATGGTTGCATATATTTTTTTGCAAGAGTGTATTTTTGTTCTTTGGCGATTTCGCCAACGGTTTTGGTTTTATTCGCTTTATCATCACAAATTATGCATAAAATAAGTATTTTATTAATAAATTTCAGAATGTTTTCTCTTTCATTTAAGATTTCGATTTTTGAGGGCCATTTCGGAATGAGAAATCAGTTCTGTTTTTCAAAATTATGTAGACATGTAATCAGCATCAGAATAACCCACAAGTGACTTGAGTAGTGATTCAGATAACTTTTGAACTAAAGTGAATACATACGAGTATGTTGCATATTTTGATGTACAGACAGATACAGACAGACACTAACACGCCAAAAATAACTTATTCTTGTTCTAGAAAACTCAAAACGTGTAGATTCGACGAAAATTAAAGTTCTTATATTGATCGCAACCTAATATATTCACTATACATTTCTAAGTTATAGGGAAAGTGTAATCATTTCAAAGAATTATACCTTGACTATAAAGATAAAAATCTGATGTGGACAGCACATGACTTTCCTTATATAATGCAATGAATTTACTACTTTTACAGCAAAAAAATATATGTTATTCTTATAGGAGAAACTTTTATTCTTTCCAAGGTATTAAATTTTCGTTAATTAGTCGTCATTTTCATCGATTTGACGTACATTGCATTTTTACCCATTTAGCGAGATTTTCGTTAATTCGGCAACATTTAGAAAGGCACCAAGTTGGCGACATTCCGCCAAATTCGTAGCCAAAATTTCGCCAAGCGTTATGAACGGAGAAATAAGTTATTCTTATAGCAGATAAATGACTATTGGAGTTCAAGTACAAATATATTACTCAAGTATTTTTTCTTATGAATGGAACGAACTAGATCCACGAGAATGACGTCACCAAATTTATCGCATGGTATTACATATGAAACGTGAACATGTTTCTCAACAGTTAATATATTTTTTTTAATTTATGGGATTTTGTGATAAATTTATTTGAAAAATGTGCAATATCTCGAGAACGGTTCATGCTAGCGTTCTAAAGTTTATGTCAATTGTTTTCTAAGGAAAAATTACATAAGAAATGTCTATTTGCGTAACTTTATTAAAGGTTTTTATTTTGTGATAATTTTTTCAAAATTTCACTCGAAAATTTAGGGGGGGGGGGTTGAACATTCGATTTCGTTTAAAAGCAATAAGCTTCCAGTATTCACGGATTGTGATTTTTGTGCCAAATTTCATTCTAATCGCTCCATTCGTTCGGGAGATATCGTCTCCACAGGATCACTGACACACACACACATACTTTCACACACACACACAGACATCATGTCAAAAATGTTTGATTCGTGATCAGGGATACTTGAAACGTGCTTTCCCGTCGAAAACTCGAATTCGAATTTTCGACCCCGTCACAATACTTTCCTTATACATTATGCATATAAGGAAAGTAACTTATACATTATGTATATAAGGAAAGTAACTTATACATTATGCATATAAGGAAAGTAAAAATGTCAGTTACTGACATATATAGGAATTACTCGTGCTATCTTTGATGCTGTTCATTCACGGTGATGCAACAATTAAAGTTAAGCTATGCAAGTCTGAAAATATTGTTAGTTAACTGCGAATAATTAAAAAATCTATTAACTTTATTTAGATCTCTTAAATAGATTCTCCACAATTCCAGATATTTGTTTTCGATTTAGACATACGACGAATTTCTGTGTTGAGAATTCGTGAAATTTTACAAATAGTTTGAAATTTTAAGAAAAGTTTAGCGTTTTGGAGTTGTCTTTAGCAAATAGTTAAAATTCTATATAGTTATTTTTAATTTTCGAGTAATATACGGCCATCTTGAGATATGTACTTCCCATTTAAGATAAACCATGATTTTTCATGCTGAGAATTTTCGTTTTTAAAGACTTGCATTTTGTATATATGAAAAAAAGGGCTATTTTTAAACAATACAAGTCATTAATATAAAATGTAATAATAGAAAATATTAATCCTAACAGTCTCATATATGATTTCTTTTTATTGCAGAGAAGAATGCAGGTCGCTATGCAATGATTTTGCATTCTGGAGAGCAATTGAAATTAAGGAGCATCTGTGTTTTTTTCATAAAAGAGATATCCGTAGAAAATCTTCCGCAGAACGTCGTAAATACGGTAAGCTATTAGTTACAGGAACGTTTGATTTTAAGCGTCCTATTGTAACTATATATATATATATATATATAATAATATACTTAATCAGCTTTTTAGAATTTATAGATTATCTGATAAAAAATTTCATGTTATGCATATAAATAATCTCAAAATTACCAGCAATTTATATAAATATCCCTCTTATTTAGTAAATGGTATAGTTAAAAAGTTTAGATTAACTGGATTTTTATTAATTTTATTCATGGTATCTTATATTAGCCAGACATCACCGTTCTCTTGTATTAATAATACTTTTATTTTTACATCCTCTTCAACATCAGCCTTACTATTATTAGTCCCACCTTTTTGTAGCTCTTTTTGTACATTATTACTTTTTCTTACATTTTCGCATTACTGTTTTCATTTCTTACGAATGGCAACATTTAAACATTTCCCTTTTCTTTGCGAATGGCAACAGTAGAACATTTCCCTTTTCTTTGTGAATGGCAACAGTGGTCTCTTCATTTAAGGTTCCAGGGTTCGACTGGTTCAGGCATATGCTGTGCTTTTCCCAGGTATTCATGTTTTCTCTTATTTTTCCTTCATTATGTATGTTGTCTAGGTAAAAATAGTTTATAGATATAATCTATCAATTTCTCCAGAAACATACATTTTTTGTGTTTGCTTCGTCAAAATACTTGGACCAGAAGAAGAGTTTTGCGAAGTGAACATTTCCATTTTTTAAGGCCTCTCCCTTGTCCACGTGTACAGCAATAATGCTGGATTTCTTTTATGTTTTTCTATATTCGTTTCCATCCCATTGAAATTTGTTGATTTTCTTTAACTTGATGACTCGTAATTTGTATTTTTTCCCATTTGATTGAAGATTTGATGTTTTATACTTTTATTTTGTGGGTGTTTTAGAAAGTTAGGTTTAGCGAGTTGCAGCTTCTCACTTTTCTTTCATTGGACTTTCAAACTATTATTGTTATATATATATATATATATATATATATATATATATATATATATATATATATATATATATATATATATATATATATATATATATATATATATGTATATATATATATATATATATATATATATATATATATATATATATATATATATATATATTCTTACAATATATATATATATATATATTGTAAGAACTATGCTGCCCCAACCGGGAATCAAACTAGGGATCTTCGTACTGGCCACCTGAAGCTCTACTGATGCGCATCATGTTTATACCGTTGTGGCTTTATATATTTTCAGGTCTTAAGGGCTGTTTTCAGTTATTTTAGAACTTTCGAATGAGGGTGCATCGAATATAGAATTGAGACACATAGGCGTCTGTAGGTACTGCGTGGATAGGGGTACTTTAGTTAGCGTTTAAAATAGAGGATGTATATTTTCAAATTAAAAAGAAAGATGGAAAAGAGTAGAAAATATTGTACAATAGATGATATTTGACATTTTTCGTACTATCAACTTATATATATCTTTTACGTAGTACTTAATATTTTTTATCAATACATCGAAGACAAAGCGAAAATAAAGCCTAGAATTAATTCCACATCAACTCCGAAACACAGAGTTTTTGCGACGTAAATATTTTGCTAAAACGAACTTTCAACTCGCCAGAGGTTCGGGAACTAGTACTACTGTTCCAGGCAGAAAATACAAGATTCTATTTTCTCCCGTTTTAAATTGCGAAATATATAACTTTCAAACCTTTTACAGACTGTTATTTTCCTGGTCCTAAATGGTTCACTGCAGTACCTCTACGGTTCTCTCCATCAAATTCTGAAGCACGTCTATTTGAAGAGATTACAGATGACGTGGTGTGACACGACGAAGGGTTCCAGCGAATTGCCCACTGCTTACGAAAACTTGATCTACGCACTGGATTCTCTCGCCGACAAATTTAAAGGTAAGGACTGCATGGGTAGTATCATAAAATTGGTACTCCATATCCTTTCAGTTGGCTGGTCTAGTTTTAGGATACAGGAAAATTCGAAGATCTGTTACAGGTTTTATTCAATGTTGCAATAAGCGTACACAGAAACTAAACACGACTATTACATGTTGACTTTCTCATACGCAGTATTAAGAAAGTATTGTTTTCACGAAAATTTTTGATTTCGAGATTTAGATGCCGATATTAGTTTTAAGACCTCCTGAACACGTTTCGAGTATATTTGGAGTAATGCTCTTCCGTCTGTCTGACTGTGGTCGATGTTTTGTATACATGATAGCTGCTGCCAAAACTATTGGATTTTCACGAAACTTTATATCCGGCTTTGTTATTGAAAAATCTAGAACTAGATATAATGTTTTTAAAATTCGAACGAAAACTTCGAAATTTATTCAAAGTTTTATATTTTTTTCAACATGGCAGTATAGTACAAAATTTGACATAACTATGTATAAAAAGGTATTATTTATGGAGGAATAATTACGAGACTTTATAGTTTCAATCATTATTGTCAAAATACCCACTATACAATTTTTGTGTTCGTGTCATCATTGGCCCTCCTCTGGGGGATGGGGGCAAGTTATCCCCCGGGGGTACATTGTCAAGTATGTTATCAATCGAAACATTTTGTTAATCCCTTTAAAGTAAAAAGGAACATGCTATAATTGTAATCATTTGGATCAACGATACGGATTTTTCAAAATTTTACTTGTAAAATTTCGAAAAAGGGAACCAACCCCCCACAAGCTACTTAAAAATGGATTATGATATGAGATAGTCGAGCTGAGCCACGCTCCAGTTCATTTTAGAAAGCTCTCTGTCCTAAAAACGTTGTCATATACAATGAAACGACATTTAAATGTTCAACGAGTTCACAAAAAAATCTATTTCTAACAAAACAAACACATTCACAATGCACTGAATTTACATACGCCAAAAATGACTCGCAAGCACGTAACTGACTGTTTTACAGCTGTTCTGCGTTACTTTCAACTCCATGTCTAGAACTTTTCGAAATTTTCCAAGTTGGCTATATAGTATCTAAGTTTTTCGCCAAGATAATGTGTTCTTCCCACTTATGATGACAGTTGCTTTCAAATCTGTAGAAGACATTTTTCATTAAGACTGTTTTACTTTTTTTATATTAGTAAAAAATAAAGTTACATCCAATAGTCGACGTAAAATGTGCCATAGTTTCTTTCTTTTCTTCTCTATTGTTTCTTCATAAACGTGATTGATGGTTTTTGAAGTTTCAACCTTGTTCCAAAATCTTTCATATCTCCAGGTAGGCGAGGTGCTGTTTAACCTTTGGGTTCAATTTCACCTATATGGCGAATCCAGTGACAAATTTGGATGTCTTTACTCCTTTATCATCAGTAGTAATCAGTCTACAGTAATAACACAACTGCTATCTTTTGATGTAGAGTACACTATTCATATTCTCAGAATTTTCGCTGCGTTTCGCAGATCCTTACAGAATCATACAGTGGTCAATTGGCGACTCTCTTTTTGAATAGCTTCTGGTTTTTCAACTGCACCAAAAGGCATGTCCTTAATTTGGAAAGGGTACCTTCTCTTATTTATAAGATCAACTTTTCAATCATCTGGCACCTGGACTGACCCATCAGCGATATCAGAATACATTAGAAATCTATCTATATCCTCTTCTACAGTCTTCCTCATGTTGCTATGGAAGTCTGTTCCTACTCACATCCTCATCACTATTTTTCAAAGATATATTAATGTTGTGTCCACCGATCCTAGCTGTATCTTATTCAAATTCCCTTGTGAAGCTGATTCTGACATTTTTTCATTGACATTGAGACAACTTCCAGGTATGTCTTCTTACGTAGATACTGAATGTGTGTGTCGCAAACTTCAAAATTGACCCGGAGATTGTCTAAATTACCCATTCCTTTATCTTCTTTATTTTCCTTTGTTGGAATCCACTGGGTTTATTTTGCTTTATAGTGAATTTATAGAAAAAATACAGTAAAATAAGGGTTGTTTTTTTCCATTTTATCACATCTTAAAAATAAAGTAAAACTCAACCACTCTTTCAATTTCTCCTGTCCTACTTGCGCCCTTATTCTCCTATTCAACTTGCGCCCATGGGATGAAAGGAGGTTAGCTCTTATGCTACAAATTGCATTACCTTGGCCAGTAAGCATTTCAGTTACCTAAGCAGTTCAGTTACCTAACCAGTAAGCAGTTCAGTTACTTAAATTTAAATTAACCTTTTGCTTACGGGTGGGACAGCTTCCATCCCAAACGAAAAACCTCTCAAAAAGACAGGTATTTGACATACCCCATCCCAAACAGTTCGATCTTTTTGAGAGGTTCTTCGTTTGGGATGGACGCTGTCACACCCGTAAGCAAAAGGTTAAGGTAATTGGATTGATTTTTTTTATCCCGAATAAACGCGTAACGCAATTTTTGCACCCGTCAGACCTGATAGAAGTGAGTCAGAATTGAACTTCTGTTTCCTGACAGAAAACAACTAGCTTTTCCTTTTGTAATAAAAAAAAAATATCTAAAATATTTACAATGTATGTATTTTACAAAATTTTCTAACAAAGATTTTTTGTAATTCTTTTAAAGTGGCCCACATGGGGATAACTAGAGGACTAGTCCTGCGGGAGCTGCCTGAGGACCTATTGAATGTCCAAGAAGAGGAAGGGATCCTTCCAAATGAGGAGGCGCTGAAGAAGGCCGAGAATATCGTCAGTATTTGGAAGCAACAGATAGAACAGGTAAAGATGTTAACTAGATATGACTAGTATGCGGAATTTGAAAAAATTCTCATGAATTATATAAAAATAAATGGAAGTACAGACACACAGAAAGCTAAACATTTTCGTTTATTACGTAAGATAATTTTTTCCTAATATGTATAACCATATTAAATAGATCAATAGAATTACTTCACTTTAGTAGTTTGGAAAAGATTATGCCCTAGACAGTGGATTAATGATCGCATTTGCATCAGACAGTGGATTAATGATCGCATATGTGTCAGATAGTGAATTAATAATCATTTTTGTACCAGTTACATAAAAATTGTATCTTTTACATTCCCGAAATAATCATTTTCATCATTATTCAGGAAAGTCGCTGAGCATGAAACAGAATTAATACTGAAAATGAATATGTCCTGATACAGCTATCCGTCCCTGGCATCTACCAACTGCACAATTCCAGCCATATAAGGGATTTCATTGAATTACCCTACAAGTGTTTTGAATTGAGTTACGTGTCAGAAGTCTATTTTGAATAGAAATAAAATTTAATTTCAATAACAACATTTTATTTGAACCACAAAAATTGTTGATATATTTTTCGAGTCTGATTACATCCGTGAGTCGCCAACTATAGACACACACCCCTGCTGTAGCATATAATGAAACAGCACCGGTAATTCTAATTACTCGTGAGGGCTGACGAGTAATTAGAATTACCGGTGCAGTTTGATAGTCCTATTATACCAATGGGACAGTCCGGTTGATCCGTAAAATCGGTGACAAACTCATTTAAACCCATTTTAGTTATAGTTTCGTATATGTTTTGCAAAAAAGAAATGTTTAAGTTCGGATTCATGAAATGGGAGTTCTTCAGTAGTACAATTTTAATAATCAAATAATTGTATATCGTTTTTCTGTCTTGACAGATCCTCTAAAAACCGGCCGCTGACTTAAAAGATAGAATCTTTACACACTTATAGTATCAACCACGAGACCGAATCTAAAGTAGCTGGAATTTTGATCTCCCGGAGATGGAGAAAATGGAGATCTGAGAAAAGTATTCACTAGCACTCCCAATGATATAGAAATATTCAGTGGTGTCGCTATGGTAGGATTTGAGGTCATAATCCCCCAGGAACCCATTATAACCCATTGGAGTTGTAAAGAGCCTTGCTGCCCCAACCTGGAATCGAACCCTGGATCTCCGAACTGGCCAGCCAACGCTCTACCGTTGAGCTACTGGGACGAAATTGCAAGCTCTTATTGTCGAAGTTGACTCTGCGTTCTTCATATCCTCTAATGTCAGACTGGCGGGCAACAGACAATCTGACTAACACCTCCTGCTATTTTCACCTCAGGTTAGCCTCCTGCTACTATTATTTTTACCAAGCTTAGCATCCTGCGTTTTCGTTATTCTTTCAAGTTGAAATAGGCACTCAATCTTCCAGAGTCCACTGAATCTGTATTAGTTTTACTGGGGTCCCTTTCAGACCTCCGACATATTTGCAATAACCTACAGGGTTGTTTTGTTCGGACGCCATTGTAAAGAACCTTGCTGCCTCAACTGGCAATCGAACCCTGAATTTTCGAACTGGCCAGTCGACGCTCTACCGTTGAGCTATTGGGACGAAATTGCAAGCTCTTATTGTCGAAGTGGACTCTGCAAAGTTCATAGAAATGATATTCGGAGAAATAAGAAGCAAGACATTCTGTTACCAACCTCCACCCAAGATTTTTTTTCTGGCTACTCTACTGGAGGGATTTTGCACATTTTAATTATAGATCACAGCCTGAAACCGGAGCTGGATTTTCTAATCTCTTTCTCTCTCTCTCTCTCCCCCTCCCCCTCAATTGATCGGAAAAAAATGATTTTTTCGAAAAGCCTTTTCTGGTTCCCTTCCCCAGAATTCGCGGTAACATAGAAGTTTGGATATTCGCATGTTTATAGTATCAACTATGAGACAAAATAATCTAACAATGCTGTGTTTTCATTTTCTCTCTCGGGAAGGGGCAAAGTAAGGCGAAGGTCGAAAAGTATTTACAGATCCCTCCAAAGTACCTCGGTGACCCAGAAGGTTGAAACTTTGTACACTTATAGTATTGACTACAGGACTTTACCTAACTGAGCCAATTTTTTATGCTTAGTACCATATATTATTAAATAACTTAAAGTGTGTTACAAATGTTGCGAGTTATTTTTCTTAAAGTTTCAGTTTCCATGTATTTGACGGCTTTAAATACTAGTTTAGTATAATTTCCAACAAGTACGACAAAAACTGTTCCATAATATGACAAAACAAAAGCGATTCACCATTTTTACAAGGATTCATATAATTTGGAAAGGAAAATACTTAGTTTGTGCTTGATATTAATAAAGAATATATTTTTTTCCAGTTACTGACGGAAAGTTCCTACCTCCGCAAAGAATCTGAGTTACTCGGACCCAGGTCGGAACTGGAGTACTGGAAAGGTCGACGCGACACTTTTGGATTCCTCATTTACCAGTTTCACCAGGAGAAGAACAGGATAGTGCTCGATAAAGCACTACAGTATTCTTCAGACCTTCGCACGGTAATGTGTTTATAAAATTAATTTTACCTTTTCATACGGTAAGTAACGTGGAATTCCAACATGGAATTTATGAAGGAGACTTCATACGAAGGGTGGTAAATGGTGTGTACATTTTATTTTTGATAGAACTATTAAGCATTTTTATTCTTCTTGCATATTTACTTCGTACAATCATACGAACTTTTGGGGGAAAACTGGAATCTCCAGAACCGTAAATCCCTAGTAAAACCCTTTTTTCCCATTGGAATTCGATGATGAATCCATATCAGTCATCATTTAAGCTCTATCTATACCCAATCTTGAGAAAAAGGTATTTCAAAAGAAAAATTTTGAACCGGAACTAAAAAAGAACAGACAGAGAAGGGACCAGATGTGGAAATCCTTATTTAACCTTAAAGAATCTTACTGCCCCAACCTGGAATCGAACCACGGATCTTCGTACAGGGCAGCTGATGCTCCACAGTCTAGATATTGAGACGGAATTGCAAGCTTGAATCGTCGAAGTGGGCTTTGCATTCTCCACCCTCTAATGTCAGATTGGCGTGAAACTGACAATCTGACTGATCACCTCTTGTTATTTATAACTCAGATTAGCTTCCTGCTCGGTCATTATCCTCACGATTTGAAATCGGTCTCCATATCAGAGAGTCCACTGAATCCGTGCTAGTCATACTAGGGTCATTTTCAGACCTCCAACATTTTTGCACTAACCTACAGAGTTGATTTGTTTGGGGGCCATTCCAACCGGAAATTGAATCACGGATTTTCGTACTGGCAACCGACTCGCTACCGTTGAGCTACTGGGGCGGAATTGTAAGCTCTTATCGCCGAAGGGAACTCTGCAAACCCCTTATTCTCTTCCCTAATTTGATAATGAATCAGTCATTATCTGCATAGCCATTTCTGAGAAATACAAGTTCTTGAGGTGTTTTTTTTTAACTGGAAGTGAAAATTAAATTTTTAGCGAACCACCCTTTCTTCTGCAGAATTTGAGGCTCTGAATCCATATCAGTTATTATCTAAACCATACCTGTTGCCAATCCCAAGAAATAGATGTTTCAAGTGAAACAAAAATTTGAATGGCGAATAAAAAAGAACTAAAAGTGGAAATCCTTACTGAACTCCCCCACCCTTCCATTCTACTCCGCAATTCGATGTCGAACCTAAATCAGCCATCATCTGAGCTATATCTATAGCAGATCCTGAGAAATAGATGTTCGAAAGAAAGGAATTTCGTAAAAGTAATAGTATGACACAATTTTTGCCACCAATGATAATTCTCCCTTCTAATATATCACCTCCTAAAACAACTTTCTTATTTTATAAAATGCCCATTTTTAACTATCCTGCATTTGCGTATTTTTAACACTTTACAACAAAGTTGAAAAGTGTTTATGACTTTGTTCATTCTGTCTGTCTGTCTGTCTGTCTGTCTGTCCGTTAGCACGATAACTGCCGTAAAAATAACTTAATCAAAATGAAATTTTAGAATGTTGTTCAGACCGTCTGTAGGACCTATGGGAATATAAATGAATAATATCACCCAATTAGTTTTGGTTTGAACCCGGGTTGAAAAAATGAAATACATTGAACCCTATGGGACCTAATTTTTCAAACATTTTTTAAGCGGATTTAAAACTCGCAAATTGCTTCGAATATTTTAGGTAATATTCAAATTGTTCCATAAAATATATAAAAAAAAATTCAGCGAAATATATTCAATAGTTTTTAAATAAAAATTAAAATAATAATTACACCTCTTATATGAAGCGATCACGTGACCATGATATGAAAAGATCACGTGATCCACTTTAAAATGAAATATGGCATCCATGTTGTCTCAAAATCGTGATTTTTAAAGTTCTTTTTAATTCATATTGAGTGTTGTATCCGTCCTAAAACCACTTTATTTTTGCTTAAATTCTGTGCATCTACATACTGAAACAACGCAATTACAATATATTTGAGTTTAAATGATCATCCAAATTTGATTACTTCTACAACGAAGCCTATTTTTCTCTTATGTAAAATGTAAACAGCAAAATATGTAGAATGAGTTGTATAAGAATTGCTGTATTTCTTTAACGCAAAATTATTTAGTTCATGGAGCTGATATGAATGAAATATTCATTGATTTTACAGAGAGAAGGACGATTTTTTTCGATGAAGTTTTAATCATAGAGTTTAATTACTTGTAGCTCCATGGTCTTAATTTTTGAATAAAATAAATTATTATAGTATTGTGATGAATGAAATGAATAGGGAATTGTTTATGAATGAAATGCTGCTTTTATAGAGAGAGCCAGGCGTGTTATTTTTTCTATGACGTCATTTGAATGAATTTCAGTTGTTTTCGATGAAGTTTTCAAATATAATAAATTATCGTAGTACTATGATAATTTTAAAAATATTACCAAGGAATGTATCGCATTTTAGAGATGTTTAAACCGGGCAATGTATATTTCAATGCCGTCATTTGAATGAAGTTAAGTTTTCAAATATAATAAATTAATGTAGTATTGTGATAAGTTTTAAAATATTACCGAGGAATGTATTGCATTTAAGAGATGTTTAAATAAAATTGCATTGAAGTTGAAAAGTGTTTCATAATCAATGCTTTAAGCATGATTGATCTTTCTTGTTTAATTTTCAAGTTGTCGCCGGACTTCTCGGAGCTCATCATTTTATCACCCGTTTATTTATCATCGGAGTTTGAGCTCACCTGCTAAGGCATGAATGAGTATATAAATGTGTTTTTACTTGATACGTCTCCCCCTCACCTTATACAAATCATAATGGCAACAGAAATTTAAATTAGTTTCTGAAGATAATTTTTATTTATATTTCATAGTTTATAAAATGTAAAATATATTAGTATTATTTTTAATAATCTCTGGAGATTAGACTCAAAATATTTTATCCGAAATTCGAAGCTGTATAATCTATACCTGTCATACGGGTTTTTTTCGGAGGGTCCTTACATGACCTTTATGTTTTAAATCCTTAGTTGTAAATATTCAGGGTGTCCCAAAGAGATTGAAACGCGGTTTAATTAAAAGCCTCCCATACATTTTCAAAAAGTTACACTTTTTAAATTTTTATACGACCCCTTTAGACAAATTTGGTCAATCAGAAAATTTTTATTTTTAATGCAGCAAGATCATTAAAAAACCCCACACTATAAAAAAAGTTTTTTTATAATATAGTTTTCAGTATTTTGCTATATTGTAATCAATGTGTTTCATCATATATCCAATCAAACCTTTTTTAAATCTTTTATTGAATTCGTCATAACTGTAGATGCATGTCAGGCGTACACCCAGACCAGCCCGAAGGTGTAAGATATCTGCTTGGATGGCCGAGATGGAGCCACCCAATTTAGACCGGAACCCAATGGGGATGGATTTTCGGACCCACAGATTTATCGCGTCAATAAAGCATGGGCACGAGCGTAAACAAACAACCTGCTCAGTAGAATGCGCAGAAACGCAAGGGCATTATTTTTACCATAGCGTGTAATGGTAAATGAACGATGATGGCAAATAAAAATTGAAACTAAACGCATGAAACGTCATATATATATCTCTGTGATGATACTAAGTTATTTGGAATACTTGAATAACAATTTATATTTAAAGATTTCATTTGCTAAATTGCACTTTAAGTGATTTTAGTGAATTTACACTACTACTCATTTTTACCATAGTCACTAACTAACATTCTAAAGATGTATACATTTACTAGCGAAATCTGCAATATATATGTCAGCGAGAAGGGAAAGGTGCATAACGGTTTTTCTTAAAAAAAAAACTCGCGTATATATTTTAATGAAAGTGATTATTTTATTTACCGAATAATTAAAAATATCCATCAAAGAAGATAAATCTAGATATATCCTATTAAAATTAGAGGTTAAACGATTGTAAGTTTCTAAAATAGCCAGTTTTAATACAGAGATCACGAAAATGTCCATACTGCTAAGCAAACGAGTATTTTGTTTACGGAACGTAAGGGCAAAATGGATCGTGTGACATCAAGTACCAATGCCCAATACTCCGCAGAGACACAGGGGTAGTTCTGGGTAGCATCGATGATCGAACACGGAACTAACGTGCAATCCTCCGCCATAACCACTGCGCTATCCCGGTCCAGATGCATGTCAGTCATCTCCGCACTCGTAAAATGCTCCATTTTACACGATTTTCGCGTTACGAATGATGACAGTGGAAAATAGTCAATTTTCGCTCCGCCCAACAGCGCCCTCTGGTACAGAAGAGTTTGCGGACATTCAATCATGAGCAAAAATGTTTGTCTTAGTCGTCACCCTTTCACCCTTTGAAGATTTTACAGATAATTTAGATTTACCTTCTATAACCCTAGAACTGAAAATATACTGTTTTTGTGTTTGTAGGTATGGAGAGCTTTGGATGCTCGCGTCAGGAATTCCTGGATGGAAGCGAAGGAGTGTGCCACATTTTTGGAATGTTTGGATCAATACTGCCAACCGCTTTACAGTTGTAATCCTGTAAGTTTATTCTTAAAACTTACTCAAAATTCCTTGCATTATTGAGTAAAGAGAATACAAAGTTGGTTTTATTATTTTTAGTTTTAACGACGAAATTGGCGGCAAACTTATAACTCGACTGTAATGAAGTATAGGAAAAACTATAAATATATAGGGCTATAAAGGGCTCCCAGGAAAATCTGTCAGCACCATAATAACTCTGTAAAGATAGATCATGAGATTTAGTCTATCACAGTAAAAACATTTGCAAGTATGTTACTGAAGGTTTCAGGTGAATCAACTGCCCGTAGGGAGGAATAAAGTTCTTGGTAGTTATGATTATATATATATATATATATATATATATATATGTGTGTGTGTGTGTGTGTGTGTGTGTGTGTGTGTGTATAATTGAAGAATTTTTATTTTACTTGTATTATGTATATATCTGAGATTGATCATTAATAGAAAATGTTCTGTATAGCAAAAGTGAAAGGAATATGGGCTGAAATGTATACTCATGTCCAAAAGTTAAGCATAATTCGTAAAATGCGAAAACTTCGGGAGTTAATATGGATACAATGGTTCACAACCAGTTGTGGAGAATCGTGGGACGAAGGTAAATCATTGTGCATATGCAAAACAGTTCAGTCGACGTCGACTTGCGCAAAGCACCGACGCACATTGGAACAAGTATAAAACGGCCTCGAGAGGCATGACCACTTCAGGCAGAATTTCGCGATTTCGTGGTACGAAGCGTTGTTAACAACCAAACAGGACGAAAGGTGTCACAAAGATGACAACTGGACATGTTTTTGAAGGGTCGAGTTATTGGAATTTTGGAATCCGGTCGATCCCAAAACCGAAGCATTTCGAATTCTGAATGGGCCTCAGTGTGTGATCTTCAGACGGTGGCAGAGGTTCTAAACCACTGGAGATGTTACCCGACGACCAGTACCAGGTCGCCCAAAGGTATCAACTGCTCGGAAAGACCGATATTTGGTGATAACAGCGCGACGTTTGAGGAACCGTTCTGCTACCGCTAGACAACTGGGTTTAGCCCTGACAGCTGCCACAGGATCCACTGTTTCGAGACAAATTGTTTACAGGAGACTCAGATACGTTGGTCTTTATACCAGACGACCAGAAGTTTGCACCACCTTGACGTCTGCACAGAAACGCGCGCGTTTACAGTGGAGTTTGGAACTTCGGCAGTGGAGTGGACAACAGTGGGGCAATGTCATGTTCAGTAACGAGTTCAGGTTTAGCCTGTAACTATGTAACTATATAACAGTAACTATGCTATATATATATATATATATATATATACAAAAGAATAACGCTTCGGCCGACGATAATTAGCTGAATAATTTAGAAATGAAGCTGGAATTTTCAGAAACGCCTGTAATGGTGGCTTTTATTAGTTGCCGAAATTATCAACAAAGTAGCTGAAAAAAGTGAAGTAAGGTTGCATAATGTTTTACAGTGATACGATAAAGCGACCATACCCAATTGAATAAAAAAGATTGCAGCGTTCCAAGCGGAGAAATTAAAGATTTAGTATAACGAACTTGACAAGAAAGCGAGATAGAAAGTAAACATTATAATTACAAAGTTGTAAGGCATTGTCTATTGAGTAGGAATTGGCACCAGGAATGAACGAAACGCTTATACGGAAGGCAATGAACACCTGTCACAAAATTGCATCATCAGGGCTTCAAACACCGTGACACCTACAGTGCTTGTTAAAGTGCGTGGTAATATTCTTTCTGGAATTCAATTATGCATTGTCTCTGAAGGAGGATATTGTAAATAGGCTATACGCTAAATTTTTGTTCATGTAAATCTTGTTTATTGCATTATTACAGAATAGGACAGCAATTTGCCATTAGCCATATATTGTGTGAAATAAATATCATCTAGTACAGTTTTGTTATCGATTCCTACTCAGTTATCTACTACTTTGCTCTACAACTTTATGATTGACGTTTTCCCCTACCTTGCTTTGTTGCCGAGTTGGTTATCCAAACTTTTTTAATTCTCTATTAAAGAGGCTACAATCACTTTTTTCTGATTGGGCATGGTCACTTTACCATATACAGACCTAGCGTGCACACTCATGGACTTTTCCTTACATAGTAATTGCGCTCAATATCGTCCATACATCAAAAGCTATTGCTAATTAAAAACTACAGTTTCATACAAAAAACCAATGGTTTGGGTTCGAATCAATCGATTTCTCTAGTTAAAATTCAAAATTATATTCATGTTCTTTATATTAAAAAAACATGTTCTAAATTGGTATATGAAATGAATTCTTTTATTACGCAATACATCCTGGCAATGCATGCATTATGGGTGAATAAACCCAAAGCTGAGTAAATATTGAATCATAATTTATACAGTGTATATAATACTATAGTGTGTATAATTCTACAGTGTGTATAATTTCATAATTCCAACAGTGTTAGTTTTGCTCGATGTGTATATGTTAACTCTGTTAAACGATGTGGCAGCTGCTATTATGCAGTTATATCATAATTCCCACAGTGTTAGTCTTGCCCGAAGTGTATATGTTAATTCTGTTAAACGATGTGGCAGCTGCCATTATTCTGCTACATCATAATTCCCACAGTGTTAGTCTTGCCCGAAATGTATATGTTTACCCTGTTAAACGAGGTGGCAGCTGCCATATTATGCTACATCATAATTCCCACAGAGTTAGTCTTGTCCGAAGTGTATATGTTAATCCTGTGAAACGATGTGGCAGCTGTTATATTCTGCTAAATTACAATTCTCACAGCGTTAGTCTTGTCCGAAGTGCGTATGTTTACCCTGTTAAACGAGGTGGCAGCTGCCATATTCTGCTACATCATAATTCCCACAGTGTTAGTCTTGTCCGAAGTGTATATGTTAATCCTGTTAAACGATGTGGCAGCCGTTATATTCTGCTATATCACAATTCTCACAGCGTTAGTCTTGTCCAAAGTGCGTATATTTACCCTGTTAAACGAGGTGGCAGCTGCCATATTCTACTACATCATAATTCCCACAGTGTTAGTCTTGTCCGAAGTGTATATGTTAATCCTGTTAAACGATGTGGCAGCTGTTATATTCTGCTATATCACAATTCTCACAGCGTTAGTCTTGTCCGAAGTGCGTATATTTACCCTGTTAAACTAGGTGGCAGCTGCCATATTCTACTACATCATAATTCCCACAGTGTTAGTCTTGTCCGAAGTGTATATGTTAATCCTGTTAAACGATGTGGCAGCTGTTATATTCTGCTATATCACAATTCTCACAGCGTTAGTCTTGTCCGAAGTGCGTATATTTACCCTGTTAAACTAGGTGGCAGCTGCCATATTCTACTACATCATAATTCCCACAGTGTTAGTCTTGTCCGAAGTGTATATGTTAATCCTGTTAAACGATGTGACAGCTGTTATATTCTGCTATATCACAATTCTCACAGCGTTAGTCTTGTCCGAAGTGCGTATATTTACCCTGTTAAACGAGGTGGCAGCTGCCATATTCTACTACATCATAATTCCCACAGTGTTAGTCTTGTCCGAAGTGTATATGTTAATCCTGTTAAACGATGTGGCAGCTGTTATATTCTGCTATATCACAATTCTCACAGCGTTAGTCTTGTCCGAAGTGCGTATATTTACCCTGTTAAACTAGGTGGCAGCTGCCATATTCTACTACATCATAATTCCCACAGTGTTAGTCTTGTCCGAAGTGTATATGTTAATCCTGTTAAACGATGTGGCAGCTGTTATATTCTGCTATATCACAATTCTCACAGCGTTAGTCTTGTCCGAAGTGCGTATATTTACCCTGTTAAACGAGGTGGCAGCTGCCATATTCTACTACATCATAATTCCCACAGTGTTAGTCTTGTCCGAAGTGTATATGTTAATCCTGTTAAACGATGTGGCAGCTGTTATATTCTGCTATATCACAATTCTCACAGCGTTAGTCTTGTCCGAAGTGCGTATATTTACCCTGTTAAACTAGGTGGCAGCTGCCATATTCTACTACATCATAATTCCCACAGTGTTAGTCTTGTCCGAAGTGTATATGTTAATCCTGTTAAACGATGTGGCAGCTGTTATATTCTGCTATATCACAATTCTCACAGCGTTAGTCTTGTCCGAAGTGCGTATATTTACCCTGTTAAACTAGGTGGCAGCTGCCATATTCTACTACATCATAATTCCCACAGTGTTAGTCTTGTCCGAAGTGTATATGTTAATCCTGTTAAACGATGTGGCAGCTGTTATATTCTGCTATATCACAATTCTCACAGCGTTAGTCTTGTCCGAAGTGCGTATGTTAAACTAGGTGGCAGCTACCGTTATGCTGCTCACAATGTTTCGTGGTTGCTGGTTTTATTAATGTTCGGATTAATGGGATTTTACATGTACATAGCTACAGCAGTGATAAGTTTCGTTAGTTGATTTGGTAAACTATAGTCATTCTGATCTTAGTATTAATATTTGTAGGAAACGATCATCAAAAGTTTGCCTAGTTTGATTCGAACTCTGTTAACTATCAACACAGTGTCACAGTACTACAATTCTACAGAACGAATGACATCAGTGCTGACAAAGGTGAATATATTTATAATTTATATTCTTGGACTGCTATATATTCGGTAAATATATATAATTTTTTTATTATATATATATATATATATATATATATATATATATATATATATGCGCTAGTGCACACCAAACCAAGCATTTTTCGTTATACTTTACTGGGGCGAAAATGAAACGTAGAGGCTTTACAGGACGATGGATTGGGCAAGGTGCTTGGTCCCCACGATCGCCCGATCTGTCGTGTTTAGACTTCTTTTTGTGGGAGTATCTCAGGGGTCTCGCTTATGACACCCCCATGAATCCGAAGAGGAACTCATCGCCAGAATTTCGGCCGCTGCTGTCGAAGTGCGCGACATGGCTGGTTATTCGTGGGATTTCGCCAATCTCTCCATCGGCGTTGTGAGATGTACATTTAGGTTGGGGGTCGCTCTTTTGAGCCATTACTTCTTCTTCGACCCAAACCGTCCGACCTACCAGAAAGGTATAAGGTATCTGTTTGGACGGCCGGGAAGTGCCACCCAATTTAGACCGGAACCCAGTGGGGGGAGGCATTCACAGGAACCGTACCCTCCTTCCCCTACCACCAAACTCTCGAAGGACTTAAGGACTCACATGTTTAACGTGATCGTACTCCGCGTGAACACGACGGAAGTTTTGGCAGTGGCGGGAATCGAACCCGGGCTGATCGAAGTGCAATTCCCTCGCGCTACCCACTGAGCTGTCGTACCACCTTTGAACCATTACTGTAATTATTCTTTATTAAATGTAATTTTATAACTTTTAAGTCATTCTTTTGTTTTCGCCTCACCCCATAGGTTTTAGCATTAAGCGTCCTCTGGCGCTTTTACGTTTCATTTTCGACCCTGTAAACTATGACGAAAAATGCTTGGTTTGGTGCGTACTACCACCTCGCAAAATTGCCCATCATCATTTGGGAATTCATCATAGATCATATAACATCATTGGATCAAAGAACTAATAATGACTTAACTCATAATTTTGGCATATTGCTAGATTTTGTGAAATTGAGAGCTAAAAAATTTAATATTGACTTGTAGAATCATCCCAAAAAAGAAGATCTTATAGAATACTTTGTTACCACCTTCAAAAATAAAACTTATGAAAGTATACCTATTAAGTTAATGCTTAATCAATTAAATAAATTGTTACCTATAACTAACATAAAAGTTAAGCTCACATACCGATTCGTACGTCCCAATGGGAGGATGTTGTACAATTATAATCACTTAAGTAAAAATATATCTTTATACGATTCAATGGTATGTAACTGTCAAAACAGTACTTTTAGGGATGTGTATCATGATCATATAATTACGGGTAATCTTACAGTGATTGAAGATTTACAATTAAGAAAACTGTTTGAAAAAGGTACAAAATTCCGTAACCAGGAATATAACCACGTCAAAGAAGAATTCAATCAAGATCTGGATACTTTTATTTACAAAATGGCAATTAAATACAGTTTACCTATCACGGCCTTCGGAGAATGGAAATACAATGTCCTAAATAGATTTATCAATGAATATCATAGAAAACTTAAAACTAAGCCAAGATCCCATGTTCCTAGTTTTATCAAGGACGTTCAAGATCGTTTCGTGATCATATATACGGTAAAGTGGTTTCAAATTACGCATTTACCTGCAAAACTTATTACCTTGAAACATTGCAGAAATCTTACATGGAACCTACTATGTATAAACCTTTGCCATATAATATTGCAGTAATGTCAAATAAGATCAAAGCATTATACAAAAGAATCGGCATTAATTTAAAATCAGTGTCTTTCCCATATCTGGTTCTCATCCCAAAACTACATAAAAAACCTGTAAAATTCCGAACTGTAACAGTGGGATGTAATTCATATTTAACGTCAGCTAACCGGAAATTACTATATATCCTTAAACCTGTATTTAAAGCTTTATTACTACAAAACTCTATAATGATTAAAAACAGCAATGAAGTCATAAAACGGCTAAAATTCTGCAATAAAGATATACAGTTCGCAAGTTATGACTTCCGTGACCTTTTTAACAACATCGACCTTTCAAAACTACATGCCATACTACTTTTGGTGCACGAGGAATACAATCTCAAAAATGTGATCACGTATCGTAGGTATTTGGATCTCATCAAATTGGTTTTATACGAAAACGTGCTGTATAATGGAAAAGAATTTTATCAACAAATTAAAGGCATCCCTATGGGCGGGTGGTTGCTCTTCAATCTTAGCAGACATATATTTATCTTATTTTGAAAGAGGTAATCATATATTATATGAAATACCATATTATAGATTCGTGGACGATGTGCTATTAGGACGATACTTGCATACTCCTGAATTTGATTTTAGCTTTTACCCCCAGGAACTGGAACTGATCAAGAACCTTAATACTAAAAAAGACGAAATTAATTTTCTCGACATCACCATAAGATACAACAATATAAAAGGAATTCATACGGTGTTATACAATAAACGAGAAAATTTTGATATGAAGATCAACCAAATCATAGAATGGAATTCAAATTTGACTAGGAATATTTTCCGTAATATCATTACAGGACACCTCAGAAGAAATCTCCACAATAATACTTTCAAAGATGATTGTATCATAAGTAACAGAAGAATCATGTAAGAAGCATATAAAAAATATTATCCGATTAATTTTCTTAAACATCATTATAATTCCTTCTTTAAAGAAGAATACTCTTTTAGACAAGACATAGGTAATTTGACATCATAACAGTGTATAACGATGTACGCATGCGTTAGAATGTTTACTTAAGGATGTGTTTTGTGCATTCCGAATTGTAAGGTTGTCAGATAGACATTATACGTTCTACCTCTCGTTATTCCATTTCTGTCTCCGTTCTAGTGCTTTCGATTTGCACATATCGGGGACCTGTCATTATATTGCATTGGTTTCCGTGGGCGTTGTCTAGACATAAAAGTACTTTAAACGGGAATGAGAGGTCGCTATCCCTCTCAGGCCATTTATATGCAATTTATCTGGCATCCCCCTTTACATATCTTTACATATTTTTATTTTTTCTTAGTTATATATATATATATATATATATATATATATATATATATATATATATATATATATATATATATATATATATATATATAGGGTGTCCCAAAAACACTGATCTCGGCTTTTATCCCTTAAATATTGATCTGAGACATATATAATAAATTAGAAAGTTGCGTAAAAGTAGGTACAGAATTTTATGAAATCAATAAAAAATTTCAGGGGATTAAATTTGAAGAAATACAAAATTTAAATTTTTATACTGCTCCCATACAAATACATTTCCAATGCGTAAAATGTGCCCCATGCACTAACAAGGTGATGTTACAAAATTTCAGCATTTTATCGTAAAAAGTCCCAGAGATATGTTTAAATAAAGTTGGTGAGGGATTAATCACAAATTAAATTGTAAATGTTTACAGCGAGAATGCAAATGACGCAACTGAGAAATGCATCATAGGCAAATAATATCTGCCTCTTATCTTTAATGGATAATTGGCATGGATGGAAAACATTTTGATCAAGATTTGTAATCTTTGTGTAAAGTTATTATTTCTACACAGTGCAGATATTTTTGTACCAATAAATAGCACAATTATTATTTATTTATGTAATCATTGTTTTCTTTCGTAATTTGTGTATGACCCCTGAAAAGCGATTTGCCGACATGATTTTTCCCTCTGAGAATCTATGTCGCTGCATCAAAAAGTGGTTTAAGTCAGCATTTTTGTCTTTTCATATCTCTGGGACTTTTTATGCACATTTTACTATGCACTTTTTATGGGGCACATTTTATTTATTGGAATTGTTTTTGTATGGGGGCCGTATAAAAATTTAAATTTTGTATTTTTTTAAATTTAATTCCCTTGAAAATTTTAATGGATTTCATAAAATTCTGTACTTTGCTTTACGCAACTTTGCAATTTAAAAACCGAGGTCAATGTTTTTGGGATACACTGTATACTGATATATATATATATATATATACATATATATATATATATATATATATATATATATATATATATATATATATATACATATATATATATATATATATATATATATATATATTTGGATACAATTTGTATCACTATTATTAGTTTAAAAAAAAATTATGCAAATAATTTGTGCGTTACTTAAATTAGATTTCATTTTGAATGTTTTTAGTGTCACGATGTTTACATTTAAAAGTTTGCACACAGAATTAAATGTATTAATTTACAGTTTATGCAGCAAATTTTTATATAATTTGCTTCACAATTATTATTGCAATAAGAAAGTTGTGGTAATAATAATTATGTTCCCCGAATATAATGTTTCTCACGGTAATTATAACTAGTATTTAATTTTAGCTTGGATTTTCTTACAGTTACTGTGTTTTTTGTTTTGTTTTAGAATGTTTGCGTTCAAATCCTAGTATGCTTTTATTACAGCTTATGCCCCTATTTTTAAAACAAAGTCTTTAAAAATATTAAAAATATATTTAGGATTGATTAATGGCGATATATATTTATAATTAATTTTTCCATCGAATGCTTCATTAAAACTTCGAATTCTAGCTCCTTATGGGATAAATGTATAAAATGGATTTTCTTCTTGTTCTTTCTAATTTTGCGAATTTCTACTAATCTTTTACATTGCCTAAATAATTACCATATTTGAATGTTACATGAATGTCGCGATTATGCCAAATAGATTTTAAATTAGCGGCTGTATTTTAAGTTAACATTTTTAACTGCCAGGAAACAGATGGGAAAAGCACTAGATAAGCTGTTAAAGGCTATGGGTAAACTGGTTTTAGAATTCTAAACGATTATGATATTCAAGAGAACGCGTGTATCATGTTAAAGGTAAACCTTTGTTTTTGTTTTAACATAGATTAAAAAATTAACACAAAAGATAAGTATCCCTTCTCGCCTTTTTGATTTAGGGTTTGTTGATTGTCTCATACTTACAAAGGGGATTCATTGTATCCTTGAAAGAAATGCATGCTGCATTTTTAGTCTACTTATGCTTACATATGTTGCTTAAATCTTATGTATCCTTTGCACAAAGTGTTTTTGACTTTGTGCAAAATTTTACTTACCAAAGGTAAGTGTTCTACTTACCTTTGGTTTGGCTTTAATTTGATGCTACTTTCCAAATGTAAGTGTTCCGTAAATGTATATAAAGTTAAAAACCGTTTCGTGAGCGAAGTCAACATTTTTGAGAACCTCTGTAGTAATAGTAGAAAAAGTTCCCTTTCTATAAACATCAGTCACCAAATCATCAATCATATTATATCCACTTCAGTCATTAGATTGAATTGGATGTAATATGATTGATTGAAATTTACACATAATATAATATCTATAAATGACTGGATTTAATTGGTTATACTGACCATGCGCACTGACTGCAAATCGTGCATTTCAGATAACAAATCAAATGATCAACTCATGTAAGCGATACATATCTTGTGATGGTTCCAAGACTATTTGGGAACAGCCGGAGGATTTGGTCAAGATGAAAATTTCAGCCTGCATCAGGTTGAACGAAGAGTACCAGAGTTGCTTTCACAAAGTAAAGAACGAAGATTCGTCCTCTGACAGGGAATTTCAATTCTGCGAAGTTTTCGTTTTCGGGAAGTTTGACGCTTTCGCCAGCAGATTGAAGAAACTTCTGAAGTTATTTGACTGTTTGCATATCAATGATAACGTCATTAGCTACCAACAACAAGGTTTGGATTAAGACTTTTCTATTTTAAGTGCGAGTCGTTTAATTGAGTGAGGGATTTATGAAATGGCTAGTATTTATCAAAAACTAGCATTTATCAAATTGCTAGTATTTATAAATTAGTATTTATCAAATAAACTAGTATTTGATAAATACTAATAAAATAAACTAGTATTAGTAACAACAGTGAACTAGTATTTATCTAATTAAACTTATAAAATGGCTAGTATTTATTGCAGCTAGTATATATGAAACACAATATCTTAAAATTTAAATTGCAACTTTTTTTTTAAATATGTATTATTTTACTAAAAAGTTCAGTGTTAAGAATATTCGTCTTAATCAAAAATTGGCTTTGTCCTTTCTGTCTCGTGTTCGATACTATAAGTATACAAAGTTTCAGCCTTCTATAGAACAGGGGAGTTTCTGGAGGGTTTTTCATTTCTTTATTTTGTTCGTTCTTGGTAGAAGTCGAAAATTTTCGTTAGAATTTGTCCCATGGTCAATACTACAAGTACACAAGGATTCAGCTTTCTGAGCCATCTGATAGGCTTCTGGAGGGCCTAAAAAATACCCCAAATTTCTTCTGTTTTCTTAACCACAGAGAAAAGTCAGCGATGGCTCCAGTCCGATGAAGCTGAAACGGTTTTGCATGAATAACAATTTTTAATATAAAACTTTTGTAATATCGAATAACTCTATACAAAATCTGATTATATATACAGGGTGTCCCAAATGAAATTACACATTTCCGAGAGCGCTACAGCAAAAGCTATTCATCAGAAAATCATGAATTTTGGAGAGTGTCGTAAAATTGGGTAGTGTTGTAAGAGATGATAGGAATTTTTTCTAAAGCAAAAAAGAAGGTTAGTTCCAAAACCACCAATAGAGGTCGCTATTGGTGGTTTTTTTTGTTTGTTTTTCCCCACAGAAGTGTCTACAAGTTCCATTATACTCTTCTGAGGTAACGGTATGGTGTTGTTTTATTGCCACATTCATTTTGGGACCATTTTTTTCGAAGAGTTCAGATCCGCAGGTCCTGTAACGTATTCTGTCACCAAGCAACGTCACGCATCCTTATTGGAGAATTCCATCATTTTTGTTCTGCAGGCACATAAATGTGTTAAAACAATAGTGTTTATGCAAGACGTAGTGTAAACAATAGTGTCTATGCCTCTACACATAGCCACTTGTGTGAACCAAGCGCTCAGGAGCCACTTTTCTGATGACAGAATCATCAGCCGTCATTTTCCTACGGTATGGCCTGCAAGATCCCCAGATTTGTAACCATGCGATTTGTGACTCTGAGGATATCTCAAAGACTTAGTCCACCGTGATCCTATAAGATCTCTGTCCCATCTTAAAGACAGCATAGCACGCCATGAGTGTAGCATTCCGACTCATACACTGCAATCAACCATTGAACATGCTATGTTACGATTCCAGATGGTAGCAGACAAGGATGCCCATTATATTGAACAAGTTTTGTCCTCATTAGGCAGATACATTGTGCAGTTCATGTTATATATTCTGTACAAAGATATTATACGCCCTCCATTGGTAGTTTTTTGAACTAACTTTTTCTGCTCTAGAAAAAATTCCCATCATCTCCTAACGACACTCCTTAAATTTCATGACTTCCTGATGAATAGTTTTTGCTGTAGTCCTCTCGGAAATGTGTAGTATAATTTGGGACACACTGTACTTATAGGGCTTTCAAAAGACCACAAATTCTTTATTGTTTATAGCTATCATTTTTAGTTAAGATATAAGCATTGTAAACTTGAAAAACGTAAAATTTTTATACTTCTTCAACTTAACAAGACCATTACTCAAAACTGTAAGTTTTCAAAAGTCATAGATTTAGAAACAAAATCTACTCATTCATATTTTTATCGCCTACAATTTATATCTATCTTTTATAGTTTCAAAGATATTTCGAAAGAAAATATGAAGAATGAAACAAAGAAACATGCTCGAAGAGCTACTAAGTTTTCTCGAAATAAAAAAACGTTCAGTATATTAAGATATTGAAATCATTTATATATATATATTCATAATCTGAATTTATTTATTTGAATTATCTGAATTTATTTATTTGAATTATCCGAATTTATTTATTTGAATTATTTGAATTTATTATCTGAATTCGTTTTTCAGTGCTGGATGAACTCCCTTTCTCACTCGAAGATTCCGTGGGTCGAATGCGGAGTAAAGAATATGACTTCCTGGATCACAAAGATGTTCAATTCGATGAGGATTATGTGGAATTGATGAAAGTAGCCGAAGAAATACAGGTTAGCGGTATTTTGTGCTCTACGTTGGTATTCAGATAAGTTGAGGAAGTAGAATGGGATTTGTACATTCCAAGCAAGTAAAATAACAGATCATTAATACTACTGAATCAAGTATATTTACCCGAAATTTTTGAATTCCAGATTTCAACGAAAAAGAATGCTTTAAGACCTAAATACATAAAAGGGATGGAAATGGTAGATGAGCCACCCGTTACTGTCTGTCGCCTGCGGAAACCCGTTATTCGAGCTATTTTTCGTTTCAGAAGATAATCGTTATTGAAGCTGGCCGACGACGCCGAAATCAGTTTTAGAATTTGGACGATCGTGCGATGGGGTTCATTTTAGGCCTACGTACGTAGGGTGGTCGTAACGGTGCATCGTCGCTGAAAGATGCGTAGATGCGTCCACTGTGCAAATGATTTGGAGAAGATGGATTGAAGAAGAGCATGTGAATCGTCGCTGTGGTACAGATCCATCCAGACATGCGTCAGCAAGCGTTAATCGACGCATTCGACGACATGCTGTGGCGGTCCCACAAACGACGACTGTCGACATTCTGCAGAATTTGCAGGGTACATTGGATGCTCCAATATAAGCGAAAACAGTTTCTCGACGATTGGCCGGAAGCAGCTTGCACTCAAACCGTCCTTTACCAAGACTGCTATTGGCGACAAGACACTGACGTGAAAGATTGTAAAAGTATTGTGCCCGAGCCTCTTGGACGACTGAAGGGAAAGGGGTTTTGTTCAACGAGTATCGGTTCTGTTTGTCGAATGATCGTCTCCATGTAAGAGTCTGAAGACCCCAGACCGTGCGACTCACATATTGAGTTTAGAGTAGCTATCTGCACGGCCGGGAAAGGATACCTCCTGCATTCAGGAGGCACCCAAGGTCTACCATCCCACCAAACGAACTTTTATTTAGGTCTAAAAATATTACAATTTATAATAAATATTGTGATTAAACAGGCAGTTTTACATTATATTTGAACTTGACAAGTACGTCCATTTTGCAAAAATGGGAAAATGGTTATTGCGAATATAGATAAAAAGATCATTGAAAAATAATATTTAGAGTGAGGTACAATAACATAATAAAATATAGATTAAAATGAAAGAAAATAATAAAATTTTAAAAGTAAAATTTAGAAAATATATAAAAAGAAAATATATGAAAAGGAAAAAAAAATGGCGTATGAAAACAAAAACAGAAATTCAGAATAAAATTTAGAAAAGAAAAATAAGAAAAAATACAAATAAAAAGTGTCAAAAGAAAAAGAAAGATCCAAAAAAATAAGAACAGTTAACATAGCTTTTTTTTTTTTTTTTTTTTTTTTAAGGAAAAAAATAGAGGGAACACAATAAGTTCATATAAGTTAATAAGAATGAAATAAAGGGATTCATTGATCAAGATTAAATGAGAGCATAATCTACTCATAAGCTTAGGTCACTTTATTAGAAATTTCCATGGAAACAAGAATACAGTTTTTAATTTTATCTACTGAAGAGGGATTTGAACGAACTTTGGAGAACCAAATTGGTTTATTAGAGGGGGAAGGTTTGCAGAGATGAATATTTTTAGAAAAAGGACAATCGAAAATGTAATGGTCAACGTCACCGAATTTATTACAAATACGGTTAGAGGTGGATTTAATTTTGAAAAAGTATAAGTAATCAAGAAAGGGGCCATGACCAATAAGAAAGTAAATGAGATATTTATTAAAAATTTGTGAATTAGGATTCACGATAGGGTGGTAAGACAGGATTCTAGCCGGATCACCAGTCCTGGTGGAAATGTAATCATTAAGATAATTTTGCCAAAGATTAAGAATATGAGATTTACAAAATTTTGAGAGGAGCGAGTAAGGAAAGGGAATAGTAAGAGGGGAACCAGAGATAGCAGCAATTTTGGCATGGTAATCAGCAATTTCATTTCTAGATATGTTATTGTGAGCTTTTACCCAAGAAATATTGACAAGGTTTTTGGCAAGGAGAGCTTTGTATTTAATGGAGTTAAGATAATTAGATTTATTTTTTTATTGAGTTAAGAGCTTGAATGGAAGAGAGGCCATCGGAAAAAGTGTTAACAGGGGTATTATTAGAGGATGCCCAGTCAATAGCAAAGGAAATAGCAGTAAGTTCGGCTTGAAATACTGTATTCCTGTTGTCAAGTTTATAGGAGAAAACCTTTTCCAGAACATCATGTTTAAAAATACAGACTGGAAAACCAGTGTTATTGTCAATATTTGAACCATCAGTATATATATTATAAATGGCAGAGTTTTTATCCATTCTGTTAACTAAATTTACGGACCATTTAGAGGGGTGAAAGTTAGAGAAAGGAACAAGGAAATCAAAAACAGAGGGAGGCGGGAGGGAGGGAGAAGAAACGGAATCAATTTTTTGTTTCCAAAAATTAAATTTATTATAGAGGGTAGAAATTGTAAAATGAATGGGGGGAATACCAGTGAGGGAAAATAAGGAGATATTAGATGTTGTACGATAGCCTGGGCAGATTTTTAGGAGGAAGATCCTTTGGAGTGAAAGAAGTTTTTTTATTTGCATTTTTTTAGTTTTTTACCCCATATAGCAGAACCGTAAGCAATAACTTTTTCCACAACACATAGATACCAGCATTTTAAGAAACATTTTTTGACACCCCAATTTTTCCCAGATATTTGGCCAAAAGTAGTACAAAATTTTAGACATGTAAGAGTCTGAAGACCCCAGACCGTGCGACTCACATATTGGGTTTAGAGTAGCTATCTGCACGACCGGGAAAGGATACCTCCTGCATTCAGGAGGCACCCAAGGTCTACCATCTCACCAAACGAACTTTTATTTAGGTCTAAAAATATTACAATTTATAATAAATATTGTGATTAAACAGACAGTTTTACATTATATTTGAACTTGACAAGTGCGTCCATTTTACAAAAATGGGAAAATGGTTATTGCGAATATAGATAAAAAGATCATTGAAAACTAATATTTAGAGTGAGGTATAATAACATAATAAAATATAGATTAAAATGAAAGAAAATAATAAAATTTTAAAAGTAAAGTTTAGAAAATATATAAAAAGAAAATATATGAAAAGGAAAAAAAAATTTGGCGTATGAAAACAAAAACAGAAATTTAGAATAAAATTTAGAAAAGAAAAATAAGAAAAAATACAAAGAAAAAGTGTCAAAAGAAAAATCCAAAAAAATAAGAACAGTTAACATGTAAGAGTCTGGAGACGACTTCGAAACAGATCCAATTCTGCTGCGACTTGCTCGACAACGCGGCATCATGCTTTGGAGTATCATCGACTTCGATAGCCGGTTACCTCTGGTTCATATAAGAGACACAATAACGGCACGATGATATCTGGATGACGTGCTGTGACCGATTGTACTAGCCTACCTTCCGCGGTTGGAAATGTTGTTTTCCAGCAATATAACACGTTACCGCATAAGACAACCATCAGCAGACAAGCCTTGTAAAGTATCCAGGTGCTTCCTTGGCTTCCTCTGTATTCAGATCTCTCATCCATTGAGCATATATGGGAAGTTATTGGCCGTCGTTTGACCACCCTGATCCCTCCTCAAACAGAGGACGACCTGTGGAGGATGGTTGAAGGCATATGATCATCGATTCTTCAGAAAATTATCCGCACGCTCATTGCATCTGTTCCTGGAAGGGTTACTGCTTGTATCGCCACAAGAAGTGGTCTTGCTATCTACTGATCACCCTGCCTATGGCATTACTGTATTACATTATCCTTCTAGAATTAACATCACTTATTTATATATGCCATCTCTCTCTGTGTATCCTTTATCATCATACTCTATTCGCTCTTTCGAGGGTGTTGCATTTTCTGTGTCAGATAGTGTATGTGATAAACTAGACCTAGATATAATGTTTTGTAGTTCGCGTGGTTAATATTTGAAATTCAATATTTTCATAGAGTTATTTTCTTTGGAGAACGAACAGTACTGCTCTCCTAAACCAAACACACGTATCTTAACATTTCATTGTTCTGATTTACAAATATTCAAATTGCTTGGTTTTTCATTTACTTTTGGAGAAACGTTTTATTTGTCTATTACTTTGGTAGCATGACACGTTTGTTACGCTATGAGATATAAAGACGACAGCCCAAGTGTCTTTATTTTCACAATGAAAATTTGAGATGCATGTCTTTGGCCTAGGGCAGAATAATACTTCTAGAAACAATAAACGTAGTAGTAGAATTGTACATTAACCAATGTTGAATTATACATTTACCAAAGTAGAATTTTACATTAACCAACGTAGAATTGCATATCAAGCAAGCAATATAAGAAATGGAGAATTTGAAAATCGTAATGAATGTGAAAGCAATATAAACAGTATGAATTAACACAAATCAGAAGAAATTAATATCATCATCCAAAGTTATAGACAAATAGTTACAGGCTTGATTGACATGTTTTCAAATTATACCATTTTATAAACGAAATAATTTAGTTTAGAAAGATTCAAATGAAGCTTATTCCCCCCCTGATATTACTTTCTGTATTACTTGCCTATAAAGCCTTATATCACTTGCCTATAAAGTATTATTAAAATAAGCCCAAATAGGACCAAAATATTTAAAGGGAAGGGAAGAGGAATTCAGTTTCTGGCTGATACCGTTTGGCACAAATACGCAAAATCAGTATCAATGTGTGCGAGAACCGAATGGTGACTCGCACTGTAGATATATTTGATAATAACTCAGCTATATTGTTTATAACTAAAGTGAAATTATAGGTTTATTATTTTTTAATCACAGATGGGTGTTAAGACTGCTTTTGACGAAGAATTCTCCGCAGTAAGATCTACTATTTTGTCCATCAAGTTTCTAGATAAGCTGAAACACATGCCTTCAGTGAACATGGGTGAAAAGTACTTTCAGGTTCTTCGCCAGTTCAAACAGGAATTGGATGAGATACGACTGCTTTTCAAGAAGCTGAAGCATGATCCTCCAATATCAAAGAACTTCTCGCCAGTTGCAGGTAAAAGAAGGAATTATGGCTCTTTAAACTAAACCTGCGTAGAATACTAATAAAAATTAGAACCATGGAGTTAGAAAGAAGGAGATAAAACTGCTATGGATGAAACGCTTGAAAATGCCATAATGCACTGAGAATTACGTCTAGGTGGCGCTCGTGTTAGTAAAGTAGCCGCTATTGTTAGTTGACGCAACAGAAAGACGTAATATTTAGTATATGTATTTTTGATTATTTTTAAATTAAGGGTTCCCTATTATGAGTATAAATAACCAGTATTTTTTCGTAGTTGTAGGATAGAGTACAGAATATATGAAGATAAAGATAACTTGAAAGGCAAAATAATTTTGATTACGTAGGAATATTCTTTATTATTTCAGTTCTGCTTTGCATTGCGCTAATAATTTATTTTTACAAAATTGATAGCTTAAATAAATATTTTAGACCTTTCGCCATAGAAATGCTTACAATACAGAGCTACTTATCTCATCCCAGCGCCATCTGAACTATTGTCTCAAACGATATTGGCGTTTTCTTAATATGAAGTTTCAACTCCTTACTTTTACATCCGTGGTTGGAAGTGTTGCAAATCCCTCTCAGATTTAGTTGCAATCGTTGTTTGCTAACAACATTAAGGAACAGTTACTTTTACATCGATTGGAGATAGTGTCAGAATACTTCATTTAGCTCTCTTATGTCAGTTCCGATATAAATGGGGCCCCCAATATAAATGGGAAAATTAAGGGATCTTCTGTCATACTAATCAATGACGTCATGAGTAATGGCTTTTTTAAATGGTTGAAAAGCACTTTAAATTTTATGGCTATTTTCCTCATATTCTACATTCTTTGGCCAGGTGGGAGGGGAAGGATTACTGTTTTCTTCTGTTAGGTACAAGTTCTTAAAAATAGTCTAAAGCTTTCACTCATTTTCTAAATAAAAAAATCATTAAAATTAGTATTGGACGAGAGACAGCCATGGCATCTGTATTTAGTATTAAGTTGTGTAATTATGCAAAGTTCTTTATGCATTTTTGTATACGGTAATACATTTGGAAGCTTCTTACTGCCACCAGAAACGTATTTTGAGTACAGTAAAACATGCCCCAATTATAGCACCTATTTTTTATATTTAGGCATGTTGTATATAATTCTTTTTTTCTCATTGCCAAAATATTTTAATATATAAACACAAAGAAAAATATGTAATATGGGAAGAAAATTACTTTACCTTAGTTGTTTGGTAAGGAAAAATGTCGCGCCATAAAGAATACGTGCCAGAAAAATGGCAATTAGATCATGTAAAATTTTCCACATCTAAAAATTAATTTAGCGGATTTTAGTATTAAGTATTACCGTAGGGAAAAATATTTAAAGACATGTTTTTACATTTGAAAATATTTTAAAGAAGCTTCACTGGTATTTATAAAATAATCTATACTCTATGCAAATTATTATACTGAAAACGTGCAATAATTATCACCTTATGGTTCACCTTATGGAACCTTATTATTCATTATTGGAATTGTATTGTTTATTACTGGAATTGTAATATTCATCACCGAAACTGCCTTATTTATTACTGGAACTGTATTGTTCATTACTGGAATTGTATTGTTAATAACTGGAACTACATAATCTATTACTAAAACTGTATAGTTCTGCTTATAAATAGTTCACATAAGAATAGTATCTTGCATAGGCAAGAATTATTTTGCATTTGTCGGCTTTTTCTCTTTTCTTTTACACTCTACTAATTTCCTAATCAAAAAATTTATTTCCTTAGGACATTCCTCCTACTTTAGCTTCATTGAATTGAAGCTTGTAAACAAACATTGCTGAATAAAAATGTAATAACAGATTTTCCATTAACACGTCCAGTTTTTTGGTAAGGTCTGACTTGCTAAACAAATTCTCAATGAAGTACAATTTACTGAAATTTAATATGACTTTATTGTTAATTTATTGCCAGAAGGTAGTGTAGTGATCTATGTCAGACACATTAAATAACTCCATGACATAGCAAAAATGATATTGATATTCGTGAAATATGGTCAGTTGGAGATTTATGTTGTAGTTGAAATTATAACTGACATTTGGCTGTGTGAGGTCATGAATTAAAGTACTTAATTACCGACCGGATTTTAGAGGATTTCCTAGTTCGAAAGCTTTAACCTCCGATTTGTGTCAGACATTTGAAAACATGATATTATTTGAGTAGAATAGAAATGAAAAAGTCGGTTAAATATTTTCCATGTGAAATAAAAATTGAGTCAAAAATTTAATAAAAATGCTCGGAAGTAATACTTCGAAGCAAGCTAAGTTAACGGGTTCAAATTACTATAAAATCACCATAAATACCTTTCTTATAATTTATTATTGGTGAATGCTTTTTTGACAAACACTTATTTTTATTATAAACGTTTTAAAACATCTATTTCTCAGGAACTGCTATAGATAGAGTTTAGATGATGATTGATATGGATTCATTAACAAATTCCGGAGTGTAGATAGAATGTATCATTCAGGATTTTCATTTTCTATTCATTTCCTGTTTCCGGTTTAAAATTTTTCAGTTTACTTGAAACATCTATTTCTGAAGATTGACTATAGATGGAGCTTAGACGATAACTGACATGGATTCAGTATCAAATTATGAAGGTGGTAGAGTAGTTTGCAAAGGATTTCCATTTATGGTTTCTTTTTCACTTCCGACTTCCAGTTCAATAAATTTCCCTTGAAACCTTTATTTCTCAAGATTGAGCAGTTATAGATAGAGTTTAGATCATCACCGATTTGGATTCAGAATAAAATTCATGAGGTGGTAGAAGGCTCTCTCATTATTTTCATTTCCGGTTCTGGAGATGAGATACTTTTGGCGTGAAATGAAACAGTTGACAAACAAATAATGAATGAGTACAGTGTAAAATATCATCCAACTTTGTTATGAACAAAGAGGGAGAAAGTTATGATCTCGAAATAAAATTTTAGCTTTTAAAAAACTCTCAGGTTTATGGGTAGTTAGGTGATATGGACAGGTAAGTTGACAGAAGTCTGAAAAATCAAATTTAAACGGCAAATTGGTAAAACGTAAGATCGATAATTGCACAACATTGTAATTTCACGCCTGTATCGTTTTTACAGTCATTTCACATAAATTGCAACAGTTGTGATCCAAGAATTTATAACTTTGGTGTTTTTCATGAAATTTTTATCGACAAAACATACACTGAATTCAGACATAGAGTTTTTATTAAAAAATATATGTTTCATTAAAATGTAATAGAAATAGATTCACTTGGTTTTTCATTGATTTATTGATCAATATTATAATGCGTAGGCACGGAAGGGGTGTTATGACCCCCATTGGTGAAATAAATATATTAGTTCTTTAATGGGTCCATCCTGTAAAACAAAATTTTAGCACTGTTACACCCATTTGGTCATAATAAATATATTCATTGCCGAGATCGTAGCTACGAGAATGTTATAGTGAGAGATTATTGAAAAGAGTTTATGACCCAAACTTTATTGATTTGTTAAGGGGACGGTAGACGTTGAAATTCTTTTTATTTATTTATTGACTTTCAAACATGAAAAATTGCATAAATATTCCTCTTAACATTACTATATAAAATACCATTAATTTTTTTTCAATTTTGTTATAATTTTGTATTTTTTTTAAAATTTAATTTGTTTTAATAAAAATTTGAAAATGCTCCTTGCTTGCCATTTGTTCACATTTTTAATTAATTTTGCATTATGATCACTCAAAAACACATTATGAACATAAATTTGGGTATTTATTTTTAAATCCCTTAGAAAGTCAATTTTTTAAAAATATTTTTTTGCATTGAAACTTAATTTTCATCATTTAATTAGGTTCTTATTCACTTTTAATTACCTTAATGAAGTCCAATTATGAAATACATACCCAGTTTCAATAATAAGTATGAAAGGTGTCTTCTTGCCAAATTTCATGCATTTCAAACAAAAATTAAGACTCATGGAGCATTTTAAAAATGTAAAACCTTTGAAAATTCCGTTTCGAAAAAAAAAATGCCTTTAACCTTTTGCTTGCGGGTGGAACAGCGTCCATCCCAAACAAAGAACCTCCCAAAAAGACAGGTATTTGACCTGCTGCAGCAGGTGCAATGTTTCTGTCGGTTATTTCCATGGACTTCAATGCCTGCAAAGGCGGATCGAACTGTTTGGGATAGTGTATGTCAAATACCTGTCTTCTTTTTTTTTTGGGGGGGGGGAGGGGGGGGTTCTTTGTTTGGGATGGACGATGTTCCATCCGTAAGCAGAAGGTTTAATGTGTAAAATAATGTTACATATTAATAAAAAAAAACCTTTTTTAGTCGATTTTTGCTTATTTCAACGTCTATCGTCCCCTTAAGTGTATTACTCTACGTATACTTAAGAGGACGTCATTGATGGACATTATGATATCTGAAAGCGCTATGGCATTTTGAAATATTTTCCTGTACTCAAGATTGTGTTTAAATACAATTTGCAAATACTTGTCTTTAATAGAGAACGGAATTTGAAATGTTTTAGACTTGTTTTGCCATACTTAAGAATCTAGCGATAGACTGAAAGTTATGATTTAGCAAATTAGAAAATATGCAATTTTAAAATTTTAAAGGTGTACTATCCATTTAGTTTTATCCTATTTTCTCTTCAGGGAAAATAAACTGGTGTCGTCAGCTACGAAACCGAATCGAAGAGCCCATAGCAGGTCTCAGAGAACGATGCAATGTGCTTGAAACAGACCTTGGCAAGAAGATCCAGCAGAAATACCGAAAGATCCACAGCCTCCTGCAGAAGTTCGAAAATGACATTCACCGGCATTGGTTCCAAGAAGTAGGTATTGAAAACGATTATATTACATCTGCAAAATAAATATTTTATAGTTCAACAGCTTATAATATTGATGTGAAGTACCAACCGTTATCGGAGGCAAAGACCAGCCTCCTTTGTCACATTAAGGGGACAGGGGACCTTGAAATGAGCAAAAATCGATTAAAAAAAGTTTTAATATATAACATTATTTTACACATTTAATATTTGCTTTCGGGGGAGGGGGGGGGGACAGCGTCCATTCCAAATGAAGAACCTCCCAAAAAGACAGGTATTTGACATACCCTATCCCAAACAGTTCGATCCCCTTTTCAGACATTGGCGTCCATCCATGGAAATCGCCGACAGAAACATTGCACCTGCTGCAGGGAAAATATAAAACGTGAAAGGCAATGTTTCTGTCGGCAATTACCATGGACGCCAATGCCTGCAAAGGGGATCGAACTGTTTGGGATAGGGTATGTCAAATACCTGTCTTTTTGGGAGGTTCTTCGTTTGGGATAGACGCTGTCCGACCCGTAAACAAAAGGTTGAATGCATTTTTTTTTCGAAACGGAATTTTCAAAGGTTTTACATTTTTAAAGTGTTCCATGTGTCTTAATTTTTTCTGAGATGCATGGAATTTGGCAAGAAGATATCTCTCATACTTTTTAATGAAACTGGGTATGCATTTTATAATTGGTCTTCATTAAGGTAATTAAAAGTGAATAAAAGAACCTAATTAAATGATGAAAATTAAGTTTTAATGCGAAAAAATATTTTTAAAAAATTAACTTTGTAAGGGATTTAAAAATGAATACCCAAATTTGTTCATAATGTGTTTTTGATTGATCATAATAATGTAAAATGAACCAAAAATGTGAACAAATGGCACGTAAGGAGCATTTTCAATTAAAAAAATTAATTAAAAAAAAATACGAAATTATAACGAAATTGAAAAAAAAATTTAATGGTATTGTATATAGTAATGTTAAGAGGAATATTTATACAAATTTTGGCGTTTTTAAGTCAATAAATAAATAAAAAAATTCAACATCCACCGTCCCCTTAAAAGACAGAAATCTAACAAAGCCAAGAATGCCTCTGTCATTGCATAATTGTATCATGTGGCCTAAGAATAAAATCGATGCCCAGATAAAATTCGAACAAATGAAAGGGAAAACCTAGGTGGAAGGGAAAGAACACTGGAAGGATTCAGAATATTTTCAAAGTTAATAAAACTACGAACATAAATGATGTGATAAAAAACTGGGAAACAGGAGGTTTCGTAAAGCTACACGCGTCAGTCCATCAGCTAAATTCAAATAACTTCCGACAAAATAATTTTCGATTTTTATGTCGAATATTTTTATATATATGAAGTGAGTATGTCCAATGAATTTTCAATAAGCCGTTGTGTTTTTAATTATTTTTTCCCCCAAGGAACAACTGAGGAAGATAAGTACCAAGTAATCCGTAAACGGCAATTTGCTTACTATTTATTACATATTCTCCGTCCTTAGTACTGGCTGATAATTAAGTACAAATACAGCCATATCTGTCTAATGGAAAAAGTGCTTTGTTACAATGAAATGTTAATAAGTAATATGTGTGAAATTAAGCTACAAAAATTTATTATGTTTTTTATATCTCAACAATCCTTATATCTAGAAACTCGACACGTGAACGTAACTACCGGTAAAAAAGTAAAAAATAATCATACTAAATAAATCCAATAGATTTAGATACAGAACGATAAACCTGCATTCAATATCAATATACATATTTATAGATTTTAATAAGTAAAATAAGTATAAGGCAAACTTGAGCAACTTTTATAAGCACAAATAACACAATAATGCAGCATACAGCTGATTTGAGGATACGCTTTCGTCAGTGCAAGAAAACCAATAAACTCGAAGTTCCTCTTTTGGACTTCTTGTTTGTTGGTTCTCTTTCACTGACAAAGGAAATCCAATGCATTCTCGAATCAGCTGTATGCTGCATTATTGTGTTATTTGTGCTCATATGCGTTGCTCAAATTTTCCTTATAATAACGGCGGCGACTTCTAGGGTTCGAGACACTTTTTTGTAATTCTTAATAATTTTGTTGTGGGTTTCTCAAACCCCTAATATTTTTCGCGTATTTAGTGGGGAAAATGTGCGCATATATGTATAAATTTAGTTTTTTGGTATCCATTCTTCAAGTTTTTCATTATTCATTCCCTGTTTATTATATATAAAGTGCGTATGAAAATTTACCACTCAGACTGTTTATTGCATTCTAAATACAATGTTTTAACTCAGAAATGATTTAAAGAGAAATTTGTTGCCATTGTTAAACATACCTAAAAACAAATTTTACTTTTTTTTTGTTACTTTTATATAGATAATTGAGTTGAAAATTCACACAGTATCTGTATATTGTATATAATAAATAATATTGCGCCTACCAAAGCAAAATAAGTGAAATAAATAATTAGCTAAAGAAAAAAAAATAAATATTTTTCTGTACTTAACTATAATTTGCTTCATTTTAGGATTTCAGACTTCTTATTGTGGCAGATAACCTGACTGACTGAAATTTAAATTAGATTTAAAAACATTTGAAAAACGCAGGGTTCAATCAATTTAAAATTTCTGGAATTTTTCATGTCGGCTCCTATGACTTACGGATTAGCTGAATATGATTTACGAATTTGTTTTTCAAATTTTAGGCTTCCCAGTTGTCCAACTGTTTGCTTTCCAATATCTTGGAAGTGGATCCCGACAGCGAAGAATTCGTCCTGAACAGCAACGAACAACTCTTCTTGCTGATTAGAGAAACTGACCTTCTCTCTCAAATGAGGCTGGATGTTCCAGCCGTTGCTAGGACAGCGTTATACCAACAAAGCACTATGAAACAGCACAGGTGCTCTTTAGAGGTAAAAACACGAAACGTCTTATATTCTTTCTAGGGTAGAAGGATCCCGAAAAATGGTGTTCCATTAAAATATAGTCTCAGTATCGGTATTGATACGAAAATTCCTAGGTTTCGATATTATCCGTATTTTATCATTTATTAAATTGCTAGACTGAAAATATAACTATTATTATCCACTGCTGTTTTTTACGCTGCTTTTAAAGTTGCTAATAATAATCTCACCGTCTTTGGTTTGAAACCTTACTATATATTTATCTGCTCAAATTATTATTCTGAACATTAACTGTTCATCAAACTGTTAAATAGTAAAATGCTAGAAGATGCTGTCAAAGTTAGAATCATGCTTCCATTGCAGATAACCGTATCAATGCACCGGTTTTAAGAAATCGTGAAACTAGACATATACTATACAGATGGACATTAAACAATTAATTTCCTAACGCTGACCTAAAATAAATTATGGTGATAGTGATTGTGACATGTATCACTTCTTAATAGTAGATATAGTAACATATTTACTATAAATTGTTGGCTCTTTGTCATTTCGAAATTCACTGAAGCGATTTGAACCAAATTTGGTTCTCAAGTTTTATGTATTATGCAGATAGAAACGCAACAAAAAAAATCTGATATTAGCAACACATGACTTTCCCTACAAATTCAAATTCATTTTCTGTTTTTTATTTTATAATTGTTTTATTTTATAATGTTTATTTTATAATGTTTTTGGTAACTTAATGCACTTTAAAGTCCAGCTCTTCAAAATTCCAAAAACCTAAAATATTTTGAGAAAGGTTTATTTTAGAGTCATGGCGGTTAGTCTCATTCTCTGTGCTGTCAAAAATGACATGTAGAACAAGTACTTAATCAATATATTTCCGCAATTTTAGTCATTTATTTTTCATTTTCATTATTTTTGCGGGCCATTTCGCATGAAAAGATAGATTATATTCATGAATCTTCAGAATCATGAAGTCCACATCAGAATTATCATTCAGAATCATGCCAAAATCTAATGAATATTAGAATAAAAAATCTGATGTGGGCAGCACATGACTTTCCTTATATAATGCAATTAATTTACTAATTTTACAGTAAAAAATTAGATTATTTTTATAGAAGTTATTTATATTCTTTCCAAGATATTGAATTTTCGTCAATGAGTCGTCATGTTCCATGTCGTCATCATCAATGAGTCGTCATTGATTTAGTGTCATTTTTATCCATTTGGCGAGTTTTTCGTTAATTTAGCAACATTTAAAAAGGCACCAAGTTGGCGACATTCCACCAAATTCGTCGCCAAAATCTCGCCAAGCGTTATGGACGAAGAAATAAGTTATTCTTACAACAGATAAATGACTATTGGTGTTCAAATACAAAAGTATTACTTAAAGTACCTTTTCTCACGCATGGAACGAGCTAGATCCACGAGAATGATGTCACCAAATTTATCGGATGGTATTACATATGAAAAGTGAACATGTTTTTCAATAGGAAATATTTTTTTTTATTTTATATGACTTTTTGATAATTTTTTTGAAAAATGTGCAATATCTCGAGAACAGTTCATGTTAGCGTTCTGAAATTTATGATAATCGTTTTCCAATGAAAAATTACATAAGAAATGTCTATTTGCGTAACTTTATTAGCGATTTTGATTTTTTGAAGATTTTTTCTAAATTTCCCTCGAAAATTTAGGGGTTCTGAACATTCGATTACTTATAAAAACAATAGGCTTCCAGTGTTTACAGATTGTAAGTATTGTACCAAATTTCGTTCGAATCGGTCCATTCGTTCGTCTGTTATCGTATCCACAGACTCACTGACACACACACACAGACATCACTTTAAAAATGTTTGATTCGTGATCAGGGATGTTTAAAACGTGCTCTCCCGTCGAAAACTCGAATTCGAATTTTCGACCCCGTCACAATACTTTCTATATATATTATGTATATAAGGAAAGTAATATTACATATAAAACATGCATTTAATTGATACATTTGCAGTATTTTATTTTACATCTTGACGATTTCTGCGGGCCATTTCGCAAAGGAATAAAAAGGAAAAAGAAAAAAAAGGAGGGTTTTTATTTTTCGAAACGTACCAAAATGTAATTAGCGCTAAGGTGACCCACAAGCAATTTATCTACCAAATTTTGTGAAATTTGGTCTATTAGTTTCCAAGCTAGAGTGAATACATACAATTTTCGCAGGCAATTTTGCAAAAACATGCAGGCTGTTTTTTCTCGAATTGTATGAAAATCTATTCAGCACCAGGGTAACTAACGAGTTACTTATCTACCAAATTTTGTGAAATTTGATCAATCAGTTTTTGAATTAGAGTGGATACATACATTGTACAGACAGACACACACAGACGTCAAGTCAAAATTGTGTTTTCGTGTTCTAGATGTCCCGAAACGCGTAGATCCGTCAAAAACTCAACTTGCGATTTTTGATATGATTCCAATGCTTTCCCTATGCATTACCATGTATTGCAGGGAGAGTAAAAATTCCGAAAAATGTATATAGTTTAGCTATAAAACTGGATTTTGTCAAAATCGTTAGCCCTACGTAATCTCGGAAACCGCTAAAGCGATTTGGACCCATTTTTGATGATATTCCGTGCTAATTGTCTAGCAGTAAAATGCATATAGTTTAGCTATAAAGCGAAATGTTTGTCGAAATCAGTAACCCATCGTAATCTCAAAAAACCATTGAAGCGGTTTTGGCCTAATTTATTGCGTATATTATGTAGATGGGAATGCAGTAAATAGTTATTTTTATAAATGCATATAGTTTGGCTCAGAGGTCGAATGCTTACTTGTTACATATGAAAATTTTCTAGATTACCCTGCTCCTCTAGTTTTTAATTTCCCTATATACATAGTATAATGTATATAGGGAAAGTATTGTGATGGGTTCGAAAATTCGAATTCGAGATTCCGACTGAAGAGCAATTTTCAAGCATTTCTGAACTTGAATCGATGGTTTTTGAGGGGATGCTTCTGTGTGTGTGTTTAAGTAAATTTGTGTGTATATGTGGGTCCGTGAATCTGTGGAGACGATATCTCACGAACGAATAGAGTACAAACAGAATGAAATTTTATTCATGGAAGTTTATAGATTTAAAACACAATAGAATGTTCTGGACACCGTCAAATTTTGGAATGAAATTTAAAAAAAATTCATCAAAATATCAAAACCAATATTCAATAACATATTCAATAACATATTCAATAACATTATTCAATAACATAATCATATTCAATAACATTACGTAAATGATCATATCTTATGTAATTTTTCAGTAGAAGATAATTAACATATATTTTTGAACGCTAGCATGAAGCGATACATGAATATTTTGATATGATGGTTTTTACTCTAATAAATTTATCGAAAACATATTCACATAAAATAAAAAGAAATATTAACTGTTATGAAATATGTTCAATTTTCATATGTAATGTTATGCAGCAAATTTAGTAAGATCATTCATCTAGTTCAATCCATTTACGAGAAAGATATTTTGTTGAAGGAGTGTTGAAGACTCAGACCGTCCAACTCATCCGGAGGACTTGAGCAACTATTTGGACGGCCGGGGAGAAGATACTTTGTTGAAGACCCAGACCGTCCGACTCGTCCAGAGGACTAAGAGCAACTATTAGAAGATACTTTGTGTAATAGTTTTGCATTTTGACGTCTTACAATTTGCTAAAAGCATTTTATTTATTTGTCTGTCTGTCTGTAATGCTTCGAAATAAATTTGGCAGCAGTCATCTATACATAACAAATGCGCTTCTCTCCGTTTGTCTGTAACGTTTGGCGATACATTTGAGCAAACTTGATGACTCATTTAGCGAAATATCGCCAACTTGGCTATATTTCGCCCTAGATTGGGGAGAATATACTCAAAATTGCAAAAATGACGCCTAGTTAACGGAATTGATGAATTACTTATTAAAATAATTTAATATATGTACTTTATTGCTTATTGCGGGTATTCATTATTGACAATTGTCAATTTACAGTAGCCTGAAATATAAGTTAATCGAGTACTTCGGAATAGTTTTACGTGTTGCATCCGGAAAAGCGCCAAATGTACAATTCAACGTTACAAACTTTGTGACGTAGATTAATATATCAGTTTTTTATTTTCCTTATATACATAATGTATAAGGAAAGTATTGTGACGGGGTCGAAAATTCGAATTCGAGTTTTCGACGGGAGAGCACGTTTCAAGCATCCCTGATCACGAATCAAACATTTTTGCAGTGATGTCTGTGTGTGTGTGTGTGTGTGTGAAAGTATGTGTGTGTGTGTGTGTGTGTCAGTGGGTCTATGGAGACGATAACTGACGAACGAATGGACCGATTTGAACCAAATTTGGTACAAAAATCACAATTCGTAAACACTGGAAGCCTATTGTTTTTATACGCAATCGAATGTTCAGAACGCCCCTAAATTTTCGAATGAAATTTTGAAAAAATCGTCAAAAAATCAAAACCACTAATAAAGTTACACAAATTGACATTTCTTATGTAATTTTTCATTAGAAAACGATTGACATAAATTTTAGAACGCTAACACGAACCGTTTTCGAGATATTGTACATTTTTCAAAAACAATATCAAAAAGTCATATAAAATAAAAAAAAATATTTCCTATTAATAAACATGTTCACTTTTCATATGTAATACCATGCGATAAATTGGGTGACATCATTCTCGTGGATCTAGCTCGTTCCATTCATGAAAAAAGTTACTCTGAGTAATACTTTTGTATTTGAACGCCAATAGTCATTTATCTGTTGTAAGAATAACTTATTTCTTAGTGCATAACGCTTGGCGAGATTTTGGCGACGAATTTGGCGGAATGTCGCCAACTTGGCGAGTTTTGTTGCCAAGTTAACGAAAATCTCGCCAAATGGATAAAATGACGCTAAATCAATGAAAATGACGACTAATTGTCGAAAATTCAATGTCTTGGGAAGAATATTAGTATCTACAATAAGAAAAACCTATTTTTTTTACTGTAAAAGTAGTAAATTCATTACATTATATAAAGAAAGTCATGCCCACATCAGATTTTTTTTTATTGTGAAAGAAGTAAATTCATTTATGGAATTGTACAGAGAAAATAATGTGCTGCCTACATCAGATACTTTTCATCTGTATTAAAGGTTGCACAAACTTGGATTTTTGACCACATTACAGTACTCTCTTTTCTCATATGCTTTGTGTTATAGAGAAGAAAATCTAGTCAGTTAGACGTTTTTCTTACTTAATTTCAGAAACTGTTAAGGCGACACGCTCAGCTGAAGAGCCTTCCCAGAGAGGAGTTGATGCCACTCCTTGAGATCCACTTGAAAGTGTTGGAGGACATTTTGAGGCCTGGACTTTACACTCTCACTTGGTCAAGTTTGAATTTGGCTGGTTTCATCAAAAGCTATGACCAGCAGGTTTCACATGTAGAATCTCTTTTTAATAGGCATGACTATTTTATTTTACTATTTTTACTATTTTAAAAAGTCATTCAACGTTTCTGTAGTGGGGATTTGTGTTATATATATATATATATATATATATATATATGTGTAGTCTCATACATATCGCATCCACAATTCTGGCCAACCTTTATCTACATTTTTTACGAAATTCAGTACCCTTTCAACAGTCATATCATGTACAGATTCATTGATGATTTAATTATTATTAAAATTACTAATGATGCCACAATGTTAAACTTTTAATTTTATTCTCCTAATCTACAACTAATTGAAAATGTTTATTCATCACACTGGATCAATTACCTATACATTAGTTTAAAAATTCAAAATGAAGATAAATTAAAAATTAAAATATATGACAAAACTGAATCATATAATTTCAAACTAAACAAACTTCAACATTATTCACCCAATCTTTCAAAATCAGTATTTGAAAATATCATTAATATTCAGTTATTAAGAATAAAAAATTAAGTGCACCATGTTACTACAAATAACATATTATTAAATTAATAAACACCGCCATCCAAAATAAATACACGCCAAACTTTATTTTTTCCTTTATTAAAACACAATTTAAATTTAAATTAAAAACCATGCTCCAATTACAGCAACATATTAACAGGTCAGTATGAACCACTATTGAATAATAATAATAATAATAAAAAAAAATTAATCAAATTATCATCAAAGTGACCACTAAGAATCCAAAAAAATTTAAAATTATAAATTCAATATCAGACTAGTTATCAATTATGTGATTAATAATAAATAAGTAGTAGGATTTTATAATCTCCATGTTTCATTTCCAACAGTTACACACTTAGTCTATAACCTTAACTATAAACTGTTTTGAGTTGGCTCAAAGCTATGTCAGCCTCAATTACACTCCAATATATCCAGAACATGTGGTAACTCAATTTATGTTATTTTATTCTTATTCTTTTTCACCTTTTAAACATTACATTGTATTCTAATAATATTAATATTACAAGGCATCTTGCTAGTATATTTGATTATTTTGGATTATTTTTATATTTATATCTGTGTGATCCATTTATTACATTCCATTACATCGGGCCGCGTGCATAATTTCTGTAATACAATTTACAGTTATGAACACAGAAACTTAGAAGAGAAACTTAGGCCTTCAGCATTACCAAACCTGGTATAGATCTTGATAACGTACCTTGGTAACGTACCTTGGTAACGTAAGAGACCTTGATAACGTACATGGCTTCGGAAATGCTTTTTATTTTTTTCAATTTATTCATTTTCATATGTAAAACATTTTTGAGAACCAGAAAGCCTAGCTCCATGTTGTTGTTGTTGAGACCCAGACCGTCCGACCTACCAGAAAGGTGTAAGGTAACTGTTTGGACGGTCGGGAAGTGCCACCCAATTTAGACCGGAACCCAGTGGGGAAGGCATCTACAGGGACCGTACCCTCCTTCCCTTACCACCAACCTTTCGGAAGGACTTTCGGACCCACATGTTTAGCGTGATAACGTGATCGTACTCCGCGTGAACATGGCGGCAGTTTTGACAGCGGCGGGAATCGAACCCGGGCCTACCGAGTGCAATTCCCGCGCGCTAACCACTGGGCTACCGCGCCCTGGCCTAACTCCATGTGCAATTTTTCCTGTTTGAAACTTTTCATCTCATACACTATTCATGCATTTACATCATGTATGTTAATAACAGTTACCTTACACCTTTCTGGTAGGTTGGACGGTCTGGGTCTCAACAACAGCAACCATGTATGTTCACGCAGGGAACAAGGCGATTAGTACCTTAAATACCTGTATTACATATATGATTTATAACACTTAAAATAAATTTTAATCTTAATGTGTAATTAAGGGATTATATCCACCAATGTTCCACCACATGTAATTATTTTTTCAATTGCTTACCTTATATATGGAACAGGGAAAGAGGGGTATTTCATACCTATTTAGTACCTCTTTTATTTATAACGTTATATTTATAATTTTCTCAAGTTTGCCGTAGGGTCAATTTTGATTTCAAATGTTCACTTCAGACCATTTTATTTTCACATTTGCTCTACAGACCATTTTCAATAAATGATCAATCTCTGGTATTTGTAATACAAGTAAATTAAAATTCTTAAATATACATGAAACAGCAAACAAGGCAAAAATGAGAAAAGGCAATAACAAGTACCTCAAGATAAAAGATTAAGGCAAGGAGAACAAACAACCAGTTGAAACTACGTAAGAAATGGTGGTTAATTCGGAATTGCACACTCATCCAAATTGCTATATTCGAATTGGAATTCGTCATTGCTATAACGGTAAAATGAGGATGAGGGGAATAATTAAATATAATCGAAAAGAACATGAGTATAAATGTATACAAAAATCATTAATAAATAGATATTTATCTATAAAAAATATATATCAAAATACATGAAACAGCAAACAAGGCAAAAATGAGAAAAGACAATAACAATTACCTCAAGATGAAAGATCAAGACAAAGAGAACAATCAGTTGAAGCTACATAGAAAATGATGGTTAATTCGGAATTGCACACTCATCAGGACAGCCATGCAATACGAATTAAAATCGAAAGAATAGCCAGTTTCTGACAATGGCGAGAGTATTTAACTCTAAACACCATTGGAAAACTACTGCTTAATGGAAGAAAAAATAATAAAATCCATAAGAATTAAAAAATAGAAATAGAAACTTACATGTGAAGTGACCACGTGTAGCGCTTGCCAACTGAACGTACAGTAACATTATACTACATTCCCAGTCAAAGGGAATGGAAACCGGAATGATTAGTTGAGAGAACGTGAACGGAAAAGTTTTAACACTATACCTTCAAAAATAGGAATCAGTATAAATCTCAGGACAAGTGGAAAGTCAGGTTAAGAGAATGGGCGAAATTCATAAAAAGGAGTTATTCAAGCAAGGATAAATAATGCAATTGTAAAATTACTACGTGGTGTATTTGAAATTATTAATAGTATTATTAACAAAAAATTCCAGATAGTTGTAATTTTGAAAAATGCGTTTAAGATTATTGATGTGAAGATAATGAAACTGAGGATCTGAATGTATATCTTTCGAAAAAACTGGTTTAAAATGATGTTTCTAAACAATTGATTGGAATTACAAGAACGATATGATAGCAGCTTAATGATGATGAAGTTATAAGAATCTTTTTTATCAAATAGGTTGATAATAACATGATTATAGAGTGTATCTAAATTTAAATCTAAAAAAAATTTAATCTAATTTACAGTTTGACTAACACTAGGTTCATTAGGGATTATTTTTAGGTTATAGGGGTAAAAATCAATATAAATTGGATAGGAATCATCAATGATAATACAAATTAAGTCGCCAACATATCGATATATAATATAAAAATTAGAAAAAAAATGATGTTCATAATAATAAAGGTATAAGTTAGCCAGAATACTGCTACTGCAGCCTCCTTGAAGTACACCAGATGTTTGTAAATATATGTTATCACCTTGGATAATATAATTGTTATATAACACAAAGTGCAGTGCATAGGAAAGTTATTCACTTTAAATGAAACATGATTGGATGAGAGATAATCAAAAGGGAGATAATAACCTTATATAAATCTTTAATATCAATATTATTAAGTAGGTTTTTAAAATCAAAGGCATGGAAACCAAGAATATGTGGAAGCTTGCTAGGGTGATTAACTAAATTAAAATTATTGTTCGAAATGATATATCCGGAAGCCTTAAATTTAAGAGAGTCATTAATTCTATTTAAACATTTTAGCAAGTACATACTAGCAGTAGTGGTAAAGGTATTATGTCCACAAGTGACAGTTCTAAAACTGAGAGGTGATTTATGGAATTTAGGAACCATAGTAACATATGGAAATTTATAAAATTTACAATTAATATTTAATTGTGTACATAATTTTAGCATTTTAGTTTTGATTTTGATAGACGGATTATTAATGGGTTTAAAAATATGATTATTGTTTAAATAATTCTGTAACAGAGAAACATAATATTTTTACAAATAATGGCATAAATATTAGATGTTTTATCTACATAAGTTATGACAAAATGTTGTTATAGTTCTTTAATAGCAGAAAGTAATTTTTTTAAATTATAACTAGGCTTCGTAAATTTAATGTTTATAATTTCATTTTTAAGAAGATGTAAGATAGTATACTTCTATAGATGAAATGCTTCAATAGGAATGTAATGAGAACAAGTTTGTTGGTATATAAATTTATAAAAATCAAAAGATAAAGACTAGAGAAGAAGTGTGGAATGATTGCAGAATGGAATGCAAAATTTGGACCCTTTATTCATAATGTTCCTGAGAATAGCATCCTGAATTATACTAATGTACGCATATTTAATTTCAATAAAAGCAATCACTTTCTTCATGGTGCTTCGTTCCCCCCCCCCCCCCCCCAGAAAAAGTGTAAAACCATAACTAAAAGTATTAAATAAGCCCAAATTAAGACTACTTTGAACAGAATTGAAACTTTTTTTATCAGCTACTACTACGGAAAAGGAAAGCTTGTCAAGTAAGCACTATGTCTTACTAATATGCAAAAAATAGAGATTCATCAATCAAGGGGAGAAGAAAATGCATATATCCAGTCAACAAGCTATATATAATCAACAAATATCAATGGTGAGATTTCGAAATTTTAAAAACAGAAAATGACCAATCATTAAAGCCAAACACGTGGAAATGCACTAGACTTAAAAAGGGAATCATTTTGATGCACATTCGTCTTCGAGGCTTAGTATCTCTTCAAAATGACCAAGAAAAGAAGCTTGTTTCTGAAAAGGGAGATAGATAATATCTATAAACTCCGTCTACTGGCCAACAGCTTAATACACGCACACACAGATACACACACACACATATATATATAATCTTATTTGATAATGGAAGATGTCTGTGTCTGTCTGTCTATCTGTATATGCAGTCTGTTGCGTGTAATCTAAGCGTCGTACGACCATGAAATTTGGTATACAGGTACGTCAGGAACTAAATAGGTGCACCTCGGCCCCTCGGCGTTGCTTGTTTTGTTTTTTTAATTTCGAATTAGATTCTCAGTTATTTTATATTTTAGTCCGATTCACAACAATTTTGATTAATATTCACGCAAATCTATCTCTTTGCGGCCTTAAATCTTTTCACAGAGTTTTCATCTTAACACCATCGAAAAAAATGGAAGAATTCTCTTTGAAACAAACTGTGCACGGAATTCATACGATTATTAGACGATTTTTAGTGAATTTTTAGGAAATACAGAAATTGGCTTACCATCCATGGTTCATTTTTTTTTTCAGCATTTGCGTTCAATATCACAGATTACTTCAGAAAACAATTATTTCATAAACCCATCCGTTGATTAATTATAAATTTTTATCTGAGACATGTCTTTGATTTTTATCAGACTATTGGCAAAGCAAGCGGACCCAGTTTTCCCCACGTGACGGGGGCAATTCTGCTCTTTTCCGGAGCTGCTGTATTTATTAAAACCAATTCCCATGCTTGGGAAGATTTTCGTATCAGCCTGTCTTTCTTCATTCCTGTCCTTGCTAAGCGTTAGACTAAAAGTGCATTCAGATGTGATTTGGTATCATGCACATTGGTGTTTTAAATACAATAACACGCAGTTATCTATATAGCCAATTTTCGATTCGAGTGTTCTTTGAATTTTTATCACAAAATATAAACGTCATTTCTTAGAGAAAATGTTCTTTTGGTCCTATGTCTATTCCTATTTCGTTCCTACGTCTATTCCCATTTCGTTCCTATGTCTATTCCTATTTCGTTCCTAAGTCTATTCCTGTGTCGTTCCTATGTCTATTCCCATTTCGTTTCTATGTCTATTCCTATTTCGTTCCTATGTCTATTCCTATTTCGTCCCTATGTCTATTCCTATTTCGTTCCTATGTCTATTCCCATTTCGTTTCTATGTCTATTCCCATTTCGTTCCTATGTTTATTCCTATTTCATTCCTATGTCTATTCCTATTTCGTCCCTATATCTATTCCTATTTCGTTCCTATGTCTATTCCTATTTCGTTCTATATGTCTATGTTCCTATTTTTTTATTCGTTGAATGTAAAATAATCCTACCATGCTTTGTATAATCCTAATATGCAAGTTTTTTTTTTATTTCAATTAAAACTCGTAGAAGATATCGCGACTGCAGCGAAAAATACACGTCTAACAAAAATAGGTGCAAGTTTCAAAATTGGACTGAGATGTATTGCAAATATGTGATGACCCACTTCACTTGAAATTTCTGTAAAATAAATCTGCAGGGCGAACTTGATCTATACTGGACATGCTAATTTTAGATAAAAAGTGTGTATCACATGAATTAACAGACAATGAATTGAGTAATGCGTAATTATATATCCGACAACGTTCAGCAAAATTCCCAGCCTGTAAAGCATTAATCTACCTTCTACATATACCATGTTTTCAAATTAAAAAAAAATCTGATGTGGGCAACACATGACTTTTCTTATGTAATGCAATGAATTTACTACTTTTACAGTAAAGAAAAATCTGATGTGGGCAACACATGACTTTCCTTATATAATGTAATGAATTTACTACATTTACAGTAAAAAAATAGGTTTTTCTTATAGTAGATACTAATATTCTTTCCAAGATAGTGAATTTTCTACAATTAGTCGTCATTTTCATTGATTTAGCGTCATTTTTATCCATTTGGTGAGATTTTCGTTTATGTGGCAACATTTCAAAAAGTCGCCAAGTTGGCGACATTCCGCCAAATTCGTTGCCAAAATCTCGCCAAACGTTATTGACGAAGAAATAAGTTATTCTTACAGCAGATAAATGACTATTGGCGTTCAAATAAAAAATATTACTTAAAGTATCTTTTTTCATGAATGGAACGAGCTAGATCCACGAGAATGATGTTACCCAACTTATTGCATGGTATTACATATGAAAAGTGAACATGTTTCTCAATAGGAAATATTTTTTTTTAATTTTATATGACTTTTTGATAATTTTTTTGAAAAATGTACGATATCTCGAGAACGGTTCCTGTTAGCGTTCTAAAGTCGATTTTTTCAAAATTTCATTCGAAAATTTAGAGGGGTTCTGAACATTCGATTGCGTATAAAAACAATAGGCTTCCAGTGTTTACGGATTGGGATTTTTGTACCAAATTTTGTTCGAATCGGTCCATTCGTTCGTCAGTTATCGTCTCCACAGACTCACTGACACACACACACACACACACACACACACACACACACACACACACACACACACTCTCATACACACACACACAGACATCACTTCAAAAATGTTTGATTCGTGATCAGGGATGCTTGAAACGTGCTCTCCCGTCGAAAACTCGAATTCGAATTTTCGACCCGGTCACAATACTTTTCTTATACATTATGTATATAAGGAAAGTAATAATATGATATGGGCAGTGATGAAAAATCGAATGTGATGAAAAATCCAATGTGATAACAAGAAAGATCAATCATGCTTAAAGCATTGATTATGAAACACTTTCCAACTTCAATGCAATTTTATTTAAAAAAGTCGAAAATGCAATACATTCCTCGGTAATATTTTAAAACTTATCACGATACTACATTGATTTATTATATTTGAAAACTTAAACCTTCATTGAAAAAAATGAACTTCATTCAAAAGACGGCATTGAAATATAAATTGCGTGGTTTAAATATCTCTAAAATGCAATACATTCCACGGTAATATTTTTAAATCTATCATAATACTACGATAATTTATTATATTTGAAAACTTCATCGAAAACAACTGAAATTAATTCAAATGACGTCATAGAAAAAATAACACGCCTGGATCTCTCTATAAAAGCAGGATTTCATTCATAACTTTCTCCATTTCATTCATCACAATACTATAATCATTTATTTTATTTAAAAATTAAGACCATGGAGCTACAATTCATAAACTTTATGCTTAAAACTTCATCAAAAAATATCGTCCTTCTGTTTATAAAATCAATTAATATTTCATTCATATCAGCCATGCAGACTCCATGGATTGAATTATTTTGTGTTAAAGAAATACAGTAATTCTAATACAACTCATTCTACATATTTTGCTGTTTACATTTTACATAGGTGAAAAATAGGCTTAATTGTAGAAATAATCAAATTTGAATGAGAATTTAAACTCAAATATATTGTCATTGTGTTGTTTTAGTATGTAGATGCACAGAATTTAAGCAGAAATAAAGTAGTTTTAGGATGGATACAACACTCAATATGAATTAAAAAGAACTTTAAAAAATCACGAATTTGAAACAAGATGGATGCCATATCTCATTTTGAAGTGGGTCATGTGATCGTTTAATATCATGGTCACGTGATCGTTTCATATAAGATGTGTAATTATTATTTTAATTTTTATTTAAAAACTACTGAATATATTTAGCTGAATTTTTTTTTATATATTTTATGGAACAATTTGACTATTACCTAAAATTTTCGAAGCAATTTGTGAATTTTAAATCCGCTTAAAAAATGTTAGAAAAATTAGGTCCCATAGGGCTCAATGTATTTCATTTTTTCAACCCGGGTTCAATCCAAAACTAATTGTGTGATATTATTCATTTATATTCCCATAGGTCCTACAGACCGTCTGAACAACATACTAAAATTTCATTTTGATTAAGTCATTTTTACGGCAGTTATCGTGCTAACGGACAGACAGACAGACAGACAGACAGACAGACAGACAGACAGACAGACAGACAGACAGAATGAACAAAGTCATAAACACTTTTCAACTTTGTTGTAAAGTGTTAAAAAGTCCAATTAAGCGGCCCTTAATGCGAATAAAAAAATCTGATGGGGGCAGCACATGACTTTAACTATAGAATGTAATGAATTAACTTCTTTCACAATGAAAAAACAAGAAAGATCAATCATGCATAAGCATTGATTATGAAACACTTTCCAACTGAAATGTAATTTCATTTAAAAATTTCTAAAATGTGATTCATTCAGTGGTAATATCTTTTACATTATCACAGTACTACAGTAATTTATTATACTTAAATATTTAAAACTGTATCGAAATATAAATCATCTGATTCTTTATGCAAAATAAATGAATATTTCATTCATATAACTTGTATTTCAGACTCCAGAGCTAAATAATTTTGTGTGAAAAAAATTCAGCAATTCTTATGTAATTCATCTTACAATCGCTTGAGATATTTGCATTCTGCATATGTTAAAATTAGGCTTCCTTGAAGAAATAATAAAAGTTTAGGGATCATTTAAAATCACAACTATTGTAATTGCATAGGCACGGAATTTAGATACACAGATAATACACAGATAATATATATGTGTATGTGTATGTACTCAAAGTATTGGAATCGTGCCGAAGATCGGAACTCGAATTTTCAAAGGATCTACACGTTTTGAGACTTCTAGAACACGAAAAAACTACTTTTAGGAAGACGTCTGTGTGTGTAAGGGTGTATCTGTGTATGTTTCTGTGTGTCTGTGTGGATATTACATCCACTCTAATTGAAAAACTAATGGACCGAATTTCATACAATTTGGTAGGTATGTTTTTTGTGGGAAATCCTGATGTTCATTAGATTATAGTACGATTCGCAATAAAAGAATCTGCCTTCTTTGCGAAATGGCCGCAGAAATTGCCTTTATCCACTCTAGCTAAAAACTAATGAACCAAATTTAGCAAAATTTGGAGTATAATATTTCAATAACCTACATGTTATTTATATACCAAATTTAACAAAATTTTGTATATAAATCATTTGTAGGTTATTCTACTACGATTCGGGAAAAAGGAACGGGCTATTTTTGCGAAATGGCCAGCAAAAATCGTTATATATAAAAATAAAAGACTACGTGTGCTCAATTATATCAATTAAATTCCTATTTTATATGTGATTTTTGACAACAAAAAGAATAAGACTAACCCCATTACTCTAGGACTAGCCGTTCTTGAGATATTCTAGTTTTTTCGCGTTTTCGCTACGCCACCTTTGACAATAAGTCCAGCTATCAAATGAGAACCAAATTTAAGTTTAACGTGTAAATTCAATGTCATTTAAAATACTTATGTTGTGCAGATAAACTCAAATTATCATTGAATAAATAAAGAGAACGAATATGAGTCTGCAGAGAAAGACATGTGCTGTCCACATCAGAATTTTTAACAATATTACACCAATGATTTATAGAAGTGAACGGGGATTATTTTCAGGCCATTTCGAAAAAAATGTATGATCTATATTTAAAGATCCATCAAATTTTTGTCGAATAAAATGTTCAACAAATTTAAGCTGTGTACCAAATTTTAACTCTCTAGGACGTAGGAAAGTGCATTTAAAATGCCACCAATTAAATTTATCAAGAAGAGTTATATAAAATTTAAAAAAAATGAAAAATTGTTATCTACCAAATTTATTTTAAAATATGAAGCCACTCCCATATGCAAAATGTTTAAACAAATGGAGAGATATTTATTATATAATATCTCTCTCTTTTCTTTCTGGAAGATATCCCAAAGTCAGAATTTAATTGAATTTGTTTTTTCCCTATATTAAATAATTTTTTTAATTAAAAAACTACTTAACATATTTTACTGAATTTTTTTTTATATATTCTATGGGATAATGTGAATATTTCCTAAAAATTTCGAAGCAATTCGTGAATTTTAAATTTACTTAAAAAATGTTTGAAAAATTAGGTCCCATAGGGTTCAATGTATTTCATTTTTTCAACCCGGGTTCAATAAAAAACTAATTGGGTGATATTATTTATTTATATTCCCATAGGTCCTACAGACCGTCTGAACAACATACTAAAATTTCATTTTGATAAACTCATTTTTACGGCAGTTATCGTGCTAACGGACAGACAGACAGACAGACAGACAGACAGACAGACAGACAGACAGACAGACAGACAGACAGACAGAATGAACAAAGTCATAAACACTTTTCAACTTTGTTGTAAAGTGTTAACAAAGTCATAAACACTTTTCAACTTTGTTGTAAAGTGTTAAAAATGAAGTATAAGATCCATGGAACAATGTTTTTAATGTTAAATTGTGCATTTGGCGCTTTTCCGTATGAAAACATCTAAGATTATTTAGAATTACATGATCAATTTATATTTCGAACTCTAAATTGATAATGATCAATGTTGATAGCATCCACAATAAGCAATATAGTCTATATATTAAAATATTTAAAAAAAATAATTAATCAATTGGGTATCATTCAATTTAGGGTCATTTTTGCAATTTTGACAATATATTCGTCAATTTGGGGCGTAATATGGTCCAGTTGGCAATATTTCGCTAAATTACTCGACAAGTTCGTCGAATTTTTCGCCAAGTGTTATAAACAAACGGAGAGGCGAGCTTTTCTTGTATATAAATGACTGTTAGCAAATTGTTAGTTTTCAAAATACGAAACTATTACCCAAAGTAGCTTCTTTTATGAATGGAACGAACTAGATCCGTGAGAATGATGTTAACAAATTTATCGCATAATATTACATATAAAAAGTGAACATATTTCACAATAGTTATTACTTTAGTAATTTTATTTTATACATTTACTTTAAAATGTGCAATATCTCGAGAACGGTTCACGCTAGCGTTCGAAAGTTTGTGTTATTCGTCTTTTTATACATAAGAAATGATTATTTACGTAACATTATTGAAGGTTCTAATTTTTGAGAATTTTTTCAAAATGTTATTAAAAAATTGAGGTGGGGGGAGGGGGGGGTCTTCTGAACATTCGATTGCATTTAAAACAAACAAGCTTTCCGTATTCACGGGCTCTAATTTTTGCACCAAATTTCCTTCGAAACGCTTCATTCGTTGGTAGGATGTCGCCTATACACACACACACACATACAGATATCACCTCAAAAACGTTTGGTTCGAGTCCAGTGATGCTTATGCTGTTCCGTCGAAAACTCAAATTCGCATTTTTACTCCCGTCACAATATTCTCCTTTTTTATTATATAGTATATGGTTATAGGGAAAGTAAAACAAAAAATCGTTTCAGAGAAGTTATGGATACACCGGTAACTAAAAGTAGTGCCTCGTTGTAAAAATGGGATGAAATCCAAAGAGTAGAAACCTGATCAATATAGGTCATTGACAACGAATAAAATATGAATTAAATGTGCTCTTTTTTATTTTTATTAATTTATTTAAAACAAGAAAGATCAATCATGCATAAAGCATTGATTATGAAACATTTTCCAACTGGAATGCAATTTTATTTAAGCATCTCTAAAATGCGATACATTCATTCAGCGGTAATATTTTTAAAATTATAACAATAATAAAATAATTTATTACATTTGAAAACTTAAAACTTCATCGAAAAAAATCTGATGTGGGCAACACATGACTTTCCTTATATAATGTAATGAATTTACTACTTTTACAGTAAAAAAATTGGTTTTTCTTATAGTAGATACTAATATTCTTTCCAAGATATTGAATTTTCGACAATTGGTCGTCAATTTCATTGATTTAGCGTCATTTTTATCCATTTGGCGAGATTTTCGTTCATTTGGCAACAGTTTAAAAAGTCGCCAAGTTGGCGCCATTCCGCCAAATTCGTCGCCAAATCTCGCCAAGCGTTATGGACGAAGACATAAGTTATTCTTACAGCAGATAAATGAGTTTTGGGGTTCAAATACAAAAGTATTACTCAAAGTATTATTTTTTCATGAATGGAACGAGCTAAATCCACGAGAATGATGTCACCCAATTTATCGCATGGTATTACATATGAAAAGTGAACATGTTTCTCAACAGGAGGCATTGTTTTTTTATTTTGCATGACTTATTGAGAATTTTTTTTAAAAATGTGCAATATCTCAAGAACGGTTCATGTTAGCATTCCAAAATTTATGTCAATCGTTTTCTAATGAAAAATTACATAAGAAATGTCTATTTGCGTAACTTTATAAGTGGTTTTGATTTTTTGACGATTTTTTCAAAATTTCATTCGACAATTTAGGGGGGTTCTGAACATTCAATTGCGTATAAAAACAATAGGCTTCCAGTGTTTATGGATTGTGAATTTTGTACCAAATTTGGTTCAAATCGGTCCATTTGTTCGTCAGTTATCGTCTCCACAGACTCACTGACACACACACACCCACACACACACACACATACTTTCACACACACACACACACACACACACACACACACACACACATACACACACACAGACATCACTTCAAAAATATTTGATTCGTGATCAGGGATGCTTGAAACGTGCTCTCCCGTCGAAAACTCGAATTCGAATTTTCGACCCCGTCACAATACTTTCCTTATACATTATGTATATAAGGAAAGTAAAAATGAATTTTATTCAAATGACGTCATCGAAATATAAAGCTCCTAGCTCTCTATGTAAAAGCTGTAAATATTTCATTCATACACTTCATTTGCATTTGGTGGCTGTTTTGTGACTTTCGTAAATAGTTAGAATATATTGTTCCTATTGACATTAATCGATGCTTTGTTATAACCTTTATTAAAACCTTTGAACTTGTATTTCTAGCCAGAAATTACGCCGTAAGAATGTTTAGTCGAGGTATGAAATGGTGAAATATGTCTGAGGAAATGGCATAGCATCAATTGCACGTTTCTAGAAGTTTTTGACAGTTGTATCTTGTTTACCTACATTGAATTTGTTTGCATTCGCTCTTCTTTGCTCACAGAAAGGTTGGACTATGATTTTGTAGGTCCTTTAGCTATATGAACTGAGACTCTCCCGAGGCACCCTGTGAGGCCGTCCTGGGATACATAAATTGAAAGTCTTCAAGGCACGCCCCTCCTTGGGTTACATGAACTGAGAGGCTACCTAAGACACCCTGTGAGGACCTCCTGGGATACAGGAACTGCGAGTTTTCCTAAGGCACGGCCCTCCTTGGGCTACAGGAACTAAGAGGCTACCTAAGACACCCTGTGAGACCCCTCTGGGCTACAGGAACTGAGAAGCTCCCTAAGCATCCTGTGTGGACCCCCGGGCTACATGTACTGTGAAGATTCATCGACTAACTAGTATCTGATACTCTTTTAGCTATCAATGCAGATTTGCTTCCACTTTCAGCTTTAAAGCATTAAATCAATAATGACCCACGTTGAGTAGTACCATAAAAGAAATTGAAAAGTTTTGCACAGACCAAAAGTTGAAAGTGCTCCAATGCAGATGTCTACAGCACATACACAGCACATATAGTACTTATATTTTGAGTCAGTAATCACAAACGAAATAACTTTTCATCTGTGTCTTTGAAGGCTCCTGTACAGTAGCACTTAAAGCCCATGCCTTAATCATTAATAATAATAATAATAATAATAATAATAACAATAATATATATATATATATAACAATATATATATATGCATATACAGGGTGTCCAGTGCTATCGGTGCCCAATGGCTATTTCCTCAACCGTTAGTCACAGAGATACACTTCCAATTGCAAAAATGTTTTAAATTTTAAAATCTATTATCTTAGAAACAGTTTAAATCAATAAATGCATTTCTGAAAGAAATACGAAATATAAATTTTTATACAGTCCCCCGGGCCTACCAACTATATTTAGGAAAATCCTCCTCATACAATTTTATGCAAAATAAAAAAAAAATCATCTTTTTACGCCAAAATTGACCGACTTATATAGCTGTTTAAAGTTGGAGCACTTTTTTGCTGAGAAATGGTCAATACGGTCCCTGATTGGTTGGTTGCCTGAAACTGGACATTTTTAAGCGTGGAAAAGCGACTTAAGTCATAAAGTTTAATGCTTCATAACTCGGTGAATTTTGGTCGTAAAAGGAAGATTTTTTTTCTATTTTGCATGAAATTGTATGAGACTGGTTTTCCTAAATATAATTGGTAGGACCAGGGGACCGTATAAAAATTTATATTTGGTATTTCTTTCAGAAATGTATTTATTAATTTAAATTATTTCTAAGATAATAAATTTTAAGATTTAAAACATTTTTGCAATTGGAAGTATAACTCTGTGACAAACGGTTGAGGAAATAGCCATTGGGCACCGATAGCACTGGCCACCTTGTATATATATATATATATATATATATATATATATATATAATAATGATTCTATATATATATAATAATGATTCTATATTTACAGGCCATTTTTTGTATAAAGATATATTTGTCATATTAATAGATATATTCTTTTAGATTGTGCAATATTTTAAAGCATCGTGTGGAAGACGTTCTCTGTCAAATAGCTGATGTTGTTTTATGTCCAGTGCCTTTGGATAAGCCCATTTCTACACGCTCGTTTCTGGACCTAATAAGGGTAGATATAAAATATTCATTTGATATCTTGTTAATTTACGTACGTTCAAAATTACGTTGCTGAAATAATATAAAAATTAAATTAAAATCCTATTCTAATATAATCTACTGGTATTCTAAATCAAAACGAAAAATAAAACGCAAAATTTGATATAAAATTCCACCAATATATATATATATATATATATCCAAATACAGACTCAAGGGACTAGAATATAGAGAACGTTGCACCTGCTGCAGTAGGTGCAATGTTTCTGTCGGAAATTTCCATGAACGCCAATACCTGCAAAGGGGGATCGAACTGTTTGGGATAGGGTATGTCAAATACCTGTCGTTTTGGGAGGTTCTTCGTTTGGATGGACGCTGTCCCACCCGTAAGCAAAAGGTTAAATGTGTAAAATAATGTTATATATTTAAAGAAAAAACTTTTTTTAGTCGATTTTAGCTTATTTCAACGTCCACTGTCCCCTTAACCAAGATCCTGTTTCGTGATGTGCTTGTTTTACTGTACAGTGTATACAGGGTTTCCCATAAAAAGTGATCAGTGGAAGATTTTTTTGAACCGTTAGTTGTAGACACATACTTCCAATTGCAAACATGCTTTAAATAAGGTAGGAAATTATGAAATAGTAATTTAAATACTGTACCATATTTTTGTAGAAAGTTGAGAAAAATAACTTTTTATACAGCCCCTCTATCGAAAAAAGTCAAATAACAAAAATGCTACTCATACCATATTTAGGGTAACGGGAAAAAATTGGCTGTAATGCGATCCAATTTGACATAGCTATCATTAATTAAAATGTTCATTGGAAAATAAGGGGTCATCCACAAATCAACTTCGGTTGCAAATGCAGTTATTAAAATTTTTATCACTTCTTCAGACGTGTTTCATGCAGGCTATGCTCTGTGAGATGATTTTGATTTACAGCGAATGCCATCGATTTCTTAGTGATACAGTAGGGTAATATTACAGTCGTTTTCGCAGACCCAGTATTTTTCTAGAGTTTTTATTTTGCGGCTGCTATGTCAGTTGCAATCAACATGTGCGTTTTATCGTCAATATGGCTCAGGAAGACAACGAGTACTAACGAAAAATGATGGAATAGATATTTTAGCCTATTTCCCCTATACGAGTGTCCAGATACTGAACAACATCATCCTCGATGTATCCGAGCCCGCAACCTGTCTACTCGAACCCGCCACTTGCAGTTCCGCAGGCAAGAGTTCTTACCGATTCGTCAATAAGGGCACTCTGGTGGAAAAGTGAAATGATAAAAATGTGTTAGAACAGCTGAAAATAGTGGTCTTAAATGATCCTAGATGATTTCAAAACTTTAAATGTATGATCATTTTTCCATAGATTTTGTCAGGAAAATGTCTGACAGGCGGCAAGATCACAATAATCTGTTTACTTTACCTTATTTAAAATAACATGTAGCCAGTATCGTCTGCCTATATTTAATAGTTTCAGAAACAAACCATGGAAAAATTGTTTTAAAACCCCACCTATGATATCTGTGCATCCATCCAATTCGTGAACTGCCCTTAATTCACTAATTTTGATAATAAAAAAAAGAGTTTCGGAAAGCCACGAGAATGTGGTGTAGGTCAGGAAGTTTGACAATTTATTTCGTTCTAAATTTAAGAACCAAATTTTATTTTTGACAGCATTTTTGTAATTTGACTTTTTCGGTAGAGTGGTTGTATAAAAAGTTAATTTTCTTCAATGTTTACAAAAACATGGTACAGCATTTAAATGACAATTTCATAACTTTCTACATTGTTTAAAGCAATTTTATAACTGGAACTATTGGTCTACAACCAACGCTTCATAAAATCTGCCACTGTTCCTTTTTGTGGAACACCTTGTAAGTATATTGATGTGTCTCTATTCTCGGCTACCATTTGCTTATTTTTCTGCTCACTGCCTTTTACAAGATAACGTCTTCTTGTATTCTTTCTGGGGCACTGTACGATCTCTGTATGTTTAGAATGATAACGACTAAAAAGGAGAAAAACTAGACTTTTTTTAAATTCAATAATTTAAATTTTTGCCTTTGAATTTATTAATTGAACGCGGCTAAAGAACTATGAGAAATGAAGACACAGTGAAACTTCAAATTCTGTTTACATAATAAAACCTGCCTAAATTGACGACCCACAGAATCTAGAATAAGCCATCTTACGGGCAGGTGGTCACTTTATGTTGGTCCATTTGTAAGAAAACGACGAAAATGTGTTAAGAAATTAGATTAATACCCGTGACTGTATCAATGCCGAATAAAATATTTGTAATAAAAAACTTGCTTTAGATGGAGTTCTTCTTATTATGGATTTTGTTTTATGATCCAAACAGCATCATAGAAATAACTGCACTAATAGCGTTATGCAATGCATACCCTTATTAATTAATTCTGTCGAAATTTCATTTTCGGAAACGCTTTTTCAAAAATCCATTTTATTCTTTCGTATTCCGCAAATTTTAATTTGCGCCTTTTTCGATTCTGAATTGTTGTTCTTAAAAATAAATTGTATTCCAACTGATAAATGGCCAAATCTGTCACCTCGCCGTTCTGGATTCTCTCGATTTACGCTAGCAACCATTCGCGCTTTGATACATTATGACATTTCGTTATTTTCACGCGATACATATTTTACATAACGAGAAAGATCAATCATGCTTAAAGCATTGATTATGAAACACTTTCCAACTTCAATGCAATTTTATTTAAAAAAGTCGAAAATGCAATACATTCCTCGGTAATATTTTAAAACTTATCACAATACTACATTGATTTATTATATTTGAAAACTTAAACCTTCATTGAAAAAAATGAACTTCATTCAAATGACGGCATTAAAATATAAATTGCCTGGTTTAAATATCTCTAAAATGCAATACATTCCACTGTAATATTTTTAAAACTATCATAATACTACGATAATTTATTATATTTGAAAACTTCCTCGAAAACAACTGAAATCCATTCAAATGACGTCATAGAAAAAATAACACGTCTGGATCTCTCTATAAAAGCAGGATTTCATTCATTTCATTCATCACAATACTATAATAATTTATTTTATTTAAAAATTAAGACCATGGAGCTACAATTCATAAACTCTATGCTTAAAACTTCATCGAAAAAAATCGTCCTTCTGTTTATAAAATCAATTAATATTTCATTCATATCAGCCATGCAGACTCCATGGACTGAATTATTTTGTGTTAAAGAAATACAGTAATTCTAATATACAACTCATTCTACATATTTTGCTGTTTACATTTTACATAGGTGAAAAATAGGCTTAGTTGTAGAAATAATCAAATTTGAATGAGAATTTAAACTCAAATATATTGTCATTGTGTTGTTTTAGTATGTAGATGCACAGAATTTAAGCAAAAATAAAGTAGTTTTAGGACGGATACAACACTCAATATGAATTAAAAAGAACTTTAAAAAATCACGATTTTGAAACAAGATGGATGCCATATATCATTTTGAAGTAGGTCATGTGATCGTTTCATATCATGGTCACGTGATCGTTTCATATAAGATGTGTAATTATTATTTTAATTTTTATTTAAAAACTACTGAATATATTTCGCTGAATTTTTTTTATATATTTTATGGAACAATTTGACTATTACCTAAAATTTTCGAAGCAATTTGTGAATTTTAAATCCGCTTAAAAAATGTTTGAAAAATTAGGTCCCAAAGGGCTCAATGTATTTCATTTTTTCAACCCGGGTTCAATCCAAAACTAATTGGGTGATATTATTCATTTATATTCCCATAGGTCCTACAGACCGTCTGAACAACATACTAAAATTTCATTTTGATTAAGTCATTTTTACGGCAGTTATCGTGCTAACAGACAGACAGACAGACAGAATGAACAAAGTCATAAACACTTTTCAACTTTGTTGTAAAGTGTTAAAAATATATTGGAATTATTTTCTGTTTCATCACGAGTGCGCGCATTAACACTAATATGCTTAGGTAAGAACAAAATAATTAGTTTACAGTTGGCGATCAACTCTTAATGGAGTAGGACGTATGCTGCCTTGCGGCAAGATGACCAAATTCTTATTCTAAATTTGTTAAGTTTAATTTATTAAAATCATGAAGTATTATTGTAAAATATCGCGCTTTCGTTAATTTAAAAGGAAACCAATTATTTTATATAGAAAGAGAACCGAAGAGAAAATGCTTGATATTCAACTTCATTTTTTCTCAGAACTCTGCGAGGGACGGTGCGCAGTTCTTGGATAAGAGAAGTCACGCAGTTGAGGACGCTGTGCAAGAAGTCATCTTAGTTTTCGTCAAGGAGAGCACCTTCAAGGAGGAAGATGAGAAAAGTACGTGGCATACAGTTCTTTAATTATTCTTATAATAAAATGTTCTTGTAAATTTTGTATCGGATAATTTAAACTAGAGATTATAATCTCGGATAGATCTTGCAATACCGGAATTTCTGGATTAAGAATTTTTCGATCTTGAGGGATGAAAACCATGCTTTATATTTCACGTTTTAATTTATTTGACTGAAATATCACATGTATTCGATCGATAATATCTCCCTATAAAAATTTTTGGGTACAAACAGTTAATTCAGTATATAATGAAAAATGTTAAAAGAAACAGAGGAATATCTTACTTTTAGTGTTTGTAACGAACACTGAAAATGCGTATAAAAACCTTGAGCAATAATGAACCATCTGAAATAATGTACCTTAAATTATTCGGCAATAAAAATATATCAAAAAATCCGGTTGTTATTTATTAAGAAATAAATTACATAAATTTATATATAAAAACATTTTATGTTAATAAATTCATTTCGCTTAGTATAAAGTTTATTATAAAGAAAAAATAAACGTGTTTAATGAAACTATAAGCTGCTCTTGAAATAAATTTAAAGTAGATAGTTTACCGATAAATATATTTCCATAGTATTAGTGCAATTTTATTAGTTTTTGAAATAGGTCGCAAAAAATAAAATAAGACAATAATCGACATTAAACATAGACTGATTATTCAATTTATCCAATAAGTCAAACCGAGCAGTTCGAAAGAAAATAATCCTTACATAATTTTAAAATAACTTTTCGCGTGATTTTGCATAAGGATAACTGTTTGGAATTTGAATGGTACACTATATAACATCTGCCAATCATATCGCAGTAGTTTAAACTAAAAATTTTAAAAATCGTTTTCGTGTGAACGAATTAACATTTTCGATAATCCTGCGCAATTCGCAGAATGAACGTAAGCAAAAGTGAAATTATGTAAACTACTTTTCATATCATAGACCTGTGTTGGCTATAACAAATTAAATAAACGCTTTGAAACCGATTAGCTGATTGCTCGATTAGCTCACTTCAACTCTTTGATCTGCAAGTAACAGTCCCACACTCCAAACTGAAAAAAGAAATTTAGAGAACCGACAATAAAAGTTCTATTCAACATCTTAAGAACTGGGCAGAAATCACTGACAAGACTTGCCAGGACATCATCAGCTTGTTATATGAGATGAAAAATTTTAGATGCATTACAATCCTATGGATTTCGTTTCATAATGGTGTTTGCGGTAACGAGACTGCCGACTCCTTAGCCAATGAGGCTTGCAATCTAAACTCACCTTCAAACAATTTCCTCACTGCTTCTGAAATGCAAAGTTTGATTAGATCTAGGATTTGTCATAACACTCCTTCATCTCATCACTGGTACTTGGCTAAAAGCCCTGGATTATGATGTATGATGGCCCTAGTATGATGACCCTAGTATGGACGGCTCCAGTATGATGACCCTAGAACCTTTTCGATATCAAAGATATGAGGTTTGAACGAGGAGGCAGAGTTTTCCCGCCATGTATCTGTTCTTCTTCCTCGGCTACTCCCTCTCATCTTTTCGACTGTATGGGAGCCTTTTTACATCTTCTAGTAGAGGACCAGGAGAGGGTAGCTACTTTATGGGCGGCGTGATCTTTTGAACTTGACCTAGCATTTTCTTGGTCAAGGGGCTTAGCAACAACGGCATAACTTACAGGATTTAATGCAAGTTTTAAGTTGAACACCATCTGTGCTCTCCGTCATTATCCGCACTTTCCTACTTATACTCTCAGACAAGAATATATCTTTTAGTCTAATCGTTATACCATCGGGCTACTGCGTTAGAGATTCCGGATTCAAATCTGAAAGGGAGCCAGTCGGTTCCCTCATCTGCATAAAGCCTAATAACTTTATATGGTTTGATTTCTTGATGTCTACATAAAAATCTGCAATAAATAGTGTGGCCTTATTCGGATAACTGACATTCTTTCCTATTATGACCACTATATTTAAAAAACTAAGAATTTTATCAAAAGTCTAACTATATGTCCTTGTAGAGATTTTAAAAGGCTACAAATTACTCGCTTACTGTTCGTAGATAGACACTTTTAATTTTCGAGCATTACAATCTTTAAAAACGACATTTTTTCAATTCTCTTTAGCTGGACAAGACGTTTGCTTAAAAACTATAAGAGCTTTGTAAAAATAAATATTAGTGTTTTAGAAACAGGATTTCTTACTGCACATTTTTGTCGCTTACTATGTGTATCTCTCTTTTACAGTTTGAAAAAAAAAGTCCGAGTGAAAATAATCAAAGTGAAGCAAAATCTCGCTCCGACTAAATCTTCTTTATTTTTTTTTCCAAAAAAATGAATTCAAAATATTGAAATTATTTTTGTATATTTCTAAATGTTACCCTGTTTTTGACAGAATAAGTATATTTGTTAATATTTTTATTTATTAAGTACAACGCAGATCTGTCAACCTCCTCGTGGTGTACCCCAGTAACGCAGATTCTGCGGCTAAATAATCTTCAACTTTTGGCGATGAGGACCAGAATTTCTTGAAGATATTCTTTTCGAATTCTCCAGTGGAATGCAAGGGGCATGCCCCAATCCAAGAGAGCAGATTTTGCCATTGGAAGTAAATAGAAAAATAAAATCAATTAAATTCGGAGATATAATTGTTCAAAGTGTTTGCACTTTTCGTAACATTCCAATTTCTGCCGAATTATCCCCCCTCTCCCATATATTATTCCCTTCATAGCAGAAAATTTGTAGTCAAACTCTTCTGATGTTGGTATTTTTTGCATATAATAGGTCTGTTCGCTTCCGAGATATAGCTCTAAATGCATATAGCAGACAACGGTTTTGTGGCAAAATTAGTAACTTGGTAAGTCTAACAAAAAATTTTCAAACTTATTCTAGATAAGCTGCACAAAAAGAAAATCAATGATGCCTCAGTCGGGCTTCAGTTACAATGCAACAAAAAACTAGTGGAGAATGTCATCCGCTCCCTTTGTGTCTCCCTTGAAAATTTGCTATTCTACACTTGCTCTTACAATGGTAGGTACTGTCTAAAACTTTGAAATCTTAAATTTTACTTATTTGCTACTTATCTGCATAATTTTCTTAAACTGAAAAGCTTCTCTTTTAGCTGCTTCATATTCCATTTAAAATTTATATTTTTTTTCTTATCAGTCATTCTCTACAGTTTTTTGGAAAAGTCGTAGTTTAGTCAGTCCTAAATTAGAATTCCACCAGTACCATCAAAAGGCATCAATGCAACAAGAAACTTGCATCAATTTAACAAAATTGGAACTTGAGATTTATTCAGATTGTACAATGATTCGATTTTTACCTAATTTTTTATCCAACAACTAACAGGTGTACCAAATGTGTGTTAGATCTCCATCACAATTGAAACAATGTGCTTCACATTCAGTTAGCAAATTGATTATTTTGGCATGTGGAAAGCTTAAAATAACGAAAAGTGAAAAACTGAAAATTTATTTTTTCTTACTGTAAAACTATCTATCGTTACATCAAATTTCAAGTGTGAATCTCATCGCAAAGTACATATTTCTATTATTTTATATCTCAAGCTTTTTAATGTAAAGAATCACCTTAAATACATATTTTCATAAAATTTACATTTTACTGAAGGATTTATCAAACGATGGGCCCCTGTATAAAATTTCAGGTCTCTATCTTGCTTAAAAGAAGACGTTTGTTTCTCATTTATTTGACAAGTCGGTGTGTGACACACTGAATAAATTAATTTTGCAATGTGTAATTTCCATATTTCTTCTTATCGTACGATCTGTCTTTGCACCAAATTTGAAGTTTCGAAAATGCATTTTCCATCAGTTGAAATTCCGTACGTTTAGTATGTGCGGTAGCCTCTAAATTGAAAATATTTGAAAATTCCATCCTTCTCCGCGGTTTTTGTCAAACGATCCATACGTGTAGTAAGTTTCAAATATCTATCTTGCTTAAAAAAAAAATACATTTCTTATTTATTCTATAAATCGAATATTTTGTATGCAATCCTATATGCTGCAAATAACAAAAATTGGAAAACTAAAATTGTCTTCTACCATCTACCCTTACACCCATTTCTGAGTTTTTATCTCATGGCAAAGCATGTTTTTCTGTAATTTCACATTTCGAACGTTTTAGTGTGAGCACTTCCATTTATTATTTATTCAGCAAATCAAATATTCTTGTGTGCGACACCCCCAACGAAACAAATATTGGAAAATTGAAATTGTCTTCTTCCCATCGAGTGATCGATTTGATCTATCTTTGCACGATCTAATTCAAAACAAAAGAAAATTATATTTTATATTTCGAATGTTTTGGTGTGGAGCACCCTCTAAAAAGAACATTTTTGAAAATTTTGATTTTTACTGGAAACTCTTTTTGTAGAATTATTGGATTAACCAGTGTACCTACTTGCAAGTCTTTACTTATTCAGTAAGTGCTTAAAAAGGCGTGGCAACAGATAAACGGCCCCGTTAGAATTTGTGTATATACATAGATGAGTCAATTAAATTATTAATTTTATTTAATAAAATATTTATTTTGTTGCTTACATTGTTAAAAATGTAAAATTAAAGAGAATATTTTTACTTAATTACCTAATTCGAGTACTGAAAATAGGAACAACGAAAATTCCATAGTTCAAGAATTAACATTGATGAAATGGCTGCATGTAATAATTATTTAAATTGAGCCATGTCGGAATAGATTATCTTATGTACAACAAAATGTGGAAATTTCTGAAATGAATACATTACTTAACTCTTAAATTTATAAATATATAAATATTAATATGTTGCATTTTGGAAAATTTTCGTACGATTAAATATAATAGTTCTTATTAGGTCTGAGAATTTTATATCTTTATCTCAAGTTGCTGATTTATAGATAAATTCCAAACTGCGTCTCTTCCACGGACAAAAGCCCTTGTCGAATTCTATGGACATTCAACCAACAAAGAATAAATACATAGTCAAAATTTTACGGAGACCCATAATATTAAATTTCCTACTTTCCTGTTTTTACGAGTAATTTGATCATCAAAGAGAATTTACATTGTCCATTTTGAACTGTGCAATATTTGTGTTATACTTTGTCCATTTTGAACTGTGCAATATTTGTGTTATACTTTGTCCTTTTTGAACTGTGCAATATATACTATGTCCTTTTTGAACGGTGCAAAAGTTATGTTATACTTTGTCAATTTTTAAACTGTACAACATTTGTGTTATACTTTGTCCTTTTTGAACGGTGCAATATTTGTGTTATACTTTGTCCTTTTTGAACGGTGCAATATTTGTGTCATACATTGTCTTTTTTGAACTATGCAATATTTGTGTTATGCTTTGTCCTTTTTGAACGGTGCAAATTTATAGTATACTTTGTCCTTTTTGAACTGTGCAATATTTGTATTATATTTTGTCCTTATTTGTGGTATACTTTGTACTTTCTGAAACTGTGCATTATTTGTGTTATACTTTGTTCTTTTTGAACTGTACAATATTTGTGTTATACTTTATCCTTTTTGAACTGTGCAACATTTCTAACATTTTGATCATCAATGTTCCAACATCTTGTATTTAAAGCGAATTTTGATTTTAAAATGATGTCATTTGCATTTAACTCATACGCTTGTAATTTGTAGAGAAGTTCAATTCAGCCGAAAACTTTGTGAAACCTCCATGGTTCAAGTGTGAGGTTTATTTACGGAGCGAAGGACCAGTTCTCTCACCCTGTGTCGACGACGTTCAGGAAGCCATCAATGATGCTGCTAATGCTATGATCTTGTCGTCGAAGAAAATCAGCCAGTGGCAGTTCAGAGTGAGTTCCGTTAATTAATTAAGTTTTTCTGTAATTAATTCCAATTAAAAACTGACAGATTTCGTAATATCAAAACATAATTTGATATCTAATCGTAGCGACTAGCGCCGAGGGATGGCCGATTTTGTACTTTTCAGAACTCCTCTGAACCGAATTGATAATAAATGTGATGGAAATGGAATTCTTTTTTATAATCCGCAATTTAAAGAAACTATGGCGATTGGCGAAGTCTGACACACTAAACACTTTGCCAACGGCCGTACCGTGCTGAAAACACCGGTTCTCGTTAGATCACCGAAGTCAAGCAGCATCGGCCGCGGTTAGTACTTGGGTGGGTGGCCACCTGGGAACACCGCGTGCTGTTTGCACATTTCGGGCGCGGTAGCCCGGTGGTTTGCGCGCTGGATTTGCACGCTGCCACAACTGCCGCCGTGTTCATGCGGAGTACGATCGCGTTAAACATGTGGGTCCGTAAGTCCTTCTGAGAGGTTGGAGGTAGGGGAAGGAGGGTACGGTCCCTGTGGATGCCTCCCCCACTGGGTTCCGGTCTAAATTGGGTGGCACTTTCCGGACGTCCAAACAGTTACCTTACACCTTTCTGGTAGGTCGGACGGTCTGGGTCTCAACAACAACAGCAACACTAAACACTTTGAATTATGTTGTGGCTTAAACAAACCTTGAATGAACATTGCATTTTATTTGCAACTAGAACGAATTACCCGTTGTCGTCCTGGTCTTACATAAGCGCCCTATGCATTAATAATAACACCACTCAATTTCTTAAACGTCCATTTAAAACAAAAAAACATTCATACGCTTTGTTTTTTCCATGCGCACAGAAAATTGTAGAACGAAATTTAACAACGGCTATGTAACTACATCCTGCATGCTGATACCCCCTGCGCTTAGTATTATAAAGTATGGAATTCCCATAGCAACGCATATGTCTTCAGTTGCGACGTCATGAACACGGAAGAAAACAAGTGTTCGAATGGAAAATCGTCAGTATCCAAAATTTTTAATTTAATCGCCAAAAAGTAATCCAATGAAATTATGAAAATATTTTTTATAGAAAGTTAAATAATTCATTTTGATGCTGATCATTTGTAAAATCGGAGTGTGGTAATTTTCACTGTTGCGGGAATTTTAAGGTGAATTACTTTTTTCAAAGTGAGATTTTTAGCAATTATTTGTAAAATTTGGGAAAATTAATTAACGGATTCAATACAAAGCTTGTTGGAAAGCGCGCTCTTCGGTCTTTCTGATGGGGTGAGGTTAAAACTCTGTGATAATAGTATCACTAAAAAAACAGATCTGTGTGAAAATTGCTCAAAATTGCACTTCATCGTAAAATAGCTAAAGAACTAATTCAAACTAAAAAAAAAAAAAGCAATCGTAACTATTACTGTACAGAATTTTGTAGCTGCCAATGTGGTGGCCGAGTGGTCAAAGAGGCAGGCATTTCCTCGTGATGGCTCGGCTGCCAGATTGCTGGTTCGAGTCCCGCCTGTGGGCATGGATGTTGTGATGTCTTATTGAGGTAGAAGTCAGACTTCTACCTTCGGGTGCCCCGGGTCTTTGACTAAACAGAAGCAGTGCACACATTCTTCCTTAATAAAATATGTTAGGGACACGACACCAATTTTGTAGCTGTGGATCGCTTATATATTCTCCGCAGCACAGCTAACAGACGAACAAGCAGACAAATAAACATACACCTTCTTTTATAATTATAGATATTTTATTGCCAGTATTTAAGGACATATTTCATTGCGCAGCAATTGTTCTCTATTACCTTACAGTACACGAGTGCTTCTAACTAAATATTTATATTGACGATAACGAAGCAGTGTTCATGAACATTCAATGCATACATTTACTTCCATTCACCATTTCTAAGATTCAATAGCCATTCCTCTTAAAGTATTATATATTCGAACTATGATATGCTACCATATATATATTATGATACTAATTTTTTTTGTAAATCATGTTATAACTGGCCATTTTTGCCATCGTGACACAAAATTCTTGCAAAATGAATGGAACTTTTAAGTATTGGCAGCACCGCACAATGCGGTGGATTTGCCTTCAATGATAGTGAAAATATGCAGTGAGTCAAGGAAAGTCATGGAGCAGAGCAATAACTCGAGAAGTATTAGAGCTATAATACATTTTTTTTATATGTATGTGACCCTGTGACGCCACATGATGAGACAACTTTAGGAGGACTGACCCAAATTTTAGGGAAATTGTGGACTTCTTACTTCTTGTTGTGTTGAATGAGAAAAGTCGAAAATTGTAAAGTGCTGCAAAATTCGTATTAAACACTTTTGCCCTTTCGAAAAAAATGGAGAGGAATCATGAAGTGTATAAGGTTTAAGGTTTCTCTAAAAAAACAAACATTTAGACAATGTGGCAGAAAAAATCGACTTTGTTATACACATAATACAAAGTGTTTATCTTCATCAACAATGCATGCTTACACACGTTCAAGGTGTCTCCGCGTGTTTTCCAATGTCTCTATTTACACTGTTACATGTAGATTAATAAAATTGTATCTTTTAAAATCTTTATTTAGAGAGTTATTTTACAGTTTTCTCTGTAAAATAAAAATGATGTAGCACTCATTTTGCAATGCTCTACAACTTTGCAATTGATTTTGCCTTTATCTCTAACAGGAATAGGGATAGCCTCTTTCTTCCCCGCACCCCCGCAAAAATGAGTGTCTTCCATCTTAAAGTTGTCTCCATAGATCTTACAAATGTAGATAAGCTAAGGGGAGTTTATTTTTATGCTATCCAATATAGAAGAACTTGTCACGGGATCAAATATTTACAGAATCAGGACATGTTCAGGAGAACTGGTTGTTGGACAATGCTGTAAACGAGTGGACGATAGCTTCCTATAGGCGGAGATTCTCGGAAGCAGGAACTCTGAACTGGTAGGTCACGGGACCATTTCTCTATGTTGGACAGCATTGCCTCAATACTGTAACTGTAGCCCGTCCGATAGCGGGTCTAGTATATAAGGTCTATGGTTGTCTTATCGTGTAGCGCTATAGGTTTTTTTATATACACCTGCATAAAACACTACCAAACCTCCTTAATATTTTTCGAGTTACTAATTTGGTTCATGACTTTCCTTGACACACTGTATATGGATTGACGACAAACATACTACTCACGGTTTTACCCATGTCAAAGCATATATTCTTGTTATATTAGTATTTACTTATTATATAATATGCTAAATGTATGTATTGTTATATACAAGTATGTATTCGAAGTTTAACATGTGATGTATACATTACTTTTAAAGGACACAGTACGACCTAATGAAAACCCAAATCGAGTTGATGGCCCTAAGAAAAGTTATTCTTGCAAATCGGACTGCTCAGGAAGCATGATGACACTCTACAGGCAAGTGTCTGAAGACAAGGAGGTCTTACAACTGTGTGGATCCATACAGATGTGTCTGAAGAACACGAAATTGGTACGAATCATACTAAAATGTTTTTTAACAGTGTAAGTCTAAGACGTGGTATATGTCTTGTGTTCATGGACAATATTTCACACCAGCTTTAACTATATTACAATCTTCTGTATGTTTTTAATTTTTTAGAAAATCTGTACAGGCTGATTAAAAAACGATGGGCCAAACTTTACCAAGTGGTAGTATACACCAAACTAAACATTTTTCGTCATTATTTACCGAGTCGGGAATGAAACGTAAAGCCGCCAGTGGCCGCTTAATGGTGAAACCGATGAGGTGAGACGAAAACACAAGAATGACTTAAAAGTTATGAAATGACACTTAATATACAATAATTACAGTAATCGCTCAAAAGAGAGGTGGCCATCCTGAATGCTCGTTTCACAGTAGCGATGAAGGGATTGGCGAACTCTCTCGAACAGACCAGGTATGTCGCGCACTTCGGCAGCGGCCAAAATTCTGTCGACGAGTTCCTCTTCAGATTCAGGGGGAGTGTCATAGACGAGACTCTTGAGATATCCCCCACAAAAAGAAGTCAAGACACGACATATCGGGCGTTTCATTTCCGACCCGGTAAATTATGATGGAAAATGCTTGTTTTACCCGGTAAACTATGACGGAAAATGCTTGGCTTGGTGTGTACTACCACCTCGTAAAGTTTGGCCCATCTCTTCTTAATCACCCTGTATAATGTGCTCTGAATTGATTGGGTGACATATCAGACTAATCGAGCATTTTCATTAAAGATAGAATTTTGGTTTTTGTTGTCATTCGTTCCATTTGAGCTTCGGAACTGAAGGAAAATTCGAATAATGCATGACGATGCGAAGATTTAATCAAAATAATCAAATCAACGTTTCAAAATGATCGAGCACTTCCACTCGAGTCATAATTTGGCATGAATTATTGCGAATATGAAGTCCACATCGAAAAGTTACTTCAATTTACGTATTTTTTTTTTTGCCATTTTAGCAACTGCGAAAATAGGGGTTTAGAATGAAATCATCTGCCTAAAAATTGATCCCGTTTGTCATATTTATTGCAAATAATCACTATTTGAATTTCGCAAAAAATCTGCGAATTCTAAAAATGGGAGTGGACAAATGGAGGCATGGCCATATACACTACTGATACATGTCCTGGCTATTCAAAATTGAATTTCGGAGCTGTTTTCTAAAAAATCTGATGTGGCCAACCACATGATTTTCCTTATATAATGTAATGAATTTACTACTTTTACAGTAAAAAAATATGTTTTTCTTATAGTAGATACTAGTATTCTTTCCAAGACATTGAATTTTTGACAATTAGTCGTTATTTTCATTGATTTAGCGTCATTTTTATCCATTTGGCGAGATTTTCGTTCATTTGGCAACAGTTTAAAAAGTCGCCAAGTTGGCGCCATTCCGCCAAATTCGTCGCCAAAATCTCGACAAGCGTTATGCACTAAGAAATAAGTTATTCTTACAGCAGATAAATGACTATTGGCGTTCAAATACAAAAGTATTACTCAGAGTATCTTTTTTCATGAATGGAACGAGCTAGATCCACGAGAATGATTTCACCCAATTTATCGCATGGTATTACATATGAAAAGTGTACATGTTTCTCAATAGGAAATATTTTATTTTTATTTTATATTATTGTTCGAATCGGTCCATTCGTTCGTCAGTTATCGTCTCCACAGACCCACTAACACACACACACACACACATACTTTCACACACACACACACACACACATACTTTCACACACACACACACACACACACACACAGACATCACCTCAAAAATGTTTAATTCGTGATCAGGGATGCTTGAAACGTGCTCTCCCGTCGAAAACTCGAATTCGAATTTTCGACCCCGTCACAATACTTTCCTTATACATTATGTATATAAGGAAAGTAATAAAGCTAATTTTCTATAACTACACTTTTATCAGGATTTTAAATTTGTTTAATTTTTTACAGGAGATAAAGCTGCCGTATCCCTTGTCTGGGCTCTAATGCAAAAGTAACAATACAGGGCCCATTTTGCAATTAAAAGAGGGAATATATAACAAATTGCTTACGAATTCATCATTAATATTACATAAAGTGACAAGAAATCCCAAATAGGCTTTACTCCCCTATTATGTTTTCTTTTTACTTATAAGGATAACTTTTTACTTTCCTTATATACAATAATGTATAAGGAAAGTATTGTGACGGGGTTGAAAATTCGAATTCGAGTTTTCGACGGGAGAGCACGTTTCAAGCATTGCTCATCACGAATCTAACATTTTTGAGGTGATGTCTGTTGTGTGTGTGTGTGTGTGTGAAAGTATGTGTGTGTATGTGTGTGTGTGTGAAAGTATGTGTGTGTGTGTGTGTTAGTGGGTCTGTGGAGACGATAACTGACGAACGAATGGACCAATTCGAACGAAATTTGGTACAAAAATTACGTGAGTACTGGAAGCCCATTGTTTTTACATACAATCGAATGTTCAGAACCTCCCTAAATTTTCGAGTGAAATTTTGAAAAAATCATCAAAAATTCAAAACTTTTAATAAAGTCACTCAAATAGACATTTCTTATGTAATTTTTCATTAGAAAACGATTGACATAAATTTTAGAACGCTAGCATGAACTATTCTTGAGATATTGCACATTTTCCAAAAAATTATCAAAAAATGATATAAAATAAAAAAAAAATATTACCTATTGAGAAACATGTTCCCTTTTCATATGTAATATCATGCGATACATTGGGTGACATCATTCTCGTGGATTTAGCTCGTTCCATTCATGAAAAAAGATACTTTGAGTAATACTTTTGTATTTAAGCGCCAATAGTCATTTATCTGCTGTAAGAATAACTTATTTCTCCGTCCATAACGCTTGGCGAGATTTCGGCGACGAATTAGGTGGAATGTCGCCAACTTGGTGACTTTTTTTTAAATGTTGCTAAATTAACGAAAAACTGCCAAATGGATAAAAATAACGCTAAATCAACGAAAATGACGACTCATTGACGAAAATTCAATATCTTGGAAAAAAGATAAATACCTACTATAAAAATAATATATTGTTTTTACTGTAAAAGTAGTAAATTCATTGCATTATATAAGGAAAGTCATGTGCTGCCCACATCAGATTTTTTTTATTTCTTTCATTATAATATTTTATACATACAACAGATAATTTAATATTTTTATTATTTTTGTTAAGATGTATAAGTCGGAATAAATATTTCTTATGCAGCAAAAGTATCTAAAACTAACCGCAAAATTTTAGCTTTATAAATTGCATTAAAAATAACCATAATTTTTTTAATAAATAAGGAAATTGAGAAATTATGATTTTTTAATTATAAAAATATCTAAAAACAGTATTAAATCCGAACAGATTTATTTTGCAGTCTGAATATATTTCGGGAACCAAGCATTCAAAAGCTCAGTGATGCAACAGAACTGACGTCTCGGTGTTTTATTTTATCAAAGCGCATCTGCAGAGAATAACTGTTGGCTGCACTGGAAAAATATGCTAGGTAATATTGTCTGTGTAAATTGTAGAAAAAAAAACATCAAATCACGCTAATGATGATATTTTGCCTTTCGTATATTTCCCTGTTACCATAGATAACAAGAAATTTGTGAAAAGCTATCATACAGTAACAAATGGTGCGAACATTTCATTTTTCACACAACCATAAAATATTTTTATTCTATTTTGCATACTTACTTTGTACGGTAATAGGAATTTCAGAAAACTGGAAGTATCCTCTTGAGAACCGGAAATCCTTAGTGAACCTCCCCCTTTCCTCCGTCGGCTTTCCCTTCTGAAATTCGATGCCGAATTTATGTCAGTCGTCTCTAAGCGCTCCCTTTATCCAATCCTGAGAAATAGATGTTTCAAGACATTGCATGTGCAATTTTTTAGGGGGAGCGGGGGAGAGATAATTTAAGGAAATTTTGTTAAAAAAAAACAGCCAATAGAAATCTAAGTGACAGTCAATAGAAAAAAAACAGTCAATAGAAAAAACAGTTAATAGAATTAAAAAAAAAAAACACAATAGAAATCCTTAGTGGACATCCTACCTCCTTCGGAATTTTACGCTAAATTTATATTAAAAGTTCTATCTATAGCCAACTTTGAGAAATAGACGTTTTAAGAAAATTATTTGGATCGAAAGTGAGAATCCTTAAGAATCCCTATCCTTTCCAAAATTTGATAAATTCATATCATTTATCATCTATGTTATATCTATAACAGATTCCGAGAAATACACGTTTCAATGAAAATGTAAATATTTGAATAGGAAGTGACATTGTCAAATCCATATGGGAAAATCCTTAGCGAGTCCTATATACCCCCTCTATCATTTAATGCTGAATCCACATCAGTCATTATCTAAGCTGTATACGGGGTTACAAGGAAAGTGGCCTCAAGCCAATATCTTACGAACTATAGCAACTACATATGCATTTCTTATGCCATTGTATAGGAAATCCCCTATGTCCCACACAATGAGACCAGAGGGGACTCCGTGGCCCCCGTGTTTTGAAATTTAGGGACAATCTAGGCCTCCCTTTTGCAGATAAGGAAAAATGTCTATTAGAAAGTTGTAGAGCGAGTCCAATTTAGTACAAAAATGTTTTACTTCCCTGACTAAAAATGGGAACCGGGGCCGGGGAGCCTATGCAATTTCTTGAGCACCACTGTATCAAGCTGCGGACAAGGTCGATATCCTGCGAAATAATTCCCACGTTACCTAAAGTGGAGCTCCAAATCTATCTCTCATTAACATTTCATACAATAGTTTACCTTCATAGTTACAAAACATAAAATTTACATAAAAAATGTTCTTCACAGTCATCGTCATGCCTTATAAATGCAATTAGTAATTCAAAAGTAATTAATATATATATATATATATATATATATATATATATATATATATATATATATATATATATATATATATATATATAAATATATATATATATATATATATATATATATATATATATATGTATTGTTATTTCTATTCTCAATATGATAACCCAAATCTCCTATGCACTACATGAAATACCCCACACTGAAGAAATATATGCATGTAGTTTAATTTACATTTTCGTCATTTATTGTTGTTGATTTCGACTTTTGAATAAAATTCGAAATTAAAATTATTTTATATGGAAAATGTGTATAATATTTATCGTAAAGTTCAAGCTATGCAACGAAAAACTGGCATAGCACGCATTAATCTAAGCTGAATCGATTTCCAGATTTATCATTTTACTTTAAATTATAGATTTTTACACTTTCTAACATAGTTGAAAAGTGTTTATGAATTTGATCATTCTGTCTGTCTGTTCGTTCGCACGATAACTACCGTAAAAATGACTTTATCGAAATAGCATTTTAATATGCTGTTGAGGCTGTCTACGGGATGTTTGGGAATGAAAATGAATAATGTCACCCAATTAGTTTCTGATTTTTCCCGGGTTCAAAAAATGAAATACATTGAACCCTCCCCCCTTCGATTTTGTGGAATTAATTTTTCAAACGTCTCGAAAATTTTACGAAATATTCGAATTATCGAATAAAATGTGTAAAAGGAATTTCAACAAAATGAGTTGAGTAGTCCTTTAAATAAAAATTGAAATAATAATGACACCCATATCATATGAAGAGATCACGTGAGTCATTGCAAAATAATATATAGCTTCCATTTTTTCTGGTGATCAATTTTAAAGACCGTTTAAATTTATATTTAGTGTTGCATCCGTCATAAAGTCGCATTATTATTGCGCTTTATTATTGCATATTTTCTGTATATCTAAATTCTGTGCCAACGCAATTACAATATTTTTTATTTTAAATTATTACTAAACTTTTTTTATTCCTACAATGACTATTCCTACAATGACTATCCTAATTTTAACGCTAAACTACAGCATGCAAAATGTAAACAAATCCAGTGCTTGTAAGGTGAGTTGTATAATAATAGCTGATTTTTTTTTTCATACAAAATTATAAAGCTCTGGAATCTGGAATACAATTTATATACACGAAATATTCATTGATTTTACATAGAGAGAAAAACTATTAATAAAAGATAAATGGTTTATCATACTTACAACAATTTCAAAGAACTAATTTAACATAAGATAAATGAAAATGATGTAGTTTTCATAATAATTAAATATTACAATTGTGATTTAATATTAACTGCATCATAAACATTTCGCAAATTTTACTTTCGATGACGTCATTTGAATAAAGTTCATTTTGTATAACTATAGCCTTGCCTTTTTCGATGGCATTTTAAGATTCATTTTGCCGATGCCAATTTTGAAGCAGCTTAGAATGTAAATAAAATTGCATTGAAGTTGGAAAGTGTTTCATAATCAATGCTTTATGCATGATTGATATTTATTGTTTGTTCTAACATACTTGCAGTAACAACGTCTGATCACGCGTTGCACAAATGTCAAGAGTCGAAACTTTGCATTGCACGTCAATTATACAATACATTTTTACAATACATTTGTTTTTTCAAATATGATTTTCATAATTAGTAATTAATATTCGAAATTTATTTGAAGGTGAAAAATGAAATGCATTTCATTTGGATTATTTAGTATCACAATATAAAATAAAAATTAGTTTGATAGACTAATTATTTCAGGAAATATTAAAGAAAACTGCAGCATTAATTTTACATTAGGAGCTCGAAATTTTAAGCAGTCATAACTTCCCAATGGCTTGAGTAAAATATATAAATGTTATTCGAATTCGGGGTGCATTAAACTGGAAAATCAGAATCTGTTATCAAAAGGTGATATTGCTGTTTGATATAATCAAGTTGATGCAAAGTTTGATATGCAAATTAGTTGATTATGCAAATTAGTTGCTCATTTTTTTTGTAGCAGGCATTATTACGTGCCTAATAAGATATTTTCTTTTACCCCAGGACGACCCCAGGAGCCGGAATACCGCGGGGAGTTCGTTTTTTTTTTTTTTTTGTAACCGACTGTACATAAGTGAGGTAGACACAAATATATGAGTGTTCCTTTTCCCCTTGGGACAGAAGGCGGAGTGCCAAGTCCCATTTTCACTCTCGCAGAGAGAGTTTAATAATAATAATATATGAGTGAGGTAGACAAAAATATATGAGTGAGGTAGACAGGTATATATTAGTGAGGCAGACACGAATATATGAGTGTGGTAGACAGGAGTATACGGGTATGGCAGACACGAATATATATGATGGAGACAGACACGAATATATATGATGGAGGCAGACACGAATATATGTGATAGAGGCAGACACGAATATGAGTGTGGCAAAGAAGCAGATTGAGGAAAACTGCTATATGATTAATGCAAATACAGGTAAAATAGAGTGTGGTATATGCAGATATATGTGTCAGGCAAACACTGGTATATGAATGGGTTAAACACGCGCGTTTTAAACAAAACAATGGTATATGATAGATTCAAATACTGGTATGTAACTGAGGCAAACACGGAAGTATAGGACGGAGGTAAACATGGGTATACGACTCGGCAAAACAAGGGCATGTGCTTGAGCCAAACACGAGTATATGATTATGGCAATGTCAAAAATTTTAATCAAACAACGAAGAAAATTGAACATACGCAATAGAGTGTATTATACTTGCCTATTAGTTCCTAACAAGAATTACGCATGAGTGATATGATATGTAAACTCTTATCAGTTTTCAACGTTTACGTATCGTTTGTTAAAATTTTGGTAACCTATCACTATACAGGAATCAAAACTGACAGATTATTTACTGAATCAATTATGATTTTTCTGTCAAATGTCTGTATAAAAAAAAAATATTTTTCATAGGAAATCGACAGCCACTTGGAGGTATTTTCCAAATATAAGCATATTTGGGAGAAAGAACGAACCGCAGAAATAGAAACTTTCATGTCCACCGAGAGGGACTTGATGGATTTTGAAGACAAGATTAAGTTCTACTTGCAAGTTCGAGATGCTGTGGATCTGGAAGAAGATGAGATGACAGTGGGGTGCATAAAGTTATTCCTGAGTAAGTGTTGTATAAATGTATACCATGTGAAGCTTTTTTCCACCAGATTCAATTGCGAAATTTCGCTCGAAAAATAATTTTAGTATTCTATTTGCCAGTACACGCTTTTTCCTCCATATATATATATACAGGGTGTTCCATAAATTCCGAATTAGTTTAAAAATTCCTGAAAATTGAAGGAATTGGTATATTTGAATGCGGTTTGCGACAAAGTTAGTCTCATGAAGGGGGATTTTTTTGGTAGAGAACAAAAAATTTGTTCAAAATTTTGTCAATAGAGGGCGCTGCACTCAAGCAAACATATAATTCCGTGGAAAACTACGTTTATTTGCATGCAGGCAAATGTTTACAAGCACATCACAGCACTAGAGTACTTGTTCTATGTGTCCGCTATCACCACAAATGATAGTTTGCAAGCGAGTGACAACACCGTTAACTGCAGCATGTAGCATATCCGGATGGATGTAGGAGATTTCGTGGTGAATGGCATCCTTTAACTGCACTAAAGAAGATGGGCTGTTGCGGTACACTCGGGACTTAACGTAACCCCAGAGCCAAAATTCTAGGGGTGTTAAGCCCGGTGAGCGAGGGGGCCATTCAATTGTACAGTGACGGCTGATTAATCGTTCTTCAGTAAAGGTTCTGCTCAGGAACTTCTTCACTTTGTTTGCGATATGAGGAGGTGCCCCGTCTTGCACGAATGTCACTGTGTCAAGGACATTATGTTCCAATAAGCACGGTATCACTTTCTCCGTTAGCATTTTCAAGGAGCGTGTTCCATTAATTGAGCACATCTGCCAGCCTGCTTTTGCACAGGGCTGTTCAAAGAAAAAAGGGCCCACAATAATGGACGCAGCGCAGTGAATCCACACCAAACAGTAACACATAGGGAATGTACGGGCTCCTCGCTATAGGCATGTGGGTTTTCCATTGCCCAGATTCTGTAGTTATAGGTATTGACTGTTCCATGCAATGAAAAATGAGCCTCGCCTGTCCACAAGATATTGAGCAGCCATTGTGGATCTTCGTTGATTTCCGACAAAGCCCAATTTGCGAATTGCACTCGCTTAGTTGTGTCATTTGGTAAGAGCTGGTGCAGTGATTTCAACTTGCAGGGGTACAATTTTAATACACCATGAAGGATGCGGAATACCGATGTCTTCGGTGTACCACTTATTCTTGCCAGTTCTCGTGCGCTACTTGCTGCACTCGTTGACTGTGCTCTTAGAGTGTGCATTTGCGAAGCCACAGCGGAGGTACGGACCTCTGACAAACGTGGTCTACCACTGCGAGGGCGATTACTCAAACTTCCCGTTTCTTCGAAACGTCGTACCAGGGAAACCAGTCTGGCAGGAGCGATTGGACCAGACTTTGTATCCACTTCCAGACTTCAATCTCTTCTGTGTCCGAAACCTTCGTAAAGTTTCAGCCGGCGATTCGTGGCTGAGGTAAAACAACTTAACCAATAGTGCTTTATCCACCAATGTCAACATCACAATGAAAGCCGGTAACAGGAAAATTCAGAAATGAGCTTTAAATCATACACCCAGCATTTTATAGGACTCTGATTTGCATATTTCCTGTGATTGCTTGCGTGCAGCGCTTTCTATTGATAAAATTTTAAACTATTTTTTTTTCTCTACCAAAAAAATCCCTCCTCATGAGATTAACTTTGTCTGAAACCGCATTCAAATATACCAATTCCTTCATTTTTTAGGAATTTTTAAACTAATTCGGTATTTATGGAACACCCTGTGTATGTATATATATATATATATATATATATATAAATTCCCAAAAAGGACAAGTAACAATGTACTCGTAAATTTCCAGAAGGGTGACAAGAGTAACGGCCGGGGGGAGTTGCGACCCCCATCACTCCGGTTAAAGCTTTTTTCCGCCATGGCAAACGCTCCCGGTAGCCGATACTCCCTACTCTATCTACTTCATGACTCTTATAAAACCGTAAATATTACATACAAACATATACACTTTCAATATTATGTAAATCTTAAGTTTACTACTCTACGCTAAATCAAACCAAAAAGCACTCTATAAAATTTTTTAACAATTAATTTAAAATACTAGTGTATGAAATTACTTCACTCGTGCCTTTAATACTTTAAAATCAATATATTCATGACTAATTAAATCCAAGTCTGAGTGGTTATTTTAAAAAATGGATACAAGACCTATTAGCTACATTATCGCCATATAAATTCTGATGTATGAAATTTCTTCACTCGTGGTTATTTAATCCTTTAAAAACTATATATTCAAAACTAATGTTTGAAACCCAAGTCAGAGTGGTTGTTTTATTAAATTGGATACAAAACCTATTGGCAACATTTTCGTCATATAAATACTAATGTATAAAATTACTTCACTCGTGGTTATTTTAATGCTTTAAAATCAATATATTCAAGACTAATGACATCCAAGTCAGAGAGGTTATTTTTAAAATATGGGATACAAGAACTATTGACAATATTATCACCATATAAATATATAAATACATAAACACATAAACACGTTATAGTCCAGACAATAGCGTGTTTATGTCTGGACTATAGTGTGTTTATGTGTTTATGTATTTATATATTTATATGGTGATAATATTGTCAATAGGTCTTGTATCCAATATTTTAAAAATAACCTCTCTGACTTGGATTTCATTAGTCTTGAATATATTAATTTTAAAGCATTAAAATAACTACGAGTGAAGTAATTTCATAAATTAGTATTTACATGGCGAAAATGTTGCCAATAGGTTTTGTATCCAATTTAATAAAACAACCACTCTGACTTGGGTTTCAAACATTAGTTTTGAATATATAGTTTTTAAAGGATTAAATAACCACGAGTGAAGAAATTTCATACATCAGAATTTATATGGCGATAATGTTGCCAATAGGTCTTATATCCATTTTATAAAATTAACCTCTCTGACTTGGATTTCATTAGTCTTGAATATATTAATTTTAAAGCATTAAAATAACTACGAGTGAAGTAATTTCATAAATTAGTATTTACATGGCGAAAATGTTGCCAATAGGTTTTGTATCCAATTTAATAAAACAACCACTCTGACTTGGGTTTCAAACATTAATTTTGAATATATAGTTTTTAAAGGATTAAATAACCACGAGTGAAGAAATTTCATACATCAGAATTTATATGGCGATAATGTTGCCAATAGGTCTTATATCCATTTTATAAAATTAACCTCTCTGACTTGGATTTCATTAGTCTTGAATATATTAATTTTAAAGCATTAAAATAACTACGAGTGAAGTAATTTCATAAATTAGTATTTACATGGCGAAAATGTTGCCAATAGGTTTTGTATCCAATTTAATAAAACAACCACTCTGACTTGGGTTTCAAACATTAGTTTTGAATATATAGTTTTTAAAGGATTAAATAACCACGAGTGAAGAAATTTCATACATCAGAATTTATATGGCGCTAATGTTGCCAATAGGTCTTATATCCATTTTATAAAATTAACCTCTCTGACTTGGATTTCATTAGTCTTGAATATATTAATTTTAAAGCATTAAAATAACTACGAGTGAAGTAATTTCATAAATTAGTATTTACATGGCGAAAATGTTGCCAATAGGTTTTGTATCCAATTTAATAAAACAACCACTCTGACTTGGGTTTCAAACATTAATTTTGAATATATAGTTTTTAAAGGATTAAATAACCACGAGTGAAGAAATTTCATACATCAGAATTTATATGGCGATAATGTAGCTAATAGGTCTTGTATCCATTTTTTAAAATAACCAATCAGACTTGGATTTAATTAGTCATGAATATATTGATTTTAAAGTATTAAATAGGCACGAGTGAAGTAATTTCATACATTAGTATTTTAAATTAATTGTTAAAAAATTTTATAGAGTGCTTTTTGGTTTGATTTAGCGTAGAGTAGTAAACTTAAGATTTACATAATATTGAAAGTGTATATGTTTGTATGTAATATTTACAGTTTTATAAGAGTCATGAAGTAGATAGGGTAGGGAGTATCGGCTACCGGGAGCGTTTGCCATGGCGGAAAAAAGCAACTCCCCCCGGCCGTTACTCTTGTCACCCTTCTGGAAATTTACGAGTACATTGTTACTTGTCCTTTTTGGGAATTTATATAGGTATACACATGTAAAATTGCAGCATAGCGCTTTACAAGTTGTATTATAAATTATTTTTTGCTTTTAGCTTTTTAATCAATTCAACAAAAATTGTAGCAATTTTTCAGATTTTATATTATATATATATATATATATATATATATATATATATATATATTAAGATCTCAGATCTATATAGTGTAATTTTAGCTCTATATAATGCTTATATTACTAATCTGTCAACTCAAACAAATTTTATCAATTTTCTTAAACTTCTTCACTTTGTTCTTCACTTTGTTATTTCAATAATTATATTTTTCAAGGAAATAAATTATACTTACAAGTCTCAGGAGTTCCACAGGGTGACTGCAGTAGCAGTATGTTAGCTAATTTATACCTTTATCATTATGAAAAGCCTTTTCCTTCAGTCTTTTACTTCAATGGATTATAAAATTTGCAGAAATGTTGATGATCTGATTTGCTTAGTAAATACTGAAAATTATGTCATAGATATAGATTTCTCTATCCATACAATTTGGAATTATTTCTTAATGAAGTCACTATTAGTAATAATATTATTTTTTTGGATTTAAATCTTTTTATTGAACCTACTAATGGAATTGTTACAAATTTATATGATGAAAAAGACTATTTTAATTTTAACATTAATAAAATATTACCATTTAATTCCTGCAACTCGATTCCATTGTTTAGAAGTATTATACTTAATCAACTTTATAGAATTTATAGATTATCAGATAAAAAATTTCATGCTATGCATATAAATAATCTAAAATAAATATCCAGCTTATTTAGTAAATGGCATAGTTAAAAAGTTTAGATTAGCTGAATTTCCATGAATTTTCTTCATAGTATCTTATATTAGCCAGACATCAACATTCTCTTATATTAATAATACTTTATATTTACATCCACGCAAACATTAGCCTTACTATTATAAGCCCCACTATTTTATAGCTCTTACTGTATAATATTACCTTTCAATGCCTTTTCGCATTACTGTTATTTATTTTTTACGATTGCAACAGTAGATATTTTCTTTTCTCCTTTGCGTATGGCAACACTGGTCTCTTCATTCTGGGTTCCAATGGTTCGGGCATATGCAGAGTTTTTCTCAGGCATTCTTGTTTCCTTTATTTTTCCATCTTTATATATGTTGACCAAGTAGAAATAGTTTTTAGATGTAATCTATCTATTTCTTCAGAAACATATATATTTTGTGTTCATTTTGACAAAATACTTGGACCTGACGCAGATTTTTGTCGAAATGAACAATTCAATTATTTAGGCCTAGTCCTTGTCCACGTGTATAGTATTAATGCTTCGATTTTAGTGGTTTTTCTATTATCGATTCCATACCATTGATATTTGTTGATTATCTTTTGCTTGATGACTCGAAATTTGCATTTTTTTTTCCATTTGATGAAGATTCGCTAGTTAATACTTCTTTCTATTTTGTAGGTTTTATATAAAGTTAGGACTTTTGAGTTGCAACTTCTCTCTTTTCTATCATTGGACTTTCAAACTATTATATATATATATATATATATATATATATATATATATATATATATAACTAACCGCAGCCGCCGCTAATAAAATGCTTGCAGAATAGAGATATTTCCTGTCTAGGCTAGTGCCGGATCTATGGCATCATATGATTCAAAATTTTGCATGATGATTAGAACACTGTGTCATGCGCCTCCTATTTTGACTATAATCGGTTTAAAATTTCTATTTTCTATCCAATTCAAAAGTAAAATATTATATTCACTATTTTTTGTTTTTTTTTCATATATCTTCAAATTCTAATCTTTCGTTCTGAAAAATTCTATTGCCATTTCAAAAGAAGTAATATTTAAATGCTAAGCAGTTAAAATTGAATGTATTATTCAGAGTTACATATTTACATAAGAAACGTTCTGTAAGTATCTCTACATTAAAAAAAAAAAAAAGATGGACATGCAATCTTCACTCTTATTTAGGATATATCACGCCTGCAGCACTGATGCACACGGTTGCATAGGTGGACTGACCGACCTATCCGACCGTAAAGAGTCCGTATTAACAATTATATTTTAGTTTTTTGGTATCGTAGTAACATATAGTACACGTGGTGATGTGTCCGAGGCAATGAACAGTTGACGAATCACCATAGCTTACAAAGCGAGCTCCGAGCGGAACTCCAGCGGGTGCATTATGCCTATGTAGCAGGCGACACGATGTGATGGTTGTGATAACTTGTGATGGTTGTGATAACTTGTGATGGTTGGTGTTGTGTCCATATAAAAAGTCAGATTGGTCCCTGTGCAGAGAGTACTGCTTTAGCTGTATCGAGGATCTTGTCAGAGTATAGATTTCCCGCGGAAATTCATCCACGTTCTGCATGGCCGTGAAAATGGCTGGGCATGAAAAAATGTGTTCCGGTGTAAATTCGATCTCTGGGCAATTTTCTCAGAGTCGATAAGCACTTGTGCCATCTCTGTTTGTCTTTATTCCTCTTAGATGTTGAGTTCTCAGTCCAGGAATTGTTTTGGTGATTGTTTTGTTTGTATTTATTTCATAGACCTCGTGCTCCTTTTTAATCGGCTTTTCTCTAATTCTGTATCTCGCCACTGCATTTGCATCCTCTAGGGTTACGAGATTTAAAGTTGTTGTTGTTGAGACCCAGACCGTCCGACCTACCAGAAAGGTGTAAGGTAACTGTATGGACGGCCGGGAAGTGCCACCCAATTTAGACCGGAACCCAGTGGGGGAGGCATCCACAGGGACCGTACCCTCCTTCCCCTACCACCAACCTCTCGGAAGGACTTACGGACCCACATGTTTAACGTGATCGTACTCCGTATGAACACGGCGGCATTTTGTGGCAGCGTGCAAATCTAGCGCGCAAACCACGGGGATACCGCACCCGAGATGGCCAACAGCACGCGGTGTTCCGAGGTGGTCACCCACCAAGTACTAACCGCGCCCGATGCTGCTTGACTTCGGTGATCTAACGAGAACCGGTGTTTTCAGCACGGTACGGCCGTTGGCCCACGAGATTTAAAGTGTCGTAGTTACGAGATTTAAGTTGTCGTTTGGTTAAAGATCCCTGGTTTCTTTAACCAAATCATCATCAATCTCATTCCCCTCGATGCCGACAAGTGCCGGCATCCATTGCAAAATGCAGGACTTCCCCATTTGGTTGATTTTATACAGAAGACAGTGAATATTCTGTGTCAGCCATGCTCGACCTTGTTGTATTGCCTGAAGGATGGCTTTGGAATCACAAAAGATCATTACTCCGTTAGAGTTATCCGTTTGTGAAAAGTAAATATTTAAAGCTCCCTGTGGAGGCAATGTTAAGATGCGCCGATTTTCTGTTGTTTGACCGTACCTCAGGGGTATTCTTATATGTTCGACATAACTGAATCCAAATATAACATCTTACTTGCTCCAACACCAATAGTTGAAAAAGGGGGTTGGATCAAAATGTATTTTGTGATCAAAATCTTAAATATATATATATTATTTTTTTGTATTTTGAAACTGATTGTGATACAAGTAGAAGTAAACAGCTTGGAATATGAATGTATGCAAAAGTCGCGTGAACACTCACGCTTCAGACATTTTTTTTTCATTTATTTTTTCTACAAACGTCTTTTCCTTAATTTGCGTAGCAGGTGGCCACCAAATAAGGCTTCACGAACCAGAATTGGCCCTCGGGCATCCAACTGCCTACCACATGTTTTATACACTGAAATCTAGAAACGGTTATTCCAGGTCCCCTGAAGAGGCTCCTCAAGGATGAAGCCTGGAAATGGTGCGAAGCCTTCGGTACAGCCTGCCGCAACAAGTATCACGCTGAGATGGTGAGCTGCAGCAAGGAGGTGAAAGCTTTCGTACAAAGACTCAGTCTGCCTTACCAGACCACCGAAGAGATCAAAGAGTTGATCACGACTCTGGAGGAGATTCGGAAGAGGGAGGTGGACATTGATTCTGCTATCATTCCTATTGAGGTACGCAGAATTAGAATAAACTCTGAAATTTTACTGATCCGATTAATTTAGCTATTTTTTTAATTCAGGGGGACATTTCTGAGTCCAAATATAACAACTTACTTACTCCATTACCAATAGTTAATAAAGGAGATTGGATTAAAAGTAAAGGCTCATGGGCCTGACATACAAATACATGGTCTTAAGCACACACGCACACACACACACACTCACACATATATATATATATATATATGTGTGTTAGTGTGTATGTATGTGTGTGTAATATAAGCTACAATAATCCAGGGGAGATGCACTTCAAGTTATCACAAGCCTCCTTTATTATATGACACTGGAAACAGATATAGTTACATTGAAAGGTCGAGCTCTTCGTAAGCGGCCAGTTCTCAAGACATCTCAATGCAGTCTGCAGTTGTTCACATAATGGACAGTTACATCGGAGGGGGAGGGATGGTGGTATGGGATAGATGCTGCCTTTGCGTTCTTTATGCTTTAAAAATGTGATGGGGAAGCAGTTTCATATGAGAAAGTTTACGCAGAGGTTAAGATTAGTGACCATATATGGTCGAGGAAAAGAGGAAGTGCTGCCAGACTTTGTTAATATTAATGGCGTGGGATAGAATTTAATATAGTTGCAATACGTGCTGGGAATGAAATAGGCATTTGGAATGAGAATTATGAAAGAAAGCGTGTTATTGGGGAAAGCTTAAAATTTCTGTATCATATCCCCCCCCCCCCCCACACTCCAAAAACTTCGGTTGGACACAGACACACTTCATGCCCAAGGCTTTTCAAAGTATAACATTTCAATATAAAATCAAAAGTAAAAATCAAAAGTAAAATTTATAATATAAAAAGCAGTGAAAATATAAATAGTTACAAACCTGAGAACTGTAAATATTTCGTATATTTACAATAATACTATGAAGATTTTTTCCCTAATTACAAATAATTCTCACAGACAAATGACACAGTATGATAATAGTTCAATAAATTATTTTTTTATTCTACGTTGTGTAAGTGTGATGAATTAGTTTATGTTTTATTTAAAAAAAATGTAAAGTTCTTTGATCAGGGGAACTCGCACACACCATTCACTCTTCTCACAGTGTTATGAAGTTTATGTTTGTGTTAATGTGCTTGATGGGATCCCATAATTTTATAAAATACCTAATAATAAAACAATTTTCAAGAAATTCAACAATTAAATATTAATTCCACGGTTATATGCGATTAAAGATGATTTTTAAATACTTAAATGAAATTACATGTACTTCATTCAATATTCTACTACGTTTTTAAATATTATGCAAACGATATTTGTTTCGCAAAATTATTTGAAAAAATAAATAATATAATGTTGCTAAGCAACGGAATTAAACCCAATGAGTTTATATTTGAAAATATATACAGGGTTAGCAAGAAATAAGTTTCCCATTTCAAAGGGCTCTAAAATACGTTCTATTGGTCCAAATGAGATAAAATTTGAAATACAGATAATTCAAACGATGCACTTGACATTTATTATATCAAAAATTCTAGTACAAAAATCCGCCGATAGGTGGCGCTGTAATACACATACCAACATTTAATAGGCTTTGTAAATGTTAAATAATATTAAAAAAGTAGCATTAAAACTGCTCAATATGTCCCCCTTCATGTTCAACAATGTGCACTAATCGCAGTACCATATTTTCCACAGCTGACCGGATTGAGTCTGCCGGTATATCAAGAACATAGCCCCGAATGCTGTCCTTCAGATCTGGCACAGATGTCCTTCAGATCTGGTAGAAATTATCCTTGAGGAAACCTCACAACCAAAAGTCGCAGGGGGTGATATCCGGCGAACGAGGAGGCCATGCTGTTGAAAAATGCTGGCTGATCACCCTTTCAGCTGTGAAATGTTATGTTAGCAATTGCTTTACACTACACTCAATGTGAGGAGGTGCGCCGTCCTGCATGAAAATGATGTCCTGAAGGCATCCACGCTGTTGAAGTTGTGGGATTACAAAATCCCTCAGCATATCACGCTACCGTAGTCCTGTACCGGAACAGGTTTTGATTCCAGTTGCAGTTACCACTTCAAAAAAGCACGGTCCAATGATAAAAGTAGCTGTAAAACCACACCATACTGTCACTTTTTCAGGATGCAAGGGTTGTTCCTGGATAGAGTGAAGGTTTTCCGCTGCCCAAATTCGACAATTGTGGATGTTAACTTGCCTATTGAGGCAAAAGTGGGCTTCGTCAGTCTACAGGATGTTCCATGGCCAACTGACGTCAACTACCATTCGAGCAAGGAACTGAAGAGCAAAGTTTTACGAACCTCTGAGTCTCTGTCCTGCAATAGGTGCACAGGTTTGATTTTGTAGGGATAAAAATTCAAAATCCGCCGTAAGATTTTTCGTACAGTGGAATATGGCATATCCAATACACGGGAAACAACTGGCACACTCACACTACCATGCGGCGACTGCTGGCTTCAACGATCGTGGTAGCCACATTTTCGACGCTAAAAGACTGGATTGGCTTTCGTACTCTACCTGGAAGAATGCCAAGTTCCCCAGTTGTTTCAAATTTCTTTATCATCTTGCGTAGGCCACATGGAGACTTTGGACCTCTTCGTAGTATCTGCTTCATACGACGGAATTCTTTTACAGCTGCAACGTAGTTCTGCTGGTTCTGGTAGAGCAATTTCACCAGTAGCGCTTTTTCTTGCAACGTTGGCATGATGTGCTGAGAAGTAACTAATGCTCGTGCAGAACCCGCCTTCTTTTTATCCAAAGAATAAAGCTACTAGACATGCGCTGTAACGCAAATAATGTTTCACATTTTCAATATATGTAAATAAATACCATTTGTGTTATAGCGCCATCTATAGGTGAATGTTGATACTAAAATTTTTGATTTAATAAATGTCAAGCGCATCATTTGAATTATCTGTATTTCAAATTTTATCTCATTTGGACCAATAGAAGCCAATATTTATCTCATTTGGACCAATAGAATTAATTCTAGAGCTCTCTGAAGTGGGAAACTTATTTCTTGCTAACCCTATATATATATATCATGTTGCTAAGAAACGGAATTAAACCCAATGAGTTATTACAACAGTAAATATTTTTCTATTTAAATAATAAAGAAATATATTTATATACGTATTTTTATTGGAATTACATATTTGATTGAATCATTACAATTTTTGGGTTTAACGAGTTTAGATTATTGTTATTTTCAAATGCTTACACAATTTGTTTTATTTTGTGGACACTTTTTTAAATCCATATATTGTAGTTTGGGTATATCTTCTAATACATGGGTATAATCTTCTAATCTACGAAAATATAAATGTTTACGTCCATCCGCCCCTGTAACGTTTTTCGAGAGGTTTAGCAAGCTTTTTTTTAATGTTGCGAAATTGATGAAAATGTTGTCGAATCGCTAAAAATGTTGCCAGATTGATAAAAATGTCCCAAAATTGATAAAAATTATCTCCAAATTGATAAAAATGATGCCAAATTAATGAAATTAATTTTGTTTTGAAGGGGAATAGTATTGTAATGATGTTTCGGAGTTTTTCACTGTCAGCCCATCCTATTTGACAACAAATTTGGCGACCTTTTAAAATGTGGACAAATTTCTCAGATATCACCAAATTAAGAAATATATCGACAAATCGATAAACTGTTGATAACTTGATAAAAATGACACCAAATCAATGAAATTAATTGCGTTTTAAAAGATAATAGTATTGTAATAATGTTTTGGTAGCGTTTGTCTCTTGGTAAAACTGTTCCACTTTCTGACAAATTTGGCGACTTTTTAAAATGCCTTCAAATTAATAAAAATGCGGTCGAATTGATAAAATGATACTAAATTAGTGAAAATGACTCGTAATTTATGAAAATTCAATATTTTGCAAAATAAAGTTCAATTTCCTTGATAATTTCCGTCCCTTTGTGTTAATTAAATAATAGGTTTTGTAAATGTGTTAACAAACAGGACCAGGATGTTTTCTTTCTTCAGATCTGCCTATGATGATAATTTTGTATAGCGAGAACAGGGATTCTTATACATCTTTTCAGAAGCATTAAATTAAATATTTTAATAAAATGTTTAAAATAACAATGTCATTTAAAGTATTATAGGAATATGTACTGCACATTTTGAAGTTTTAATTTCTTTATATCATATATTCCGTGCGAAGAACAGGTATATTGCTGGTATATGTACACAAAAATAATGCTTCGGCAGACGATAATTAGTTGAATATTTCAGAAATGAAGCTGGGATTTTTATGAACGCCTGTGTAGCTTTTCTTATCAATTTGCCGAAATTATCAACAAAGTAGCTGAAAAATTGAACAAAGTTTGTAAAATGTTTTACAGTGTAGGCACACTGGAGGTTTTTATAAAAATTAAAAAACTGAGTAATCTTTAACGTTATTCATGTTTCTTTTATATATTCCTCCGATTCCTAAAACTTAATAATACTCTCAATTCAGGAGTGCTATTCTACTCTTGCTGCTTACAACCTAGTCCCAAATAAAGAAGACTTGGAAGTTGTTGAAAATCTCCGATACACGTGGACGAAAACGCAGAAGAAATCCACAGAAACTCAAAATTCATTGTTGGACATGAAAACGCAATTCCAGATTCAACTCTCCGAGAACGTCTCCAGTTTCACCGTTGAGTTTGAGAAGTTCCAACATGATTACCAAGAGGTAAAATTAGAAGCAGTTAGCTGAAAATTAATATTGCATATCTCTGTATGTTAAAAAAGTAGTTGGCGCCGCCGCTGTTTGACAAATTTCGCTGCTTCGTACCACAAAAACTATAGCATTTAAAAATATGAAATTTGGTAGACTTGTAAAGAAAGGTTCGCGAAATACGCTGAAATAAGCCGTTTTTCGATATATATTGTAGTTACAAAATATTTAATATCAAAGTCAGAATATTTGAGCTGCGATTTCGCTGCCTGGATAGACTAACAATAGCAAGAGGACGAATTTTTGCTGGAAAGTACCTGTATAGTTTAATTTTTGCATGACGTGACCTTTTTTAACACTTTACAACAAAGTTGAAATGTGTTTATGACTTTGTTCATTCTGTCTGTCTGTCTGTCTGTCTGTCCTTTAGCACGATAACTGCCGTAGAAATGACTTAATCAAAATGAAATTTTAGTATGTTGTTCAGACGGTCTGTAGGACCTATGGGAATATAAATGAATAATATCACCCAATTAGTTTTGGATTGAACCCGGGTTGAAAAAATGAAATACATTGAGCCCTATGGGACCTAATTTTTCAAGCATTTTTTAAGCGGATTTAAAATTCACAAATTGCTTCGAAAATTTTAGGCAGTATTCAAATTATTCCATAAAATATATAAAAAAAAATTCAACGAAATATATTCAGTAGTTTTTTAAATAAAAATTAAAATAATAATAACACCTCTTATATGAAACGATCACGTGATATACTTCAAAATGATATATGGCATCCATCTTGTCTCAAAATCATGATTTTTAAAGTTCTTTTTAATTCATATTGAGTGTTGTATCCGTCCTAAAACTACTTTATTTTTGCCTAAATTCTGTGCATCTACATACTGAAACAACGCAATGACAATATATTTGTGTTTAAATGCTCATCCCAAATTTGATTATTTCTACAACTAAGCCTATTTTTCACCTATGTAAAATGTAAACAGCAAAATATGTAGAATGAGTTGTATTAGAATTGCTGTAATTCTTTAACACAAAATCATTTAGTCCATGGAGTCTGCTTAGCTGATATGAATGAAATATTCATTGATTTTAGAAAGAGAAGGACGATATTTTTCAATGAAGTTTTACGCATATAGTTTAGTCACTTGTAGCTCCATGGTCTTAATTTTTAAATAAAATAAATTATTATAGTATTGTGATGAATGGCATGAGTGGGGGAATTATTTATGAATGAAATGTTGCTTTTATGGAGAGAGCCAGACGTGTTATTTTTTCTATGACGTCATTTGAATGGATTTCAGTTGTTTTCGATGAAGTTTTCAAATATAATAAATTATCGTAGTATTATGACAATTCTAAAATTATTACTTAGGAATGTATCATATTTTAGAGATGTTTAAACCAGGCAATTTATACTTTAATACCGTCATTTGAATGAAGTTAATTTTTTTTATGAAGGTTTAAGGTTTCAAGTATAATAAATTAATGTAGTATTGTGATAAGTTTTAAAATATTACCGAGGAATGTATTACACATTTTAGACATGTTTAAATAAAATTGCATTGAAGTTGGAAAGTGTTTCATAATCAATGCTTTAAGCATGATTGATCTTTCTTGTTTTAATTTCGATGTAGTTTACGAGATATTTTACCTTTTATGCATTTTTGAAATGAAAAATGCTCTTTGTATCGACACGTCCATCGATTTTCTCTGTCTCGTACCGCAGAAACTATAGCATGCAAAAATATGAAATATAGTATATTTGTAAAGAAATAATAGGGTAATACGATGAAGTAAATCGTCTACCAATTTATACTTTAGTTTGACTTGAAAAGCGAGCGAGCGAGTAGGAGGCAAAGCCTCACAATTCGTTAGAGGTTATGAAGGTTAGAGGTTATGAAGGTATGAGTTAGAGGTTATAAAGCGTAACGAGCAGGGACAGAGCCCCCTAGTTATTAACAAATTATTCTTAATGAAAGACATCAGCGTATGTTTGTATTTATTGGAAGTTCATGACAATTCGAAGTTTTAAAAAAGTTTATTTTATTTTAGTATAATATTTTAGTAAAGTAAATTATTACACAGCATTCTTAGAAATGTCCTTCAGTATCCCCAATCTTGGTAAGGAAGATGTATGAATGTGCACGTTATGTCTATCGATAGTAAAGTGATCATGCGCGATCGAATATAAGTGAGTACAGCGCCACTAGTGAAGAATTTAAACAGTTAGGAAACACGAACTCGGTAACAAAGCGAGATAGGCCGAACACTCCGACTACAAATTTGTAGAACATTATCTATTCAAAAAACTGTTGTAGATGTCATTTATTTGACACAATATTGTTATTTAGGAATGGCTGTCATATTCATGAACAATAAAGAACACTTATAGTAAAGAACACTTAAGAATAATAAAGAACACTAAAGAACACACGAAATTTAGTGTAGGATTTGTTTAGTCAAAGACAATTCACATTTAAATTCCAGAAAGAATATTATTTTGTACTTTGACAAGCATTGAAGTTGTCACCGTGTTACAGGCCATGCTGATGCAACTTTTTGATATATATTTATTGCCTTCCATATATGCATTTCGTTCGTTCGTGATGTCTATTTCTCTAATTAGACAATGCTCCACATCTTTGTAATATGCATTTTTCGTCTATCTCGCTTTGTTACCGAGTTTGTTTTTCAAACTTCTTAAATTCTCCCCTAGGGAAACTGTAATCATTATCACTTTACTATAGATAGACATCTGTTACAAAATATGTTAATTATATAATGTATGATATTAGCAAACTTTGTGTTATTTGAATGTCATCATTCAATCACAGCTGTATTTTATCATTTATATCTCTTTTACGATATATTATATAGATTTTATTGCTGATTGGATAAGCATCGATAGTTAAGGTAATGTTTAAATTTTAATGTTTGTGTTCACGTGTCATGTCATTTGTCCATAATATTAAATGGAAGTAATTTAAATATTTAAATATTTTAATGTATACTTTCATTATTTACACTTTTAAATGTGTATTTCTTGACTTTAAATATCCGTATTATTTTTTAAATTGTTACTGTTAAATAGTGTAATTTTTAAATGTGTTTACCTTTGAATATTTATATTTCGAAGTGATTTCGTTTACTTATAAAATATTTTAAATTTTAAAATATTATTTAATCAGTTGAATGGGCGCATTTTTGCTTTCTGACTTCTCCCGCTGTGGGACTAAGGACACAAAGTAATGACAAATTGTCTCTTGACTTCTTTAAAACTCTACACTTTATGCCACACGGCTAGATTGCCAAACACACTTGAAATGATCGCATTTAAATTGCAAACACGCATGACAAGCGGGTGATTCATGTCTACTGCTTTGAGGTTAGCGCATGAAAAGCCTGTAGGTCATAACCAATTAAGTGGTTAACAGACAAAATTATTTTTTTTTCAATTTATCTGATATTTTCGGATGAATTTAACGAAGTGAGTTTTAAATGTTTCAGATGTGTAAAAACTTTAGTGCTTACTCGTTTAGATTTAAAACTAATTAAATTAACTTTAATCTAAAAATATTAATGATTAAGCACATTTAAAAAATTAAGTGCTTACGCATTAAGTACTTACTCATTTAGACTAGGGATTCTACGCTAAACGGTTTTTAAACTCACTGAGCATGTCTTATATGTTGGATTCAAAGCATTTTGTATTTCCCGTTGGATCTACGATTGTCCGTTGGATGTCTTTGAAAAGATAGCCGTTGGACAGGCCGTTGGTCTGCTTTGTGATTTTTTCAATACTTGGTGTTTTACAGTTTAGACTTTTACACATTTTTATAAGAGTAGTTAGTTGTTTAAATTTATTTAGTTATTACGTCTTCATAAATTGAGATACATTTGAAACTTAAGTCATTTTAATGCAATAGTTTAATACAATACTTCTTCTTTTAGTATGGACCTATGGTTGTAGGTTTAACAGCTATGGAAGCATCCAATAAATTAGCAGAATATCAGGTTCGTATTATTACTTTTAAATCTATGAAAATCCACTTTCGTCATGCATTACCAATTAATTACAGAAATCTAATCATAAAATACCTTTTTCTCACATTCACATATTACCGCAGTTCATTTTATTGCGAGTTTTATAAGAGTTCCACAATTTTTATAAGAATAGAAGAAGCGACGCTAGTACCCAAATAGCAGAATTGGTGGTTAGCCAGTAATTACCAGTTGGTAGAAATTGTGATTTGAACTTTTTGTAGTTCGTAAGGCTTTTTTCGGCACAGAAAGCCTTCTTAAAAGCATGCAACGACGCCGGCACACAAGGCCCAGGTATTTGGAAAATCTCGTGGTAATGAGTTCAGCACAGGACGTCCTTCCTCGACCAGTACACAGTCCAACCATCAGTCGGAGTATCCAGTCGAAGTATCATCAGTCGAAGTATCCAGTCGATGTATCCTCAGTCGAAGTATCTAGTCAAAGTATCCAGTCGAAGTATCATCAATCGAAGTATCCAGTCGAAGTATCATCAGTCTAAGTACCCAGTCGAAGTATCATCAGTCTAAGTATCCAGTCGAAGTATCATCAGTCAAAATATCCAGTCTATATCGTGCATTTTCAATGTGCGGTTTTCCTTACATAGCTTCTTAGTATAGCAGGTATGAATCTTTGAATATCACGCTTCTCAATTAAATTTCGTTGTTCGAGATCCTTGATAACGCACAAGTTCCTTCTTGATGATGTCTGTGCACAAAAATGACGAAATGTGTACTTCTAACGTTATTAATATTTTGACTGCATGATATATTTATTTACTTGCCTAACACAGTTAGCGTACATTGCTAATGATCTATGCAATTGTACAGAATCAGTGTATACAGACTGAAATGTATGATTTGAATTTTTAAGAAATAAGGCAGCTTAATGTATTTCGCACAATAAATAAATCCATATGATAGCAATGATATATAAATAACAACCCAGTTCACACTCGAATGCAGAATTTTCATAAATTCTCTAAACCCATCAAAGTATTTTGTCACCTTTTTTGTTATGAAAATCTTCATATTCTTCTTTGGATATGTGTTTATCATTTGCGAAAACACATTTTTTTCCATATTTGACAGAGCTTCTGGTGACCGGCCACACATTAAGCTACCACAAGCCTTAGGGTTTGTCGTGTGGTCTGGGCTTTCAACGGCTTCCAGTGAGCAGAAACTAATTTAAGAGGAACGCAGTCTAGAATTTTCAAAATTCGAATTTTGTTTCGAATAATGTTACTAAAATAATCTTATATGGTTTCAGAATCGTTTCGATACGTTGTGGCAGAAGTACATGACGTACACTGACGGCGCCATGCTGTTTGGGTATAAATGCAAGGAATTTCCCCGTCTACATTACATACGCAGAGAACTTGGAATGATGCAGAAACTGTACAAGTTGTACAATGATGTGCTAGACAAAGTCAACGGATATCAAGATATTTTGTGGAACAACGTAGATGTTGACAAGATAACTAATGAACTAATAGAATTCCAAAACAGGTAGGCGTTGGATAGCTGCCAGGTAATGTAATGTAAAATAAGGATTTAAAATAATATTTCATTCCTTTTTCGAATGGCAAAAAAAAAAAAAAAAAAAAAAGGTAACTCTTTAAATTGCAAAACTATCTATGGTTCTTGAACCTGCAAACAAACTTTCCATGTACAATTTACCTTTATTTAATCATTCTGTAGTCTAACTTCTTCGGTACAACATCTGAATAGAACAATGGACTTACTTATGAATGTTATTAAAATTACATAATCTTATAAAATTTTGTAATGTATATGCTAGATCTGTACAAAGTGTATCCAGAAAATACAAAGTGATCATTATTAGAAAAATACCCGAAAATTCAAAACAGGTATTTTCAATTACAGAAATATAAATTTAATATTGAATCTAAATAAATGTATTCTAGTAAAGATTCGCCGTTACGAATATCATTTCTCAATTTATTTATTCTGACTTATACACAGTGAAAATATTGGTTAAAATCAACAAAGGTATGTACATTTCCTAGATAGAAAACAACATATTAGCATGTCAGTCTTTTGCCAGTATTACAAATATTAGACCAATTATGGACCAATATACACAACAGCTTCTTAAAATTAGTTTTACCTCTGAAATATTTACAAATATTCATTCAATACTGGCAGAACTGAAAGGCAAACTATAGATAGCTACAATACTAAATTTGACTACAATATTAGAAAATATGTGGAAATATTTATTGTATCACCGTTTGGTAAATATTATCAGTATTGGACCAACGCTGGTAATATTAGCAAAATTTTATTTCGATATTGATTTCTACTGGAGATACATGTAATGAGTAATAACTTTGAGTAATACTTTGAGTAATACTTTTATATTTGAACGCCAATAGTCTCTATATATAGCCAATAGTCTCTATAATAGTCTTTATATACGCCAATAGTCTCTCTATTTTTCTGCTATAAGAATAACTTATTTCTCCGTCCATAACGGTTGGCGGAATTTGGCGACGAATTTGGCTGAATGTCGCCAACAGGGCGACTTTTTTAAATGTTGCCAAATTAACGAAAATCTCGCCAAATGGATAGAAATGACGTTAAATCATTAAAAATGACGACTAATTGACGAAAATTTAATATCTTAGAAAAATGTAAGTATCTACTGTAAGAATAACCTATTTTTTTTACTGTAAAAGTGGTAAATTCATTGCATTATATAATCTTCTTAATGTTCTAGAAATCTTATAGTAGTAAAACACCTGCGATATTTCCCCCTTTCAACAATACAGATGGGAGGTCGAGTTACAACACTTTACTGACGTCCATCAAACTATAAGTAGGGAAGATACTTTTCGAATTATCACCTCAATAACGAGTTTTTTTGTCATAAAAATACTGTGTATACCACTTTTTTGGCTGAATGTCTATTAAAAAAAATCATAAATTAACCTTAAATGGGATCTGTATATCCTAGTGTGAGAATGTTAATTGTTGATATTTGGTAAACCATCAGAAGTATTACTTTCCTTATATACATATAATGTATAAGGAAAGTATTGTGACGGGGTCGAAAATTCGAATTCGAGTTTTTGACGGGAGAGCAGGTTTCAAGCATCCGTGAACACGAATCAGGCGGATTTGAGATGATATCTGTGTGTGGGGGGAGGGGGTGTCAGTGAGACTGTGGAGACGATAACTGACGAACGAATGGATCAATTCGAACAAAATTTGGTACAGAAATTACAATCCATGAATACTGGAAGCCTATTGTTTTCATATGCAATCGAATGTTCAGAACCCCCTTAAATATTAGAGTGAAATTTTGAAAAAATCATCAAAAAATTAAAACCTTTAATAAAATTACGCGAATAGTAATTTCTTATGTAATTTTTTATTAGAAAGCGATTGACATAAATTTTAGAACGCTAGCATGAACCGTTCTCGAGATATTGCACATTTTTCAAAACAAATTATCAAAAATCATATAAAAATATTACCTATTGGGAAATATGTTCACTTTTCTAAAGTAATATTATCATGCTATAAATTTGGTGTCATTATTTTCGTGGATCTAGCTAGTTCTATTCATGAGAAAAAATACTTTGAGTAATACTTTCATATTTGAACGCCAATAGTCTCTATATAGCCAATAGTCTCTAGTCTTTATATACGCCAATAGTCTCTCTATTTTTCTGCTATAAGAATAACTTATTTCTCCGTCCATAACGGTTGGCGGAATTTGGCGACGAATTTGGCTGAATGTCGCCAACTTGGCGACTTTTTAAATGTTGCCAAATTAACAAAAATCTCGCCAAATGGATAGAAGTGACATTAAATCAATAAAAATGACGACTAATTGACGAAAATTTAATATCTTAGAAAAAATGTAAGTATCTACTGTAAGAATAACCTATTTTTTTTACTGTAAAAGTGATAAATTCATTGCATTATATAAGGAAAGTCATGCGCTGCCCACATCAGATTTTTTTTTATTTGTACGTCTTAATCATAAAGGGTAATATTCTATTTTGCGTCTTTTCCAGATATACTTATAAATAAATGAGATATTTAAAGAATATTTGAACAGTAAATGTCTCCGTTGGAGAAGCATTTTATACAATAAGGTATACAGCAACTAAAATTATATAATACGCAAGAGGGGGTGTACCACTCATGCAATCACATTAATAAAAAACACGATTAGTTTATAGTAGAACGTGACTTTAATTCCTCCATAACAGATGCCGAAAGCTACCGAAGGGACTCAAAGAATGGCCTGCTTTTACAACTCTCAAAAAGACGATTGATGATTTCAATGAACTATGCCCCTTGCTGGACCTTATGACGAACAAAGCCATGAAGAACAGACACTGGAACAGGCTGTTTGAATTGACTGGACATGAATTCGATATCAGTTGTCCTCACTTCTGTCTTAAAGACATTCTCAAAGCTCCGCTACTGAATCACAAAGAAGACATTGAGGTATTTATTGTCATTTATTGCTTTAATGCTACGTAAGTAATAAGCACTGAAACTTGCATTTTTATGACTAGTTTCAAATATTTTCTGCCTAGATTCAATGTAAGAAAAATAAAACGTGTTGCAGAGATGGAGACTAAAGTCCAGTGGTCAAAATTAATTTACATCGTCTTCCGGATGAGTTAAACACATTTGTCTTGGGTCAGAAAATTGGAATTTTTATTTTTTTTAAATTTAGGAATATACGTTTGATTACAGCGATAATATACATCATATTTAACATTCTTTTAATTCATTTATCATTGCTTGATAGTATAGAAACGTGTTTCTTTTTCGTGATTTTTAGGTTCAAATTTCTGATTAGCCTGTCCAAATTAGTGAAAAATAGCTACTTTTGGCTAAGAGACATTTCGACTGTTGTCCAGTGTTATTAATGTAACATAAATGCATATCCCGGATATTTTGTTCTTAATATTTAACTGCAATTTGATCAGGATATATGCATATCAGCCCTGAAAGAGAGAGACATCGAAGGAAAGCTGAAGCAAGTAACGTCAGAATGGAGCAGCCAATGCCTGACATTCGCTGTTTTCAAAAACAGGGGAGAGCTTCTACTCAGAGGAGATACGACGGCCGAAACCATTTCATTACTGGAAGACAGTCTCATGGTCCTTGGTTCTCTTCAAAGCAACCGGTAGGTTAATTTCCATTATGAATATTTTCAAAGCTACTTCAAATTTAATCTAAAATGAATGAAAAGCTATAAATTAAAAGCATCAGTCTCAAACGCATGGAATTAGAGAGAAGGGGATAAAATGTCTATAGATGAAACTCTTAAAAATGCCATAATGCTTTAAGAATCATATCTAGGTGTCGCTAGTGTTAGTAAAGTGCCCCTTGTTTACAATTGACACAACCGAAAAGCGTAGTATTTAATATATGTATTGCTGATTATTTTTAAATTAACATTATCTAATTATGAGTAAAATCAATCAGTAGTTTTTCTTTGTAGAATACGGTATAGAATATATGGAGATAAAAATAAATGAAAAGGTGAAATAATTTTGAATACGTAGAAATATTTTTTATTATTTGTTTTAATTTTCATTGCGCTAACAATTTATTTCTATAAAATGGACAGTTTAAATAAATATATTTGGCCTATCGTGATAGAAATACAATGCATACAATGCATGCTTACTTATCTTATCCCAGTGCTACTTAAATTGTTTTAAATGATACTGGCATTTTTTCAATATAAATTTTAACTCTTTGCCTTTATCTCCGTGCTAAAACGTATATATTTACTGGATGAAAAGCAGAGTTGAGTAGATTCTGGATAAAAGTAGTGACGTTGAATTTTCACCAATTGTTCTAAACATGTATATTTATTACAGAACTATACGTTTAGCGATATATTATAGATGAAGACCTTTTTAGCGCAAGACCCGCTTGGGACATATAGATCCAGGATTTTAATGATCGCCACTGCATGAAATCAGGCTCAGGAACAGTATATGATAGTATACTGAAGAAGTGTTTTTAAAGTTGAAAATTGTATTATTTTAATAAAACTGTAATTCTTATCTAGGTATAATGCTCCGTTCAAGATTCAGATTCAGAAGTGGGTTCAAGATCTTTCCAACACCAACGAATGTTTAGAAAGATGGCTGTTCACACAGAACATGTGGGTGTACCTTGAAGCAGTATTCGTAGGAGGAGACATTGCAAAACAACTGCCTAAGGCATGTATTGAAATAATATTTAGTATATTCTCTTCATATATAATGTATATTTAGGGTTGAGGTGGGGAAACATTTTTGCTCACAGACAATTGAATAAATACAGAACATTTGGAGAGCTATATGAAAATTACTTATATATATGCACACATATTATATCTGTTAACAATTGTCTGGTGTCTCATGTCCTCTGCTTTAAAAGTTTATCAACGGAGAAGCAACTTTTATAGATTTTAAACCCATCGTCATAGATGTGAAAGCCGAACATATTAACACACAAAATAACGACAAATTTGTTGATAGTGGCAAGTTTAACGAAATATCGCCAAATTAGCGATTTTCCGAAATTTGTAAATGTTTTCCTAAAGGACTATAATTGAGTGAAGGTTTAACATATTTACTACCAGCGTCATTACAAGGCACTTTTATAGCCCTACTTACCGTCAATAAAACTTTAGGTGCTCAGCATATAAGTACCCATGCGTTCATTGAATTCCGGGGCAGTTTGGCTATAGGGGTAGGTTGATGCAGTTCTAATAATTCTGGAGTTTTCAGCAAAATGGTTGTAGGATTACCACAGGATTGCGAAGTCAATTTGCACGTGCCGATAAACTTGCATTTCTAATTTCTCAATGGAACTGTCAATAAAAACATATGTTTGCTTGATAGTTGAAAGTAAAGTTCCGTTGCGGATAAAATCGTTTATGGTCCAATAAAGAAATTTATTAATTTGGCTTGTGATGGATGGATCAAAAACCACTCCGACTCAACTTTTAACAATGTACGACATTGCTTGGTACGACATTGCAGACGGAAAAGCGTTCTACTTTTTTTCTAACCAAAATTCACCTTAAAATTAAAATACCTCACCGTTTAAAAAAAAACCTTATTTTGTATCTATGTAACACTATTTGTTCGTTTTTTTCTTCATCACATATCGGAAAAGTGTAAAAAATTATATTTTGGAAATAGCTTCAACAGGCCCCAGAATCCCCTAATATATCTAGGTATTCAATATTTAACAGTGAAAAGACTATAAGGCTTTACTCTATAAGAAGACTTTGCATATAATCAAGAAAATTCCTGCCCCATTTCCGGGCAATAGAGTTTGAAACCATGCTTCAGGGGTGGATAAAGGTGACCAATACTTTCTTGCGTATATAAATCAACCTGTATAAGGCAGCAATCTGTTTACTGTAAACATGATTGTTATTCTTGCATGCCTATACTTCAGTAATTGTTGTAAATGTAAATACACATTTTCAATAAATATTTAAACGAATTAATTTGAGACTTATTGATAAACCTCTGTCCAACATTTTTTAACTTTCCTCAAATGTCTTTATCGCTTCTGCAATTGGAACAGCTAACATTTTGTGTGGTGTACAATTTTTAGTTAATAATGAGCATGAAAATGAAGTATGCCAGTAGTTGAATCAACACACGTAAGAATCTTTTGAGCTATTTTAAAATAATAAAATAATATATTTCAAACTATTATTTTGTTGCTATTACTGCTACAAATGCGTTAACATGTGTTTGAGCATGTTGGAAGTTGGAAACCCAGACCACACGACAGACCCGAAGGTTTACTGTAGCTAAGTGTGTGGCCGGGAACTTTGTGTTTGAGCATGTGTGTTTGAGCATGTTGTTGGTGTTGAGACCCAGACCGTCCGACCTACCAGAAAGGTGTAAGGTAACTGTTTGGACGGCCGGGAAGTGCCACCCAATTTAGACCGGAACCCAGTGGGGGAGGCATCCACAGGGACCGTACCCTCCTTCCCCTACCACCAACCTCTCGGAAGGACTTTCGGACCCACATGTTTAACGTGATCGTACTCCGCATGAACACGGCGGCAGTTTTGGCAGTGGCTGGAATCGAACCCGGGCCTACCGAGTGCAACTCCAGCGCGCTAACCAATGGGCTACCGCGCCCTGTGTGTTTGAGCATGTGTATAACTTCTTTTAATATTTTAGCCATTCTGTGACTTCGCAATTTTTTTTATCTTCGTTTATATTTTTTTCTGAATGGGGCATTAAATGAACATTACATGACTTAAAACAATAAATTAATTGACATGTGTTGAAACTAATAAACTGATTCTAATTAACCCATATTTCCTCATCGTCCTAAAAATAGGACAGCACATATAAATGGTCGTTACATAAATTCTTTTGCATACTTTAATTTAATTTAAAGACAATATATTATTTAAGAATCCTTAACTATATATTTGCCTTTATCGTAAGTTTAAATTAATGTTAGATATTTTTTAATAATTTATTAAAATGGCGATTTTTTTTATATTTTCAACACATAACTTTTTAAAGTTTTGAGCTACAAGAAAAAACATGCATATAAATTTATTAAGGTAATATTCTATACTTTTATACCAGTAAAAAAGGATTGTCCAAAAAAATTATCTAGAGGATCACTTGTCCTTGCATTTGCGACTGTCCTAAAAATTGGATAATGGTACAATCCACTACTACCTAACCCCCATCAGTTAATAATGGAGATACTCATTTCTTTCTTTGTTACATTCCAAACATTGCTACTCTATAACTAACGCAGGTTCCTAACACCTGTCTGACAGGTGCATATCACGTGCCAGACAGGTGGGGGGAGGGGGAGGGGGGAAGGAGTAAATTGTCAGTTTGTATTTTAAAATTCATTGAAGCAGACGCAGTTTATCTCGTTTTTGTATGCTTGAATTTCGTTTTCTTTTGAAAATTATTTTGATGCTAGTGTTTTAAAAGTCAAGGACATTTTTAACTACTGAGGAAGCCTCGGATTTTTTGTGGACTTTAGATGACAGTGATGTAGACACCATAGAGAAGGAGATAGTGATTTCACCTCCAGATCCCGATGCACTGAACGACACCGAGGAGATTGATGATTGATCTACAAGGAAGATAGACGAAACAATGTGTGATGAAGTACGTCCTAAAAAGGTTGAGGAAACGATTGAAATTTTAGTGTCAAATAGCAATGAACATGATGTAAATCCCAAATGGGAAAAATTCGAACCCAAGTTCGAATGTGTTCTGAAAGTATTTCCTCATGAGACAGTTCAAACTGTTAAAAATTTTGTTGCTGGTAAATCTCCTAATGAACTATCAGAATTGATTTGTTTGAAGGTGATTAAGCTGATGATTGAAGAATCAGTTAAATATTCCAAGCAAAATAATAATAAATTTTTGAAATAAGCACAGATGAACTGAAGCAATTTTTAGGAAATCTCTTCTATAGTGGTTATCATATCTTACCTCAAGAGAAGATGTACTGGGAAAATACACCCGACACTGGAACTTTAATTGCAAGTACAGCGATTTCAAATAATAGATATTACGAAATAAAGAAGTATCTTCATTTTAACGATAACTTACAACTTGACTTGAGCGATTGGTATTTCAAAGTGAGGCCACTTTATGATCTCCTAAACAAAGCTCTTCAACAATTTGGAGTATTTTCTGAATTTTTAAGTATTGACGAAATAATGGTCAGATACTTTGGAAAGCATGGTTGTAAGATGTATATAAAAGGGAAAGCAGTAAAATTTGGATTTAAATTGGGGATGCTAACTTCCTACAATGAATTCCCGTACCATATTATACCTTACTAAGGTGCAAAGCAGAGGAAAACGGAACCTCCAGTCATCGACAGCATGCCATCAAAAAAAGCAACAACTAAAAGCCAAGCCATGAAAACTTCAAAGGGGCAAAAGAATAAAAATCCAAAGGTACAAAAGAAGAAACCAAGTAAGAAAATCATCGTGACTGAGTCATTATCTCATACAGTAGACCAGAATTTGCTGTCAATAATTACAAACCCTGAGATACATAAAATTTATATGGATAATTTCTTTACTTCATATGATCTATTATCCATTCGTGGAAATAAAGACTTATTTGCTACAGGTAGATAGAGAAAATAGAATGTCTAAATGCCCACTTATGCCCTCTAAAACGATGTCGAAAATGGAACGTGGCTCTTTAGACAGCAATTTCGATACAAAGAACAAAGTTGAAGCAGTTTAATGGCATGACAATCGAGTGGTTTCAGTAATGACACTCGATTGTCATGCCATTAAACTCGAAGAAACAAAAAATATATCGACTGTAGAAAAAAGAGTAAAGGGTGGCAGAAAACAAGTAAAGATACCAATGTGTATTACATCCTACAATAAATACAAAAACGGAGTTGACCTGTTTGATAATCATGCAGCAGCTTATTTTACTTCAAAGTAAAAAATGGCACTGGCCTTTATTTGTTAATGCGTTTGAAATAGCATTTATTACTTCATGAAAGCTAAGTCAGCTATTTAGTGACCATAGCCTGAACCTGCTGGATTTTCGAAGACACATAACAGTTGCCTATTCGGGACTTTCTATTCCAAGGAAACCATCTTGCAGAAAACTGGGTGTTCAAAACGATAGTGAAGACTTTCTAAAGCTTAAAAATGCACATGTTATTGTAAAAAACCCATAAAACCGACAAAGAAGATGCCAGCTGAAAATCTGTGCAGCAAAATCAACACCTATCTGTAAAAAAATTTAACGCTGAACTACGCCTGAGATGCTTTCTCCCATTCCACCTAAATGAGAAAGCATAGCAGTGGATTGTACCGTTGTCCTATTTTTAGGACAACCTGTACCAATCAAACTAATAAAAGTTTAGTAAGTTTTTTTATTTTATGTATATACATAGGCTTAGAGAAACACACATTTAAGAGTTTATAGAAAAAATATTAATTTTTTCAATGCTTGGTACAATATGGGTTAAACTGTTTTGATTTCAGGAAGCCAAGCGTTTCAACACAATTGACAAGTCATGGGTGAAGATTATGATGAGGGCTCATGAGAAGAGCAATGTGGTCGAATGCTGCGTGGGCGATGACACTCTAAAACAGCTGCTTCCCTATCTGCAAGAGCAGCTTGAACTGTGCCAAAAGTCCCTCGCCGGGTAAAACTACTATACTATTATTTTGATTTTAGTAGCAGATACATTTAGTTTATTCTCACTAGATCAGTTTCCCTAAACTATAGTACGTAAAAGTGTTTAAAGGGTTATGCGACTAAAGTGCTTTTGTTTCCCAGTAGAATTTACTTTATTATCACTGGAACAGAGTTTTCTAAACTATGGTACACAAATCGATTTAAAAGACTTCGTATCCGAAGGACTTTTTTTTACCCATCAAAGCAACTGATCAGAAGACACTGAGAAAGCATAAGTATTAAATATTCTGAGACTTGTAAAAAACGTCAGCTATACGATGTGTTATTCCGTCTAATCCTTATCTTTTAATTTTTTTTATACAATACATACTGATGTATATATTGTGATCAGGTAGAAAAATGATAAAAAGCTTTCACTATACTTAAATATTGAAATAAAAAATTGCAACACACAACTACACAAATTTAATAATTACTAGATAACTATATATATTTATCTCAGAATGGTACGAATACTGTGTAAGTCTGTTACGTCCTGTGTGATCACCACTGACGAGGCCAAATAGTGTTGCAGCCAGGGAAGTTAGATGTCAACCACCACTCTACCCGAGCAACTATATTTGTTCGCTATTGAGTCTGTGTTGAATAAATGATATCTGTAATTGCAACCCTCGAGATACTGGCTATACATTATGAGACCAGACATTTTCATTAGAGTGAATGTCATGCATTTCAATAAGTAGGAGCTCACTATAAGGCATTTATTCTCATCTACGGAACTATATCGTTTCCTTTATGTATCAATCACTTAAGTATGTACAGGGTGTTTCAAAATTAATGTAGCAAACTTTAAGGGGTGATAGAACACATCGAAATAAACACTTTTCATAAAAAAAAAAGGAATGATCGCATGTTAAGCGGTTAGGCGCTGGAGGACGTTTTTCGCTTCTCCACACACGATGTCTTTCCCAAAACTAAGATATAGCATGCGTATAAAAGCGGTGGTTTTCACACACACCGTCATTAGCGACTTAGAATGAACCATTATACGAATGAGGGAAGGCGTATGTATATGCATTTCGACCATAAATAACACAAAAAATTAAAACAAGGCATTATTTAAGGTAAAATAAAAAAAGAACGTCAGCAAATGCTTGACGTCACAAAATTAAATCAAATGTACAAACATTAATAAGTAAATACTGAAATTAATTAAAATTACTAAAGCTGCTCAAAAGGGTGACCACCCATGGTAGAGAGAATTCAGGAATACTGGCCAGGCAACTGTGGAGGTTTTTGCCTATTAGCGGCCAGCCCCGGGGGTCAATCTCCATTCCAGCGGAGCCGCAGCCAGGTTGCTGACTTGGCGAGATCATTCACCGAGCAGGGTCCGAGAGAACGTCCGCCAAGCTCGACACTAGCCACCGGCCAGCCCTTGGCTCAGGCCACGAATAGGCACAGTCCATGGGCGCGACCACCTGGAAGAGTCTGGACCTGAACGACTCACCACCCATGGTATGGGGCACACCCGTGAAACGGTCCATAGCTCTCGTGTTAATGTCAGAATCATCTTCTACCTAATGTAGAATCTCTTCTGTCGTGCCCGGAGTTCTCACACTTCTTCCACGACCTGTATCATGCATGGCGGTGATGAAGGATCCCTTTTCGGGCAGTTGGTGGTGCAAGTAATAAAACATTCTGTGATCGGGCACACGTTTGTTGGGGGAAGTGCTTTCGGTAAAGCCTTTACGCTTCATTTCCATTACCGTTGTTGACGAGACCGTGGACGAAATGCATGTCCGTCTTCTCCTCATTCATATATTGATCCATACCAAATCGCTAATGGCGGTGCATGCGAAAACCACCTCTTTTAAGAGCGACTGAAAGCGTCCTATGTCTTTGCGTTGCGAAAGATGGCGTCTGTGGGGAAACGGAAAGCCTCCCCAGCCAACGCCACCTGGATAACATGTTATCTAGGTGGCGTTGCCCCGGCTGCTAATCGCAACTTGCGACCATGCATTCTTTGACGAAAAGCGTTTGTTTCGATATGTTCTGTCACTCCAAATAGATGCTATATGCCCTCGGATGAGTCGGACGGTCTGGGTCTTCAACCCCTTAAAGTTTGTTCCATTAATTTTGAAATACCCTGTATATTGGATAGAAATATTGATGCACGAGATCGTTTATCTGCAATTTTGCTATGAAAACGGAAAAAAAATGTATCAGATAAAAATTTCTTTAATTAGACAAATTTAGAAAGTGGAGTTCATTATAGTAGGAGCCTGAGACGCTGCTTCCACCTCTTGTATCAGCAGGTTCCTCTACAGTATTAATTACAGTTCACTTTCTCTGCAGATTCTATTCTTTGTTATGCTAAATACTACAGTTATAATTCAAATATTTTTTCTTAATTGCAGTTTATCTTAAATAAGTATTTTAAGAAGCACCTTATACAAACTATTTCAAAATTATATAAAAACCGATAATTAACCGATATATAAAAACCGATGACATTTATATCTGAATTGCAGTTTGGATGCTTTTATTTAGTTTGATTTCAAACACTGTTTTACTTACAACAACTGAAGTGAAGTACGGAAATTTGTCTGAAAGAACAGTAGGAGATATTGCCTGCTAAAACGTATTGCTTCGTTCCAAAGTAGTTCTTCAAAGCAAAATGTTGCTTGCTTCTGATACATGGCTTCTACCTTTCACAGGTACTTGGAGAAGAAACGGTTGATGTTTCCCCGATTCTTTTTTGTTTCCGATCCTGCCTTATTGGAGATACTCGGACAAGCCAGTGACTCACACTCGATACAAGGGCATTTACTCAGCATTTTCGATAACACAAAGTCCCTGGTCTTTGACGACAAAGACTACAACAGAATCTTGGCCATTGTTTCGTCAGAAGGTGAAACTATCACGGTAAGTTGAGGAATATATATTTATTTTGTTGCTATTTGTTTCATTCTGTGGTGAAAGAAAAGAGAGACATCCAGTTAGTTTCTTTTAAATATTAAATAGTGAATTTAGGTTGACTTAGTATTCTTAATTAGATCGTAAATCCTATAGCTAGCTGTACGTTGCATTCTTGCCGCATTAACCCACCGTAAACTTTTTGTGCGAGTTTCTAAAATATAATTATATTAACATACTATACAATTAACTACCACTATTTTAAACTTTAAAATAAACATTATTTATTGCACATATACAATTACGATTAACTTACATTAATTATATATACAGGGTGTCCCGAAAAGATTGAAACGCGCTTGAATTCTTTACCTGTTGGAGATAAGTGGGCAGTGTAAATTGCAAAAATGTTGAAAGTAAGGTAGGAAATAAGACTACGTTAATGAAATAGTCCTCACATTCATTTTCAAAAAGTTACAATTTTTAAATTTTTATACGACCCCTTAGACAAATTTGATCAATCAGAAAATTTTTATTTTTAATGCAATAAGATCATTAAAAAAACCGCATATCTGTATCTTTAAAATAAACTGAATTATGATAAAGGAAAAAATCTGATTTATGCTACTTTTCCGTACCATGTGAAGGGCTGAATCATCAGTGAAAATAGGGATCATGAACAAATTGACGATAGAAATTGTTTAGATCAAAAATACTTTAATATGTGTCAAAAATTTTTATCACAAATGTATCTAAATAAAGCATTACACAGGTAGAGATCGTATAAAGCAGTGGTACTCACTACGCGGTTGTGTATCCTATGTATTATCATCCAGCTTTATCTTTTTTGTGATATATCATTTCAAATTGATATATGGTCCCTATTCACAATGTTGAATTTTCAATTAAATATAACTCGCTCAATTTTAAAGGTACAGATATGCGGGTTTTTTTAAGGATCTTGTTGCATTAAAAATAAAAATTTTCGGATTGACCAAATTTGTATAAGGGGGTCGTATAAAAGTTTAAAAAGTGTATATATATATATATATATATATATATATATGTATGTGTGTGTATATACATATACATATATATATATATATATATATATATATATATATATATATATATATGTATGTGTGTGTATATACATATACATATATATATATATATATATATATACACACACACACACACACACACACACACATACATATATATGTATTTATTTAAGGAGGATAAACTGGGTGTGTGAGACCAGGAATTTATTTGCCTAAAATCATATGGACCTAAATTTTATATAGATTGGTACATACCTCTGTTGTCGTCTTAGACATTGCATTGAATGTTGGACCTTCATTGCCTTTTGTATTGACACTCACACAAAGTATCGAACGCTATCACAACTTGGCAATCTTTGCTTGCCCCCAATATTTAATGCACAACCTTTTTAGCCGGCCATTCTTAAGTGCATTTTACACCATCTCTCTGAATATTGACTGCGTATGTCCATCTCTCAATGTAGACTGTTACACCATTTCTGAATATCAACTGTAGACTGAGCATGTTGACTACTACACCATTTTTGAATATCTTAATAATTGAGTGAGTGTTACACCATGTCTGAATATTTGTATAATATGAATAAATATATTGTTGAACTTTTTCTGCTTCTTGCCCCATTGGTCCAGATACGCCCTCCGTTTCTCATTGGTTGTCCTCAGGGCGATGCAAAAACACTTCTTCATTGGCTAACTCGTTAACCAATCTGCATGGTTTCAGCTTTGGCCTCCAGTAGATTTTCTGACTCAACCACACCTGTAATTTAAGTGCCTTTATTTATTGTTTTCATGACCTCCTGGATCATAACAGTCGTAAATTGGTGCCTACGAGTCTGCGTTTTTGTCTTGCTTGGTAGATAGCGTAAATATTCGTACATTAGCACTGCCTAAATGTCTCCTGGTCTCACACATTCATTTCAAATTTTAAAAATATTTGTACACAAAATTTTGATACGAATTTAGGATTGTCTTAGATTATTCTTTCTAATAATAACATTTTGTTTGAATTAATCACAGGGCATCACTATCAGTTCTTTACATTCACCGCCAACATTTTGTCCGTTTTTATTTTGTAGCTGCTATTTTAGCTCTATAACATCTTTCCTTTCCAATTCAACCAATTAAAACCCAACTCACGCTTGGCCAGCGGATCATTTGTTCAGCTAATGACTTATTAATATTATACCACGTTCTGCATACGGTGCATCTAGGTTCCAAAATACTAGTTCTGCCACTGTGGTGGCCACGTGTATTTTCATTTCTATTTCTTATGTCACAGTTAACATTAGTGATGATATACACAAAAGCTACATTCTCGACTATTTTTTCCAGTTAAACAAATCGGTGAAAGCAGAGGGCAACGTAGAATGCTGGCTGATGAACCTCTTGAAGATATCACACCAGTCTCTCCACTCAGTTATCAGAAAAGCAGCCCTTTCCACAACGAGTCCCAAGTTCACCTTGATGGAATTTTTGAGAGAATATCCAGCTCAGGTAGGTATAAAAGGTTTAGTTATTAAGCATTGTATTTGGAGGATGGAATAGCCCAGTAGTTAAAGCACGTAGATTGCACTCGAAGAACCCGAGTTTGATCCCCGACTCTACCCAAACTATCCCCGTGTTAACGCGGAGTGCTGACACATTAACATTTTGCTTACGGGTTGTTGTTGTTGAAACCCAGACCGTCCGACCTACCAGAAAGGTGTAAGGTAACTGTTTGGACGGTCGGGAAGTGCCACCCAATTTAGACCGGAACCCAGTAGGGGAGGTATCCACAGGGACCGTACCCTCCTTCCCCTACCACCAACCTCTCGGAAGGACTTTCGGACCCACATGTTTAACGTGATCGTACTCCGCATGAACACGGCGGCAGTTTTGGCAGTGGCTGGAATCGAACCCGGGCCTACCGAGTGCAACTCCAGCGTGGAACAGATTCAATCCCAAACGAAGTACCTCTCAAAAAGACAGGTATTTAACATACCCTATCCCAAACAGTTCGATCCCCCTTTGCAGGCATTGGCGTCCATGGACGCCAATGCCTGCAAAGGGGGGATTGAAGCCGTCCCACCCGTAAGCAAAAGGTTAAATCTGTGTGTCCGAAAGTCTTTCGAAGAGGTTAGTGGTAGGGGAAGGAAGGTACTGTCTCTGTCGATGCCGACCCAACTGGGTTCCGGTCTAAATTAGTGGCATTGTCCCGGCCATCCAAACAGTTACCTTACACCTTTGAGTGATAGCCCAGAAGTTAAAGCACGTGGATTGTACTCGAAGAATCCGAGTTCGATCCCCGTCTCTGCCCAAACTATCTCCGTGTTAACGAAGAGTACTGACACGTTAAATCTGTGGGTCCGAAAGTCCTGAGAGGTTGGAAGTAGAGGAAGGAAGGTACGGTCTCTGTAGATGCCGCCCCCACTGGATTCCGGTCTAAATAAGTGGCATTGTCCCGGCCATCCAAACAACTACCTTACACCTTTGAGTAGTCTGTGTCGAAAGAAAGAAAGGCACTATATTTGGTATGTCTGCAATTTACCCCCCTCCGTTAGTAATAAACAGTTTGTATTAAAAACATTACGTTTGCATTACATACATCCATTGGTATTTAAAATTGCCACTACTTTAGTACGATATTTTTGTTACGTTCGGAAACTATGGTTACTACAGAACATGTTGAACCACAAAGTAAACAATAGTGAAGTAAAATGGTGGCAATCCATGGAAAACACAATATAAATTATCTAAAAAGTATTTATTTACTTTTAAATAACTTAAATTTCAAAAATCTTTTTACTCTTCATTATTTTTAATTCGAAAAAATCTTTTGTTTACGCTTTAATATTTTGCTTTCAAGCATTTGAATTTAAAAAAATTCTATTTAGATTTTGATAATTGCCATTTTTAAAAACGTTTGTTTATTTTCAACAGCTTATATTCAATTTTAGAGTTTACTTTTCGATAATTTCAATTTGAAACTCCCTTGTCTACTTTTAAAAAAAATTGAAATTTTAAAAACTTTTGCTTACTTCATTACTTTCCTTATATACATATAATGTATAAGGAAAGTATTGTGACAGGGTCGAAAATTCGAATTCGAGTTTTCGACGGGAGAGCACGTTTCAAGCATCCCTGAACACGAATCCGACGTTTTTGAAATGATGTCTGTGTGTGTGTGTGAAAGTATGTGTGTATGTCAGTGAGTCTGTGGAGAGGAGAACTCACGAACGAATGGAGCCATTCGAATGAAATTTGGTATAAAAATCACAATCCATGAATACTAGAAGCCTATTGTTTTTAAACACAATCGAATGTTCAGAACACCCCTAAATTTTCAAGTGAAATTTTAAAAAAATCATCAAGAAATCCAAACACTTAATAAAGTTAGGCAAATAGACATTTCTTATGTAATTTTTCCTAAGAAAACGATTGATATAAACTTTAGAACCCTAGCATGAACCGTTCTGGAGATATTGCACATTTCTCATACAAATTTATCAAAAAATCCCATAAATTAAAATAAAAATATTAACTGTTGAAAAACATGTTCATTTTTCATATGTAATATGAACTGGGCGACTTTTTTAAATGTTTCCAAATTAACAAAAATCTCGCCAAATGGATAAAAATGACATTAAATCAATGAAAATGACGAGTAATTGACGAAAATTTAATATCTTGGGAAAAAAATAAGTATTTACTATAAGAATAACCTATTTTTTTTTCTGTTAAAGTAGTAAATTCATTTCATTATATAAGGAAAGTCATGCGATGCCCAGATCAAATTTTTTTAAATTTGAAAATGATTGTATTTCGTTAAAATCATTTAATTTGTTTTTTACTTATTAGCTTAAGAGTGTTGTCTGTACATTCTGCTTATTGAAAATCCATTGTTTCAGGTCGGGTTGCTTTGCTTGCAAATCATCTGGACTCGGGAGTCTGAGGTGGCCCTTGCTTACTCCACCCAGGACAAGAAGGTGATGTCCCAGACCAATGAACTATTCCTGGAGCTGCTCAACACACTGATCGAGGAGACCACTAAAGATCTCGGCAGCGTTGAACGCACGAAATTCGAAACCTTCATCACTATCCATGTTCACCAGAGAGACATCTTTAACGACTTGGTGAGTAAAATACACTTAGATGGACGCCCTATACACTCTAAATAAAATATGGGCATAAACACACAGAAAATCCGGGTTTATTGCCTCTAGCATGATTCTTTTAAACAGGTAAATTTTCAGTTCCACACTTAAAAAGTTAACTATATATAAATATTTTTTTTTTTACTTTTTCATGTGAAAACTAAAAGGTATGCTCTTTATATGACGGAATTAAAAATTTGCAAAACATTATCTGCCATTTAGCGTTATTTTTATCAATTTGGTGATATTTTTATCAATTTGGCGACATTTTCGTCCATTTGGCAATATTTAAAAAAGTCCCGTTAAATTTTACGCCAAGCATTTCGGACTGGCGGGGAAATGGGTTATTCATATCGTCGTTTGTTATGTTATTTCTAAGATATTGGAATTTTCATCAATTAGTCGTCATTTTCATTGATTTAGCGTCAATTTGATCAATTTGGCAACATTTTCGTCAATTTAGCAGCATTTAAAAAGACTCGCCAAGTTGGCGATATGCCGCCAAAATTCGTCGACAGAATTTCGCCAAGCATTGAAGACGAAGAAATAGGTAATTCTTACAGTAGGTTCTTATATTTTTTCCAAGGTATTGAATTTTCTTCAATTACTCGTTATTTTTGCCAATTTGGCTATATTTTTTATCAATTTGGGGACATTTTCGTCAATTTGGCAACATTTTTATCAATTGGCGAAATTTTCGCCAATTTCGCAACATTTTCGTAAATATTTCAACATTTAAAATATCTCGCCAAGTTTGCGATATTCCGCCAATTTCGACACCAAAATTTCGCTAAACGTTACCCAGAGATAGGTAGATGAACAAAGAGATAAATCAAATTATAAATTGCACGGAATAATTGGTATATTACTTTCCTTATATACATAATGTATAAGGAAAGTATTGTGACGGGGTCGAAAATTCGAATTCGAGTTTTCGACGGGAGAGCACGTTTCAAGCATCCCTGATCACGAATCAAACATTTTTGAAGTGATGTCTGTGTGTGTGTATGTGTGTGTGTGTGTGTGTGTGTGTGTGTGTGTGTGTGAAAGTATGTGTGTGTGTCAGTGAGTCTGTGGAGACGATAACTGACGAACGAATGGACCGATTCGAAACAAATTTGGTACAAAAATCACAATCCGTAAACACTGGAAGCCTATTGTTTTTATATGGAATCGAATGTTCAGAACCCCCCTAAATTTTCGAATGAAATTTTGAAAAAATCGTCAAAAAATCAAATCCGCTAATAAAGTTACGCAAATAGACATTTCTTATGTAATTTTTCATTAGGAAACGATTGGCATAAATTTTAGAACGCTAACATGGACCGTTCTCGAGATATTGTACATTTTTCAAAAAAATTATGAAAAAGTCACATAAAAAAAAAAAAATTCCTATTGAGAAACATGTTCACTTTTCATATGTAATACTATGCGATAAATTGAATGACATCATTCTCGTGGATCTAGCTCGTTCCATTCATGAAAAAATATTCTTTGAATAATACTTTTGTATTTGAACGCCAATAGTCATTTATCTGCTGTAAGAATAACTCTTTTCTTAGTGCATAACGCTTGGCGAGATTTTGGCGACGAATTTGGCGGAATGTCGCTAACTTGGCGACTTTTTTGAAATGTTGTCAAATTAATGAAAATCTCGCCAAATGGATAAAAATGATGCTAAATCAATGAAAATGACGACTAATTGTCGAAAATTCAATATCTTGGAAAGAATATTAGTATCTACTATAAGAAAAACCTATTTTTTTACTGTAAAAGTAGTAAATTCATTACATTATATAAGGAAAGTCATGTGTTGCCCACATCAGATTTTTTTATTTTGCGTTGAAAGGACCGTTTTAAACAAGTAATTTTGTGTACCTCTTTACCTGTTGCCCAGTTGCTTACCTGTTTAATAAAGTCCTTTTAGAGGGGGACCCATTTAAACATGTAAACAAGTGCGTAAAATGAACATCTCATGTTACCTCTTTTCCCGTTTAAAACGGTATTTCCAGTATAAAATAAAAGATACCCATTATTCCTGTCAATTCTCATATAAATAAATAACATAACCCATCCATATAGATATATTTACCTTTTTAAGTGTGTAACTGGAAATTTACCTGTTTAAAAGTGTCATTCTACTGTCAGTAAACCCAGTTTTTTGTGTGTTTTATATACCTATATTTTTTTAGTGGGCAATTAATATAACTTTATGCTCTTAAAACCTTCTTGGAGACAACATCATCGATGAACAAATTATTTCTACTTCATTTATAGACGCAGACATACAGGTTCCCTAGGAAAGTCTTTAAATACCCCAATGACTTTGTAAGGAAAGGTCCATGAGTGCACTAGGTTTATCTAGAGTAAAGTAATTATGCCCCACCAAATAAAACTGATTGCAGAGTCTCTAGCAGAGAATTAAAAAATAATAATAATAATTAGAGTATTGACTCAACTCCACTTTCTCATACCAGAATGCAGTTTAGTAGTTTTTTTTTTTAATTTTACACGACAAATTTTGACAAATCGGTACCACGGGTCCAAATGATTACCATTATAGCATATTACTTTTCACTTTAAAGGGATTGAAAAAATATTTCGATTGATACCATACTTGACAATGCATTCCCTGGGGGGAGGGACTTGCCACCGTGGGTGCTAATGACGTCACAAACAAAAAAATCTGATGTGGGCAACACATGACTTTCCTTATATAATGTAATAAATTTACTACTTTTACAGTAAAAAAAATAGGTTTTTCTTATAGTAGATACTGATATTCTTTACAAGATATTGAATTTTCGACAATTTGTCGTCATTTTCATTGATTTACCGTCATTTTTATCCATTTGGCGAGATTTTCGTTAATTTGGCAGCATTTCAAAAAAGTCGCCAAATTGGCGACATTCCGTCAAAGTCGTCGCCAAAACCTCGCCAAGCGTTATGCACTAAGGAATAAGTTATTCTTACAGCAGATAAATGACTATTGGCGTTCAAATACAAAAGTATTATTCAAAGTATCTTTTTTCATGAATGGAACGAGCTAGATCCACGAGAATGATATCACTCAATTTATCGCATGGTATTACATATGAAAAGTGAACATGTTTCTCAATAGGAAATATATTTTTTTTATTTTATATGACTTTTTGATAATTTTTTTGAAAAATGTACAATATCTCGAGAACGGTTCATGTTAGTGTTCTAAAATTTATATCAATCGTTTTCTAATGAAAAATTACATAAGAAATGTCTATTTGCGTAACTTTACTAGTGGTTTTGATTTTTTGAGTATTTTTTCAAAATTTTATTCGAAAATTTAGGGGGGTTCTGAACATTCGATTACATATAAAATCAATAGGCTTCCAGTATTTACGGATTGTGATTTTTGTACCAAATTTGGTTCGAATCGGTCCATTCGTTCGTCAGTTATCGTCTCCACAGACTCACTGACACACACACACACACACACACACACACACAGACATCTCTTCAAAAATGTTTGATTCGTGATCAGGGATGTTTGAAACGTGCTCTCCCGTCGAAAACTCGATTTCCTTGGGGCCAACGGCCGTACCGTGCTGAAAATACCGGTTCTCGTTAGATCACCGAAGTCAAGCAGCATCGGGCGCGATTAGTACTTGGTGGGTGACCACCTCGGAACACCGCGTGCTGTTGGCCATCTCGGGTGCGGTATCCCCGTGGTTTGCGCGCTAGATTTGCACGCTACCACAAATGCCGCCGTGTTCATGAGGAGTACGATCACGTTAAACATGTGGGTCCGTAAGTCCTTCTGAGTGGTTGGTGGTAGGGGAAGGAGGGTACGGTCCCGGTGGATGCCTCCCCCACTGGGTTCCGGTCTAAATTGGGTGGCACTTCCCGGCCGTCCATACAGTTACCTTACACCTTTCTGGTAGGTCGGACGGTCTGGGTCTCAACAACAACAACAACAATACTTTCCTTATACATTATGTATATAAGGAAAGTAAAAATTGCATAGCGGCTATTTTTCAGAACTATGATTGAAACTGTGAAATCAGGTGATCATTGAACAGTAAATACCCCCTTTCCTGTATAATTATGCCGAATTTTGGCCTATGCTGCCAGGTTAATAAATATATATTACTTCAAATAGATTTCTAAGTTTTAGCTCGAATGTAAAAAAATTCTATACAGTTCTGAATTTTTTTTTATAACAAAGCCGGATATAAAGTTTCGTGAACATCCATTAATATTTGTAGCTGCTATTGCGTACACAAGAAATCGATCACAGACATACAGACAAGCATCACTCCAGAAATAGTCAAACCGTATTCAAGAGGTCTTAAAACATATATTGGCATCAAAATCTCTAATTCGAAAGTCTTCGTGAAAATAATATTTTCTTTATACTTTTTCTCTACATAGTATGAGAAAATAAAAATAGGATAACGAACTCGGTAACAAGGCGGGATGGGCGAAAAAAGCCAATTACAAAGTGGTAGAACATTGTCTCATGAGTATGAGTCTCGACATTAAAACCGTTACAGAAAGCATTTATTTGACACATAGGTTTATTTGTGAATTTCTGTTATATTAAGGAATGGTACACTAAACAACACTTGCATAAAAGAACATTAAGTGTAAAGCCTGTTTATAATGTTCCGTCAGAGATAATGCATATCTGAGTTTCATAAAGAACACTGCCACGTACTTTTACAAGCATTGTACATCCTGATGTTACAACTTTTTGACATGTATTTATTGCTTTCCATATGCGCGTTTCGTTCGTTCTTGGTGTCTATTGCTACTCATCAGTCAACGCTGTATAACTTTGTAATTGTTTTTTTTTCGTTTATTTCGCTTTATTATCTTATTTGATACCTTATTTTTTTAATTCTCCTCTAAAGTCGATGTAATTAATCACTTCTGTTCGATAAAGTATGGACATTTTACTATAGGATGTCATGGACCATTCCTTAAAATGTTATGCGGGCAATTAATGGGCTACTTCGTAACCAGAGTGTGGCTCTACTCAAGTTTCTCATACCAGACTCCACTTGTTTTTTCTTTTTCTTTTCCTGCTGTTTGTTTGTTTTCAAATTTTACAAATTCTTTTTCTTTTTTGAAAAATCGGTAATATGGGTCCAAATGATTGCAATTATAGCGTGTTACCCTTCGCTTTAAAAGGCTTGAAAAATTATCTTGATTGATACAATACTTGACAATGGATCCCTTGGAGAAATTCCCC
>OX578145.1:132761456-132898956 GCA_951213105.1 Amaurobius ferox
GCGATAAATTTGGCAACTTTTTAAATGTCGCCAAATCAGAACATGTCGCCAAATTGATAAAATGATTCTAAATCAAAGAAATTACTTGTGTTTTGTTAGGAGATAGCACTGTAATGATGTTTAGATAGAGTCTGTTTGTCAATCCGACCGTCCCACTTGGCGACAAATTTAGCGACTTTCTTCTTGAAAAATGTGCAATAAAGAAATCAGAAGCCATTTAAAAATGATAGGTTCTGGAGAAAATCGAGTTGAACCACAGTTTAGTTAATTTCACTTATGAAAATAGTTCCCAAAATAAAAGTACTTTATTGCTTTTATTTTTGGGGATTAAAACTAACATTTTGGTCCCAAAATTTTAGTTTCCTCAAAACTACAAAAATTTCTGGAGGGGGACCTAAAGTCTTACCCTCCCACTCCTTCCAAATTATTTTCCCCCAAAAAAGCATTTTCTTAAATGATTTTATTTTGGAAGACCTAAACTAAAACTTTCGTCTGGTTGTCTATGTTACAGACAAAATGGTATTTATATGGTATGATGAGGAAAATTCCGTACGCCAACTCTTTTTCACAACACGGGCAAGTTCTGAAAGAAACATTGAAACTTTGATTTCATATACATGTAACCATAATATTTGTACCCAATTTAATTTTAGTCGGTAGTTTAAAAAAAAATTACATAGTGCAAAATCTCATCAAAATTTATTAATTCTTCTCCCAATTCTCAGGCAAGACTTATTTATTTCACATCTATTCTTTCTACACATAAAGAGCAGTGATGCCATCAGATACCAGAAATGAAATTGGATATTGGACTGATTTTTAATTTTTTTACACTATGGATATTATAAAACCTCCTTTTGTGTGGTGGCTACATAGACAGTGATTGGGTGTTGTCTTTTATTATAATAGATGTCTCATGAATAAACTGGTGTTTTTAATTACTGACGGGCAGAATCCCCGGGGGCCTCATTAGTTAATATAAACTGTCTCAATATTTTGTTTCTTGTCGTTTTTTTTAATTTTGTTCACTTATAATGTTCTTAATTTTATTCTTTTCTAATTGTTATTTTCAGTGCCGGTTTGGCGTTAAGTCTTCGAAGGATTTCGATTGGGTCAAACAATTTCGGTTTTACTTCGAAGCGGAAGACGACCAGACAGTCATAGCTATAACAGATGTGAAGTTCATCTACCAGAACGAATTCTTGGGGTGCCAAGAAAGACTGGTCATCACTCCTTTAACCGACAGGTAAATATACCTATAATTTCTCCACAAGTTTCAGTTAATGATATTCTGCTGTATCTCTAACGAAAATTTTAGGCAATAGAAACAGTTGTGTCATAGACGAAACGTGCATGACCCTCACACCAAAAAAAAAAATATTTAATGATAACCTGCTGACGTCAACGACCTGCATGTATAGACATTTAAGCTTTGTTTAAATGCTTCTCAGTACTTGAAGTCACCATTGCATGATTAACTTATAAATTACGACAACAAAAAACCGCAAATGACATGGAAATTCCGAGTAAAGTATGGTCTACATTTTGCGATTTAATATCAGATTTGCCTGTGGTTTCTTATTGACGTCAGCAACTTACATGTACAGACATTTAAGCCTTGTTTAAATGTTTCTCAGTATTTGAAGTCACCATTGCATAATTAACCTATAAATTACGAGAACAAAAAACCACGGGCGACATGGAAATCCCGAGTAAAGCATGGTCTACATTTTGCGATTTAATATCAAAGTTGCCTGTGGTTTCATTTTAAAACAACCGTTTACTGTCTTCGGTGGTGTAAACAAAGTTGCACGACATGGGGTTTTAAACACGTTACCATTTGATGCATCGAAGTAGTTAAGATGGAGTGATAGATTTGATTAACTGGATCTTTCTTTAGACAATCATCAATCATGTACATGTGACTCAAAGATACTTTGCAAATCATATAGACGATTTTGCTTTCTTGCAGCACCCCTGACTACACCGGATCCTGTTAGCCTAGATTGCTTAGGAGTTGCAAAAGAGTGAATCTCAATGTAGACATTCGCCTAAAATCTCATGAACTGGAGCTGCATAGTGTGGGAGTTGTTTACGAGTCTGCAGACGATTGCTACGGAGCAAGTAATTAAATATATTGAGGATATTAACAAATATGCATATGGTATTGGTCAAAAAGCCTTTTTTAAAAGATGAAATACGCTTATATTTATGCTAAAATCAACCATTATTCAATTTCAGATAGACGATAAAATAGTCAAGTTGTGAATTCTAATATTATATAGACAATTTTTTAGTAACACTGGTGACTTAATTTCATCTTTATTTAGATTGCGTGAGTATTGCTCTTATTTCATATTGATCCCACCGAGAGTAAAATTTCAAGTTCATAGTCACAGAAGCCATTTATAGAGGCCCTTTCCAAAGTTAAGTTCTAGTTCCCATTACAAATTTGCTTTTTTTGGTCATATAATTACCAATACTTGTGAATATGAGCCGGGACAATCGTGATTCTTCTTCTTCCTTGTTAGGGAGAGGTCTTTCGAGTCTGGGTTCCCATTGTTCAATATACACATTGTGGAAACGTTCTTTGTGTTTTTCCTTCAACTTTTAAATATCTTCTTTTCTATTTAAAATACACTACGTGACAGTGAAAATGAGACATCAAGAAGGAGTGGGCAGAAAGTGATAAAAATTGGCAAACAGTGAGAGACAGCAACGAACAATAAGCGATGTTTATTGCAACATAATACACCTATATACTGAGCGATAACACCGTCTGATCAGTAGATTGTAGGACCACCGCGGGCGGCGATACAGGCAGCAACACGTCTAGGTACAGAATCAATGAGCGTGCGGATGGTGTCCTGAAGGATGGCTGCCCATTCCCTGTCAACCATTTGCAAGAGTAGTTCGTCTTCTAAACGCGGCGGTGGCAGCGCACACAAGCGACGTCCAATCACGTCCCAGACGTGCTGGATTGGTTAGAGATCAAGACCGACTGATGGTCAGGGAAGCACCTGGATACCTTGCAGGGCATGTTGGCTGATGCGTACAGTGTGTGGTCGGGAGCTATCCTGCTGGTAAATGGCATTGGGCACCCCCTAAAGGAAGGGTAGTGTCACCGGCCGCAGCACGTCATGCACGTTGGGCTGCTATAGTGCCCTCAGCCCTCAATACGGACCAGAGGTGACCTGCTATCATAAGCTATGGTGCCCCAAACCATGATGCCGCGTTGTCGCGCGGTGTGGCATTCCACAGGTACGGCTGGATTGGACCTGTTACCACTTCGGCGCCAGTCTCGTACACAGCGACTGTCACTGCTAAAACAGAAGCGTGATTCGTCTGAGAGCACGACCCTGTGCCATTCCGCCGTCCACGTGGCTGTATCCCTACACCATTGCAAACGGAGGCGTCTGTGGTGTTGGGTCAATGTCAGACTTCTTAACGGGCGCCATGAGTGCAGGTCGCCGCCGACCGATCGGCAGATAATGGTCCTGGTCGATATGGGAGCATCAAGGGTGTCCTGCACATGCTGCAAAAGTTCGACGGAAGTGACCTGCGGGGCTGCCAACGCTTACCGGCGGATGTGTCGGTCTACGCGTGCTGACGCCGCTTTGGTCGTGCCGGCACCCCTCAAGTGTGCCACATTTACTTGTTCCAACCATCTCCGCTACAGCCGGTGCATCGTAGACGCGTGTAGGTGGCTGTCCGCTGAGATTTGACGTATGGATCAACTTGCCCTTCTGAGTCCGATCACCATACCCCTCTTGAATTCGTCTGTCTGCTGGAACTGCCTCAGTTGGCGGCGGTCTGGCATTCTCTGCTACTACACCATTTCTCTGAGACAAAAAGAAATTGCAAAATGATTTCCTTGGCAGACAGAGCTGCGCGACTATTGCCGATTCTGCAGATTCCTTCCCTTATATCTCTCTCAACGTGCGCCGAATCTCTGCGAATTTCGCACCATTTACATAACTCTGTGAGCTGCATCTACCCTGTAATTTGCATATTTTTCTGTCCACTCCTTTTTGGTGTCCCATTTCCACTGTCACGTACTATATATAAAAACTTTTTTTTTCTTCAAAAATGGAAGCAACTGTGTTTCAGTACTTATTTAGTACCTTTCAGATAATGCAATAAAGTTTTTCAAATCACCTGAAAGTAGACTTCAGAAATATTTATATATTTAAAATATTTCTGAAATATTTAGCATTACGAACACGATAGATAAGATACTAATAGTCTTAAAAGAGATCAAATACTTACATGAATTTGCTCATGGTGATTTTAGAAACAATCTTGCTGCTTCACATATATCTATTTTTCAAGACTGGCTAAAAATAAAACTTATATGATAACTGAAATTAAGTTAACATCTAATTCTGAAGGAGATAGAGTGGTCTATGAAGAATTTTCATTCCCATTTTTACCACTACCCGTTCAAAAATCGTACTTGGATAATGGATGACTGATGTGGGATTCATCATCGAATTCTATAGGAGGTGGGAGTTTACTAAGGATTTCCACTTAAGTTCCTGAATATGCCACTTTCGGTTTTCCGAAAATTTGTGTGACTGTACGAAGTAGGTATGCAAAATGGAATAAAAAGGGTTAATTTTTCCGTCAAAAATAAAGCATGAACACCATTTGCCACCATATGAAGGCTCCTCAAATTTCTTGTTCTATACCTCCTTCAGGTTGTTTTTGTTGAAACCCAGACCGTGCGACCTACCAGAAAGGTGTAAGGTAACCGTTTGGACGGCCGGGAAGTGCCACCCAATTTAGGCCGGAACCCAGTGGGGGAGGCATCCACAGGGACCGTACCCTCCTTCCCCTACCTCCAACCTCTCGGAAGGACATATTTCCTTCAAGTGTAACGAGTTTAGTAAATTGTTTCACTTCTTGCTTTTTGTAATTTTAAAATATAAATAAGAGATTTATGATGGAGCTTTCATATGGCGGTAAATGGTGGGCTCAATTAGTAATTGACGAATGTGCCCACCATTACTGTTAATCATTTTTATTTTTTTTTGCATACTTATTTCGTACAGTTATACAAATTTTCGGAAAAACCGAAAGAGGCACATCCAAGACCGGAAATGGAAATCCTTAGTGATCCCTGGACCCTTCAGCATTTCGATGTTGAATCCGTGTCAGTTATCGTTTAAGCTATATCTGTAGTCAATCCTGAGCAATAGATGTAGCAAGAAAATGTTGAAGAGGATGAACTTAAATTATTCCCTCCAGAATTTGATGCTGAATCAATTATCATTTGAGCTCTATCTAAGAACTTCAATTATTCCCCTCTAGAATTTAATGCTTAATACAAATCAGTCATTATTTGAACTCTATCTATAGCAGACCTTAAGAATAGATGTTTTAAGGGGAAAAAATGGCAAATTTTTGGTTAATTTTTGGCAAATTTTTGCCACATAAAATTTCAAGTGATAACAAAGTTTTTTCAAGTTTTTTTTAGACGTCACACGTAAAACCTTTACGGCTTTCAGTCTCTAAAGGCTTGTGCTGCTTTTTTAGGTGTTACATCACTTTGGCACAAGCACTACAGATGCACATGGGTGGTGCTCCGACAGGTCCCGCTGGGACTGGAAAAACCGAAACTACTAAAGATATGGGCAAAACGCTGGGAAAATACGTTGTTGTCTTCAACTGCTCTGATCAGATGGATTACAAAGGACTCGGAAGAATTTACAAAGGTAAAAATATTTTCAATTCTTGATCCACTTACAATCAGTGATGGTATGTACATTGCTTGGAATATTTTATAACAAAGCAGTAATCAAATCATCAATCGTTTGTTCGAATTAATATATACAACAGGTCTAACTTTCTAATGTTTCCTTGAAGAAAGCAGGGCATAGAAAAATTATGTGCATACAATTGCTATGAGAACGTTTTGAGTCTTTTTCTTCATGTTAAAGACAGTGTGCTCTTAACAGATGCAAAGAAACAACCGTCAGTTGTATCTTAGCATCTGTACAAATTTTAAGATAATCCAGAAAAAGTTGTAACTTAAGATCTCTGTGCAAGACTAACTTTATGTAATTCGGAAGGGGGGAGGGGGGATTTGAAGCCTTGAGGACTGTACGTCATAGTAGATAGAGAACTTAGAGAATGCGGCCGTTAGGTATCGTTCATTTGAAGGAGCGCAGTGCCATTAATTCCAAGTATAATTCTTTCAAATTATCATCATTTTTACTTTCCCTGCAATACATAGTAACTTTCCCTGCATCCACATTTAATGTATAGGGAAAGTATTGCAATCATGCCAAAAATCGCAACTTGAGTTTTCGACGGATCTACGTGTTTCGATATCTCTAAAATACGAAAAAACTATTTTTAGCGTGACGTCTGTGTGTGTGTCTGTGTATCTGTCTGTGTGCCTGTCTGTCTGTCTGTGCACATTTTGTATCCACTCTAACTAAAAACTAATTGATCAAATTTCATAAAATTTGGTAGGTAAGTCACTTGTGGACGAAACTGGTACTGATTAGTTTTAGGTAGGATTCGGGATAAAAGAACCCGCCTTTTTTGCAAAATGGCTTGCAATGGAAAAAAATATAACCTGCCTTTTTTTGCAAAATGGCCCTCAAAAATCGTCAAAATCTAAAATAAAAAACTACGTATGCTCAAATATATCCATTAAATGCTTGTTGTATACGTAATTTTTAACGAAGAAAAGAATAAGACCAACCCCATTACACTAGGACTAGCCGTTCTCGAGATATTTTAGTTTTTTCGTATTTTTTCTACGCCATCTTTGAAAATAAGTTCAGTTACCAAACGAGAACGAAAATGGAATTAAAAGTGAATTAAATTTAAATAAAATAAAGAGAACGTGGATATAAGTCTGCGGGGAAAGTTATGTGCTGCCCACACATCAGATTTTTACTTTCCCTGCAATACATGGTAATGTATAGGGAAAGTATTGGAATCATGTCGAAAATCGCAACTCGAGTTCTCGACGGATCTACACGTTTCAAGACCTCTAGAATACGAAAAAACCATTTCTAGCGTGACGTTTGTGTGTGTGTCTGTCTGTCTGTCTCTCTGTCTGTCTGTTAATTAAAATAAAGAGAACTTGGATATAATTCTGCAGGGAAAGTCATGTGCTGCCCACATCAGATTTTTTACGTTACTTCAGTGGTCATCATGAAGGTTTCAAAATATTTATTTTGCAATTTTATTTAATTATTAGATAGAGAGAGCGCGCGGAAACTGTTGTTCAGGGTATTTATGAAGAAACTTTCTTACACATACCGCTCAGCTGAGAAACGTAATCCGAAAAAAAAAAACCCCAAAAAAAAACATTATTGGTAGAAAATATAGTTGCTCAATAAATTGGACTTGTATAGTAATAAATAGAACTTGCAATAAATTGGACTCAAATAAATTGGATTCAATAAATTGGACTTGCAGTGATAAATGCTTGAAGAATAACAAGTGCAAAACAATTTAAATATCCATTATTTTACGTTCTTATCATTCCTCGATGGAATATAATATAGTTTCAGTCTCTTACCATTCTCTTTTTGCCATTTTCATTGCGACGTCAAGAAGGAATCCTACTTTCCCTAGTTCCAACTTTTAGTGCTGTCATCTATGAGCAGTTGCTAGAAGTTATTACTGGGGTATTTGAAAAGAGAGAGAGAGGATCCCATGTAAAATATACATTATGCAGAAACATTGGGAATGCATACACCTTACACTACAAAATAATAAGAATTTATATTCTCATTAGCAGCAGTTATAGTCATTGTTATGGTTCGTTACTTGCGAGATGTTTCTAGATGATTTTTAATGCTCTGGTGAAAATGATTAATCTAACCGGTAGTTGGATAATAGATCCTTTCTAAAATGCTTCTGCGTGTAACGCTCTATCGAAACCAATTTCGGGAATGGAAAGAAATAGCAGTGAAAGCGTTAAAGAAATTAGATGCTCGACGAGTTGTATCAAAACCCCGTATGAGAGAAGAAGTGAAGAATACATGAAGACCCACATTGAAGAAGTTCCCAGAAATGAAAAATTTATTCAAATAATCGAGTATTTTATTTAAGGTGAAACTTATTTTCCTTAGAAAATTACAATTGAAAAATTAGATACTTAATTTAAATAAAGTAAAATAACATTTGTCAAATTGATGGGAGACGGGCTAAGTATTTTCGTAAAGCATGCCGCGTTTTAGGGCCGGCACGACACAACACTGCTGCGGTTTGTGTCTTTTTACTTTCCTTATATACATAATGTATAAGAAAAGTATTGTGACGGGGTCGAAAATTCGAAATCGAGTTTTCGACGGGAGAGCACGTTTCAAGCATCCCTGATCACGAATCAAACATTTTTGAAGTGATGTCTGTGTGTGTGTGAAAGTATGTGTGTGTGTCAGTGAGTCTGTGGAGACGATAACTGACGAACGAATGGACCGATTCGAACCAAATTTGGTACAAAAATCACAATCTGTAAACACTGGAAGCCTATTGTTTTTATACGTAATCGAATGTTCAGAACCCCTCTAAATTTTCGAATAAAATTTTGAAAAAATCGTCAAAAAATCAAAACCACTAATAAAGTTACGCAAATAAATGTTTCTTATATAATTTTTCATTAGAAAACGATTGACATAAATTTTAGAACGCTAACATGAACCGTTCTCGAGATGTTACACATTTTTCAAAAAAATTATTAAAAAGTCATATAAAATGAAAAAAAAATATTTCCTATTGAGAAACATGTTTACTTTTCATATGTAATACCATGCGATAAATTGGGTGACATCATTCTCGTGGATCTAGTTCGTTCCATTCATGAAAAAAGATACTTTGAGTAATACTTTTGTATTTGAACGCCAATAGTAATTTATCTGCTGTAAGAACAACTTATTTCTTCGTCCATAACGCTTGGCGAGATTTTGGTGACAAATTTGGCGGAATGTCGCCAACTTGGCGACTTTTTGAAATGTTGCCAAGTTAACGAAAATCTCGCCAAATGGATAAAAATGAAGCTAAATCAATGAAAATGACGACTCATTGTCGAAAATTCAGTATCTTGTAAAGAATATTAGTATCTACTATAAGAAAAACCTATTTTTTTACTGTAAAAGTAGTAAATTCTTTACTTTATATAAGGAAAGTCATGTGTTGCCCACATCAGATTTTTTGCTAATGAATTGGCAACTACATATTGCCGAACAGACTAGAAGAGAGCAGAATTTCGTCCTAATCATACAAAGTTCCAGAATCTACTGAAAAATGGAAAAGAGTACACTGGAATCCCTATTATTCAGACTAATGTGGATCCAGAATAAATACCTCGGATTCGGCCAAACTCGATTAACGCAAAAGAAGTTTCATATATTGTACTCAACACTTTAGGGCTGATATTGCGACAATGCTTCACTCCCCTGTAGGATCTTCCCCATTCCTGCAATTAATTAGATATGTACCGTCAGAAAATAATATGTACAATAAATACATATGTAATTATATGTTTATTTCTTGAATACTTGCTGTCCATACTCGAGCATACTCTTATCCGGATGTTTGATGCTTAGCAATGCAGCCTCAATAGCATTCAGACCATCCGTATGCGAAATTTTTTAGCTTTTTCCTAGGCATATAGCATCCTCGATTTTACTCTCTTGTTTCCTCTCACTCACTACAAACTTTATAATCATGTCATTCGTCACTCAAATGTCTTCTATAGAACTGGAAGAGTTCTTGCTAGCTGTATGAGTCGAAGATTATTATCTTCATCTTCTTTCTTACTCGGTTTACATGTAAAAAAAATCTGATTTGGGCAACACTTGACTTTCCTTATATAATGTAATGAATTTACTACTTTTACAGTAAAAAATTAGGTTTTTCTTATAGTAGATACTAATATTCTTTCCAAGATATTGAATTTTCGACAATTAGTCGTCATTTTCATTGATTTAACATCATTTTTATCCATTTGGCGAGATTTTCATTAATTTGGCAACATTTCAAAAAAGTCGCCAAGTTGGCGACATTCCGCCAAATTCGTCGCCAAAATCTCGCCAAGCGTTATGCACTAAGAAAAAAGTTATTCTTACAGCTGATAAATGACTATTAGCGTTCAAATACAAAAGTATTATTCAAAGTATATTTTTTCATGAATGGAACGAGCTAGATCCACGAGAATGATGTCACTCAATTTATCGCATGGTATTACATATGAAAAGTGAACATGTTTCTCAATAGGAATTTGTTTTTTATGTGACTTTTTCATAATTTTTTTGAAAAATGTACAATATCTCGAGAACGGTTCTGTTAGCGTTCTAAAATTTATGCCAATCGTTTTCTAATGAAAAATTACATAAGAAATGTCTATTTGCGTAACTTTATTAGCGGTTTTGATTTTTTGACGATTTTTTCAAAATTTCATTCGAAAATTTAGGGGGGTTCTGAACATTCGATTACGTATAAAAACAATTGGCTTCCAGTGTTTACGGATTGTGATTTTTGTACCAAATTTGGTTCGATTCGGTCCATTCGTTCGTCAGTTATCGTCTCCACAGACTCACTGACACACACACATACTTTCACACACACACAGACATCAGTTCAAAAATGTTTGATTCGTGATCAGGGATGCTTGAAACGTGTTCTCCCGTCGAAAACTCGAATTCGAATTTTCGACCCCGTCACAATACTTTCCTTATACATTATGTATATAAGGAAAGTAAAAAATTGCAAGGACATGACGAGAACTGACATTTTAAACTTCATCAGAAAAAGTGAGGAGTCAGATAAAAATGAGCTAACTCAGATAACACAGATAATCGAGACTCTACTGTATGTGGCCTTTGTGGAGTTTGTCTTAACGGATTGGCGATGATCGATATGAATAGCATTAGTTAAGTAATAAACGCATACAACTCATCTAAGCAAATGGGAACGTATAGTTAGTTTAAGGTGTGGTTTGTTTGGGAGATGTCCAGTAAACAAAATTATTTTTTTATTTATTTTGGTAAAAACGAGAGAAATATAAATTGAGGTTCAATTTGGAATAATGTTAGAAAAATAAAAATTCGACAAGAAATGACTTTAGAATAAATATCATATATCACTGGATAAGGAAACGGAAGTAATTTATCAAAAACGCCCAGAAAACTGCTGTAATAAACTAATAAATACAGCATAAATAAAAATATATAGTGATAAACTGGTTTCGATGCACAAAAAGCCTTATTCTTCAGGATCAATAAGTCGTGTCATCTTACTTATAAATAAAGTTAGGCTTTTCGTTTCTTTTCTGGTGACTTTTCTTTTATTCTTTCCTTCGAAACACTTTCCCAAGTATACGCTCGGACATGAAGATATCGTTTGGTCTAATTGTATAACATCGGGCTACACTCGAGGACCCGAGTTCAAACCACCTGAACGGGGCCACACAAACTGTCTCCACAGTGGTGACCAACCGAAAACGAACACGCAACCAAGATTATCGCAAAGACGCTCATGAAATGGCAGCACCACAAAAATGGCGCAGTCGTTCTCAACCTCCGGCGTGCAGCACCCGTCGACTTATCGTTAGGAATTAGAAGGGCTTTATGGGGTTGGCCTACGCTATTTTCACAGGCTTGATTGTCTGCGTTTTATCCAAGAGAGTGAGTGTGCAGTGTCCTAATCCCTTAAATCATTTCCTGTTATGAAGCATTTTCCCAATTATAAGCTTAGACTCAAAGACATATTTTGGTCTAATTGTATAGCACCGGGCTACTGCACTTGAGATCCCGGGCTCAAACCTGGACGGGACCACACAGCCAGTCTCACCAGTCTTGAAAAAATAAGGCTGTTTTCTGACCAGTCTATATTTGTGCTCATGCTGTATTTACGAAATGTTAATATTATTGAAAGTAATTTTATTTTGCGAAAAAAATATTGGAATTAACTGTTCTTAAGATACAAATAAGTTAAAAACACGTTCCAAGGTATAGTTGCTATTTTAAAATTTTGCTCATATTCTTTTGCAGGCCTTACGCAGTCTGGATCTTGGGGGTGTTTTGATGAATTTAACAGGATAGACCTCCCGGTGTTGTCAGTTGCAGCCCAGCAAATCTCTATCGTCCTGACTTGCAAAAAAGAACGAAAAGAAACGTTTGTTTTCAGCGATGGTGACGTCATACGCATGAACCCCGAGTTCGGGATCTTCCTCACCATGGTAAGAAATTTTAATTTCCTAGTTTAGGGTGTATACAGTGCAGTGACGGAACTTCCATGCAGTGAAATCTTACAATGCATGGGGTATAGAGGGAGCTTAAGGAGGAACCAAAAATGTTTTTGTGTTTTAATTAGAATTAAATAAAAGATGTAGCGCGAGGACGATTTTAATGTTATTTAAAACATTTTTTTGAGAATGCATTGTGGTAACTGACATATGAGCAATATTTCTGACATATGAGCAATTCAACTTCGTAAAATACAACCGATTATATGTGTAATATACCTTTGTAAAATACAACTGAAATATGGGCAAAATTCCTGACATTGTGGCAACTGGCATATGGCATTGTGGCAACTGACATATGGCATTGTGGCAACTGACCTATGGCATTGTGGCAACTGACATTAGCCAAAATGATCCATTTTTTAAACGATTATTAACTGGTGATGAAAAATAGATTGTTTACAGTAACATTGCACGCAAAAGATAATGGTCCAAGCCTGGTGAGCGACCTCTTGTATATTTTGAGCATTTCTTTTTACCAAGGAACTAAAAAATCAATTCTAATGTGTACTGTCAAGAACTAACAAACTTAAAACATGCTTTGCAACAGAAACGTCCAGAATTGACGAATCGTAAACGTATTGTGTTCCATCATGACAATGCCAAACCACATACATCTTTAGTCACTCGTCAGAAACTATTGAAGCTTGGTTGGAATGTGTTACCATATCCACCGATAGCCCTGACATTGCACAATCAGACTACGATTTGTTTTGTGCTCTGCAAAACTACTTGTCAGGCAAAACCTTCAATTCAGATAGCAATATCAAATGTTGGAAATGTTCCCTCCCCCCCCCCCCCCCCCCGCAGAAAAAGTTCAGAAGTTCTTTGAAAATGAAATCATGAAATTGCCTGAAAAATGGTAAATGGCTATTTAACAAACTGGTCAATGCATTACTGATTAAAGTTATTTCTTTATGAAAAAATGTTTTTCATTATAATGAAAGAAAAAACGAAAGTAGTTTCCGGTCCGGACAACTCAATAGTTCTTTCAATGTTATTATTTTATTTTTTTATGTTATTATTTTTTTTTAACGAAAACAGCTATTGAAAATAATACAAAAATAAAATATTATTTAATATATAAAATATTAAAGATGTAAAATATTATTTAGAGATATATTATTTCATATAAAGATATTTTGAAAATATATTAAATAAATAAATGATTTTTTTTTTCGTCATGATATTATCTTCTAGAATTTTATTTTCAAGATTTAACTTGTAAATTTATTAATTTAATATTAGGAAACTGTGAAACAGTGAAAAACCAAGTACCCAAAAAATCTTAATTTTACATTTCATGTAATTAGTCTCCAATCCGGGTGTTTATTATTATTAATGCAAGCTGTTTCACAAAATATTTAATGTTCGTTGTTGATTTCAAAACAATGGAGTATTGTAAATTTAAAAAGAAGATAAGACATAAAGATTCTAAATGGAGAAACTTTTATGATGTAATTGATAATACGAATTATCTTTGAAAGGAATGAAATAAAATACTGATATGCGAAATGGAAACGTTAAACAATAGAGCTTTGATAATTAAAGTACGTCCGACCATGTGTATGTGCGTAGAGATTTAAAACGTGAATTTTACTATTAAAACGTTTTCTGCCATGTGTGCGCATTTATGTAAAAGCAAAGGTTTAAAATTTGAATTTACACTATTGAAACGCTTCCGACTATATGTCTGTAACTCCAGGGATTTAAAACATGAATTTTCTAGTAGAAAGTAGCGGTTTGTCCGAAATGGAAGTTTTTTAAAATCACAAACCCATTAACACAGATTCCACCATGAACAACCCCGCTTAAAGAAATATCATTTAATACGTTAATCCCGGTTAATTGTATTATTCCGATCCAACAATATAAACTGTAATCAAATAATTCTATCCCTCCTCTTTCTCTTTTGGTGCCCTAGAGTAACAGCTCCGTCCAGTCCCATGATGGTACTCAAGTGATACGATGAATATGATGTGTCCAACAAATCGCTTACCCTACAGATTAACAAACTTAAAAGATGGATAAACAATTATGCAAATTATAACTTTCTTACAACTGTATCGGAATGAAATTCAATAGCCTTGTACAATAAAAATAAGCATCTCAATTCAAATGGAAAACGCTGGGTTCTTCGAAACATATCACGTACCCTGTGGGAAAGTAAAGCCTGTAAGACTGAATTATGAATTATCATTGTTTTCCATGGGAAATAATGTTATTGAATATCTTAAAATTCAAACACGTAGCCTAGTATTTCAGTTTTTACAAAATAATACACAAAATACTTTTTGTATAAAAATAAATCGTTTTATTTTCTTTCAAACCAATTTTCAAAACAGTTATGCCATTCAGAAGTTGGTATAGCGTAAATATGTGATTTATAAGCTACAACTGTTTTTTTCTGAGATGTTGAATCGTTGACCATACATTTTATTTTTGATTGTTGGGAACAAGAAAAAATCAGTGGGTACTAAATCAGGCGAATAAGGACAATGACTCATCAAATCAATTTTTCCATGGTTCAAATAATTGATAGTTTGAAATGCAGTGTGTTGTTGTTGAGACCCAGACCCTTCGACCTACCAGAAAGGTGTAAGGTAACTGTATGGACGGCCGGGAAGTGCCACCCAATTTAGACCGGAACCCAGTGGGGGAGGCATCCTCAGGGACCGTACCCTCCTTCCCCTACCACCAACCTCTCGGAAGGACTTACGGACCCACATGTTTAATGTGATCGTACTCCGCATGAACACGGCGGCATTTGTGGCAGCGTGCAAATCTAGCGCGCAAACCACGGGGATACCGCACCCGAGATGGCCAACAGCACGCGGTGTTCCGAGGTGGTCACCCACCAAGTACTAACCGCGCCCGATGCTGCTTGACTTCGGTGATCTAACGAGAACCGGTGTTTTCAGCACGGTACGGCCGTTGGCCCCGAAATGCAGTGTGTGAACTTGCATTGTCATGACGAAGAATGATGCGATGTTCCACATTATTATTTTTTTCTGATTTGACAACTATTTCTGGCAAACAAATTGCCGTGTATCAATCCGCATTTACTGTTTGTTCTCCGATTCTCCAAAGCAACGGTTGTAACATGGCCGAATTTACCAAAAAACGAAGCAATCATTTTCTTTGAAACACTTCGTGCACGTACAAATGTTGTAATATTTGGTTTATTTTGAAACACCCAAACATTAGAATGTTGTCTTGTTTCGGGTCCAAGTTTCGCCCCCTGTTACAGTGTCAAAGATATGTTTTGAAGCACCAGAGTTGACTCTTTCGGGATTTCTCTTGCGCCATTTTGGCACAATCATTCCTTTGTCTTGAACTTGAGTTAAATTGTGTGGTATTCAACGCGCACATACCTTTTTGACTTATAAATGATCACGTAAAATAGAATGCACTCAGGTCCTTGAAATGTTCAGAGATGCCTTAATTTTATCATATGTGATATGACATGACGATCGATCTAAAGTGATCATTTGTTGCACAGCATCAATATTTTCTGGAGTCACAGCAGTTCTTGGTTGACCTTCACGAAATTCATCACTGAGACTCCTACGTCCAAGATGGGATTCTTTAAACCAATTGTAAATTGTTACCGTGGATGGTGCTTCATCACCAAATGTTGAATTCACTCGATCGACACACTGTTGCTGTGTCAACCCTTCTTCTTCGATCTAGACCGCCCGACTAACCGAAAGTATCAGGTGCCTGTTTGGATGCCAGTGAAGTGCCACCCAATATAGGTCGGAACCCGTGGGGCGACATCCACAGGGACCGTACTCTTCTTTCCTTACATAAACCTCTCGGAAGAACTTATGGCCCCACATATTTAACGCGCTGAACAAGGGGACAGTTTGTGCAGAGCCGTAAATCGAACTCGGGTCATCCGACGAGAATTCCGTGTGCTAACCACTGGACTATCCCACTCCTTTGTGTCAACTCTTGTCGAAAGTCATAATAAATCATAGCTCGAAAATCCCTTCGACTTAAATCCCTTTTTTATCACTATACATTATTAACTTCAAAACGACGCCGTAAAAAGAATTTTATAGCTTTTTTTGTTCGCAGCCAATGTTCAGGTGAAAGTTCAAATTTAAAAAAATCGTCTGCAATGAAAGCTGTTGCATTTTATATTGCCACATTCTAAAACTTAAATACTGGCCTCGTACTGGGAATTCAAATCATGAGAATTAGTAAAAGTCTATCTAGGTCTAGTTTTTCACAAAGTGTGTCTATACATCGATTAAAAAGGACAACGATGCAACCTACATTCGACCATTCGACCGCCGATACCCCCTAATGAGTTACACCTATGTCTCGCGCTTAAATTTTAATCTAAAAGGGGAGAAATCATATATATATATATATATATATATTATATATATATTTATATATATATATATAAATAAATATATTTATATATTTATTTATATATATATATATATAATATATATATTATATATATATATATTATATATATATATATATATATATATATATATATATATATATATATATATATATATATATATACATACATATATATATATATTAAGATTTCTCTTATATATATTATGATGTTAAGCAGTTTTGGAGGTTATAGAAACTTTACTTTTCCTCGAGCAGCGTGAATCTCTTTAATTAAGCAAATTACATGGAATTTGGCATGCGTAGCGAGTAACAAACAAAAAAAATCTGATGTGGGCAGCACATGACTTTCCTTATATAACGCAATGGATTTACTACTTTTACTGTAAATTAAATTGATTATTTTTATAGTAGTTATTTATATTCTTTCCAAGATATTGAATTTTCGTCAATGAGTCGTCATTTTCCATGTCGTCATCATCAATGAGTCGTCATTGATTTAGCGTTATATTTATCCATTTGGCGAGTTTTTCGTTAATTTAGCAACATTTAAAAAAGTCGCCAAATTGGTGACATTCCACCAAATTCGTCGCCAAAATTTCCCCAAGCGTTATGGACGAAGAAACAAGTTATTCTTACAGCAGATAAATGACTATTGGCGTTTAAATACAAAAGTATTACTCAAAGTATCTTTTTTCATGAATGGAATGAGCTAGATCCACAAGAATGATGTCACCCAATTTATCGCATGGTATTACATATGAAAAGTGAACATGTTTCTCAATAGGAAATTTTTTTTTTATGACTTTTTGATTATTTTTTTGAAAAATGTGCAATATCTCGAGAATAGTTCATGTTAGCGTTCTAAAATTTATGTCAATCGTTTTCTAATGAAAAATTATATAAGAAATGTCTATTTGCGTAACTTCATTAGCAGTTTTGATTTTTTCAAAATTTCACTCGAAAATTTAGAGGATTCTGAACATTCGATTGCATATAAAAACAATAGGCTTTCAGTGTTTACGGATTGTGATTTTTGTACCAAATTTCGTTCGAATCGGTCCATTCGTTCGTTAGTTATCATCTCCACAGACTCACTGACACACACACATACTTTCACACACACACACACACACACACATCACTTCAAAAATGTTTGATTCGTGCTCTCCCGTCGAAAACTCGAATTCGAATTTTCGACCCCGTCACAATACTTTCCTTATACATTATGTATATAAGGGAAGTAAAAACATTGAGCTTCCCCGTGATCTCGTTCTGAGAAAGTTCTAATTTGCAGTTGTTTCCACACAATCTCAAGATGTGTTAATCTAGAGACGGAGTTATGTGTAAGACATATCAGATTATGTTTATCCCTCAAACAGTCGGACCTTTGGACACAACTCGGGTTATCTAACCTTGATATAACACCTGTACCTGTCTTGGCACTTCTCGTCCATTTTCAGATCGTAGCAAATAGCTTTCAGACCTTGGCCTATAAGTCTGTTCAAACAGACTGTCTACTTTATATCTTTGAGGATGAACTCTCCAGACCACTTTAAGCCATACAGTGGCAGCTGTTTTATTGTTTCTAAATTCTATGTAGATTTATTTCTAGACAAACACGTCCAAAAGTAGTCTACGATTTTCTCGTGCATTCATATTTGTGATTAGTTCTTTTAATATAATCAAAATTAGAATATAATTTATACATATATATATATATATACAATGGACTCTCTTTAAGACGGCACCCATTCAAGATGGATTTCTCGTTATTACGTACAAATACGGATTCCCGGGTTAAGGTCTATGGAAGTTGCATGTTATAAACATCGCTTAATACGTTCATCCATTCGTTAAGATAGATAACATATATTGAATTGTTATATCAGCAGAAGATGTTCCTAATATACTTTTCAGTTGACTAAAATTGAGAATGACATAAAAAAAATATTGTTTTCCCAGAAGAAACAAATAAATATTACTTCATTTTAAAAATACTAACATTAACGTACAACTACATTTTGCTTATGCTTTGAACGTTAATATTTGTTCATATTTACCTCATTATACATAATAAAATTTTTTTTAAATAAATTGTTCTGTCTTTTTACTTTCCCTAAAATACATAGTAATGTATAAGGAATGCATTGGAATCATGTCGAAATTCGCAACTCGAGTTTTCGACGGATCTACACGTTTCGAGACCTCTAGAATACGAAAAAAACTATTTTTAGCGTGACGTCTGTGTGTGTGTCTGTCTGTCTGTATGCGCAATGTATGTATCCACTCTAACTCAAAAACTAATGGACCGAATTTTATAAAATTTGGTAGGTAAGTCACTTGGATGTGACCCTGGTGCTGATTAGTTTTAGGTACGATTCGTAAAAACAGAACCCGCCTTTTTTGCGAAATGGTCCGTAAAAATTTCATTTATCCGCTCTAGCTAAAATACTAATTTATCAAATTTCACAAAATTTGGTAGATAAGTTACTTGTTAGATACTCTGGTGCTGATTAGAATTTGGTACGATTCGAAATAGAAGAACCCGCCTTTTTTTACAATGGCCAGCAGAAATTTCATGTATCCACCCTAGCTAAAATACTAATTGACCCAATTTCACAATATTAGGTAGATAAGTTACTTGTGGGACACTCTGGTGCAGATTCGATTTTGGTACGATTCGGAAAATAACAACCTGCCTTTTTTTACGAAATGGTCCGCAAAAAAAAAAAAAAAAAAAAAAAAAAAAAAATGACGAAACACACTCCATTATACTTTAGAACTAACCGTTCTCAAGATATTTGAGATTTCTTGCATTTTTGTTACGATGCTATCGGAAAAATGTCCAATTACCAAATAAAAACAAAAATTGAATTATAAATGAAAATTTAGTGTTATTTGGTGCAATTAAACTCAGTCTAATGAATTATTAAGGAAATAAAGAAAATATGAATTTAAGTCTACAGGGAAAGTCATGTGCTCCCCAGATTAGATTTTTTGTTTTAAGGTTATATTTATCAATGTATCTATAAAATTGAGGATGAAATATTTGCACCCAAAAGTTTGCACAGAAATTAAATAAAAATGCGAATAGTAATATTTTATGAAAATATTGAACGATACAGGTTTTTAAATGTTATACATTTTTTATTTGTTAAACTGTGCTGTAAATATTGCTATTACAGCACAATACTATGGAAATAACTAAAACGTCTTAGGGTATTTTAAATTGGATGTTTTCTGGCTTATGCTGCAGCAAACGTATCAATAACATCTGTAAAATCTAACGTTTTAACAAGGTCGTTCGTTCTCATTGCTAAGAATTGACAGATGATTTACCGTCATTGCGCTTCTTAAGTCCAAATTTTCAAAAATCCAAATTTCTAGGAAATGTTGGCATACGCTTGGGAACCATGCCTTAAATTAGAAATCAGTGAATCTACAACAGGGAAGAAACCCTGTGCTGTAAATTTATCACGGCCTTTTAATATAGTATTAGATGTTTCCTTATTGTCAAAGAAAGTTATACGAGTACTCCTTTCTTTCAATCGCTTATCGGAATTTTCATAATGTATGTTCTTGGTAATTGCTTTGGCGCGATTCTCGTACGAATCAAAGTAGTTTCTTTTCTCCTGAATGTATGAAATCAAGGAATGAAACATTTTGACTGCAATAAATAAACTCAACGATTTCTTCTGGAAAATTTTATTAGCTTTATGAATGAGCATTAACATATCGTTCCAAAAAATGGTGAAGAACAGTGTTTCAAATTTTTTCATACGTTCCCTTAGTATTTTAGCTTGGGTCTTCGTATCTGCAGATTCATTCTCTTTGGCAATTCAGGACTGTAAAGCAGTTTTTATGCAAGTATAACCATCATTGAGCGCATAAACATCATCAGCTCGAGCTGACCACCGTGTATCTGATAATATCTTAACTACTCTTTGCTTCAAACCTGAAGACAGCGCAGCGCAGATATTAATGGATCCCATCTGTGAGTTGATGCTGCGAAGAAAGTGTACAAATGTTGTACAAAAGTAAAAAATCCTGCACATGCAAAATACTTTCTGAAGAATTGATACCAATGAGATTGGGTGAATGCGTTACACATGGAATAAAATATGCCAGAGGATTCATTTCAAGGAAGTGGCTCACCATAGAAAATCAAAAATATCTTTTTATATTTTAAGCAAAAAAAAAAAAATATATATACTAATATTTTTCGTGCAAAATGAGGTCCCCCTCTGAAGCGAGGCCCCGGCATTCGCCGGTATGTTAATTCGCCACTGATAAACGTTAAAAACACAGTACCGTGGATCTTATACATTATTTTTTGACTATAAAAGGAGTAAATTCATTATTGCATGAAATAAGGAAAGCCATGTGTTGCCCATATCAGATTTTTTGAGATGGAAAACGATAATAAGTAGCCGAAGAAACAGTCTGTTTAAAAACCGTTATGGGGATTTTACTGTTCAGGATTTGGCAAAATGTCATTGAGTGAGCTAATTGAAGCAAGATTTAACAGAAAAATTCTATTATGTTGAATTGTTTGAGTGAAAGTTTAATTATTCAGGATGCAGTTAGTAATCATAAAATAAAAAACTACTAAACTTTGACAATAATTTTAATTATGCTCACTGCTATAAAGGTCGTTCCCAAAACTAAAGAATATATTACAATTGCAAATAATACCATTTATGGTCACATTTTGTGTGCATAAAGAACAAAACCTGCTGTATTAAGCATTTTTAAATAGACTAGGTAACTGAATTTCGATACCCGTGCTGTATGTAACAAACGTCAGTGGACTCACTGTAGACTGCAAAACTGTAAGTACTAGAGGATGCCTCCAATTGACAGGTTCTACGATTATGAAAGTAAGCCACATTTAAAATTCATATTTTCTAAAAAGATATCTAAAATCACAGTATACATTATTACAAACAAGGTTTAATACATGAAAAAATTAAATATATCAATTTGCTGTACTTGACCTATATTAATCTTTCTGTATGTATATGTGATTGGATGCATATTTTCAACAAATTATTTTCTTTTATTTTAATGGACATTGTTTTTATTTTTCTCTACTTCATTTCTGTCTTGAACTAATAAAATTAAAATTATTTAATATAGTAGATAGTAGAACACTCCAAATGGATTTTAGAAGCACTGGAATGTAACAGGTATTTTCTTTGGTATATAATGGGTTCTATAACTAAGAAAATAAAATTAGATTTTATGATATTGTAGTTTCTATTACTATATTCAAATTGCTAATATTTAACATTTTACAGAAAAAATTCTTTAGTTTCTCCCGCACTTTATATCATTGTTTGTTTTAAAATCTGTAATCACTTTTCTTTCCAAAGGTTTATAAATTTAATTTAGAATAGAAAGCCATATAGAACATTTGTTTTTTCTATTACAGATGTGCAACAAAAACTACTTGAATATTTGCCATGCCAGAATCACTGCCTAGTAATAGGAACTAATACATTGTAAGATGTAATTTATCTTAGTAATAGAACCCTATGCTAAAGAAAATATTTGTTGCATTTTACAAAATCCATTTGAAGTGCTCCATTTTCTACTATACTGAATAGGTTCAATTTTAAATCTATTAACTCAAAAATAGTAAAATACACTTGAGCTGCAAAACTATTTTTTTATTAATGCTAATATCAACATAATAAATAAAATAAATACTGCAAAATTTTACATACGTATATACATAATTGATATTTAACAAGCTCTTAATGGTGTCAAGATCATTAATACTATTTGATTAGACAGTTGCAAGCCCAATATCACAATTAAAAAAACATGTATATGAATATAGTGATGATGCATAAAAATTTAAATATCACTTGACAACTGGAAACAAAATACCAAAAAAGACAATTGCTGCAGTTATTACAAACTGAATAACAATTTCATACTGATTATATTCAATACTAATTCATTTCATACTGATTATACAAAATCTTTAATGAAAATCTAAAAGATTTTCAATAAACATTTTGATGTTTACCATATACACTCGCTTATAAGTCGACTCTTAAATTTTATGTTGGGTACATTTGAAAAACAGTGAGTTTGTAACAATACTACTTTTTGAAGCATTACTATTGTACATTAAAATGCATCGAAATCTAAATGATTAAACAATTCATAGAAATTTGTTTCTGTTACACTCTCATCATCACCCTATATACTATCAGAATCAGAACTTTCTTCCTCTTTGTTATTACTATCTTGTAAAATATCATTCTCTGTAACATCCATAGAATTGATGATACAACAGCAACATGGGAACCGAGTCCCATGATTACTTCATCAAGTCTTATCCTTCTGTTGATTTCACATTGAAGGAGCACATTTTGTTCTTCCATAACTTTTACAGCCTTTCTCTGATTGGTTTATTGATATTAACATCAAGTTACGAAAATAAAATCCACCCACCTAGTGTACAAATGCAGTATTGGTGCGAAATCATGTTCAAAATTTGAATAAAATGAACTTTTATTTTTGAAATAAAAGATATATTAAAACAAACCAGCAGATAAGATAACTTACTTCCAAGTGGTAAATTTTACCATAATATGCAGATCTTTTTTTGTGAGTGTATATATGATACATTCTCTTATCAGAAATATTTTTCAATAATCTATAATAATAAAGGAAAATGTCTGTAGTAAAAAATCTAAATATCGTATGGACATAAAATTTCGTATAGATGTATTTCTGGTCCCAGGTCGATACACCTCGGCAATATATTTTTTAAATTCAAATTAGTTTCTTAGTTATTTTAAGTCAAAAAAGTTTCCCGTTCATGGCTGATTTATACCATATCTTCTACGGCACGGTAGCCGATGGTGCTATCTAGTCTTGCAATCTTAAATAACTTTTACATTAGAACATTATACTGAACTCCCAATTATCTGTGTGCAGATTATCCGTGCAGTTTGAAAATCACCTGATTATCTGATTTTAAAAATGTGAAAAATTATAACTGTTGTGATAGATAGATTGGAAAACAAGCATGTACAAAGTGAAATTAATTTCTAATTCAGCCAAACAGAGAGTAACCGTTTTATGTTGTGAAAATGCATCCAGAACATTCCGAATGAAGCCTCTTCTCATAGGAATGTCTAAAAAGCCCAAAAGTTTTGGAAATAGTTTTGAAAATAAGATTCCAGTATATTATGATTCCCAAACATCTGCTTGGATAAATTCCCAAATATTTACTAAATGGTTTAATAGTAAATTCATACCACAAGTAAGAAAGTTGCTAGAAGAAAGAGGTTTGCCAAAAAAAACGGTCCTTCTTACTGACAATTCGGCATGTCACCCCTCTGATATTACATCAGCTAACAGTGAGATTGCATTAATATTTTTTCCTCTGAACGTTACATCATTCATTCAACCCATGGATCAAGGGGTTGTATCGGCTATGAAAAGGATTTATCGGAAGAACCTTCTGAGACAACTACTAGAAGAAAAAAAAACAATTACAAGTTTTTGGAAGAAACTTACACCTTTGGATCCCGTAAATCTCATTGCCAGTGCTTGGAATGAAGTCAAAAGTACAACATTAAAGAACGCCTGGAGAAAACTGATCCCCGGTACAGCAGTAGCAGATTGTGCCAACGAAGAGGTAACAGTATCAGGCCTTATTGAAATCATTTCTGGCGTTAAAGAATTTCAAAACGTTAATGAAGAAAACGTTGAACAATGGCTAAAAGAAGACGAGACCGACCAAGGGTATCAGATTTTAACGGATGCAGAAATCATAGATGCAGTGACTCAAGGGGAAGCAATAGAAGAGCGGGAAGAGAAGAGTAGAAATGAAGAAGAATCGGCAAGAGTGAGCCACTGGAATGCGTAGACAAGCTATTGGACTATATGAGCCAGCATTCTCAGTTCGAGTATAACGACGTAATAGCATTGTGAAACAACATTCACCAAACTGTCAGAATAAACGTAAACATGGCACATAAACAAAAGAATATTACAGACTTTTTTATGAAGAAAAAATGAATTTCTATTAAGTTTTCTCTTATTACTTCTACTCTACTCTAATTAAACTGTAGAATTTAAATTATTTTGTTTAGAACCTGTTTTTTAAATTTTATGTTAATTTTTGGTGGATTCTTGTTCATTTTTAACTTATTTACGGGTTACAGGGCCATTGTTCGATTATCTGTGTTTTCTGTGTAAACCCGAACATTAATTAGCACGGATAATCGGGAGTACAGTGTAGTGCATTTGCCGATTTTTGATTCAATTATGGATACAATATTCATTGGTGAAACTCGGCATTCAATTTAAAATTCCGGTGAATTAATTTGTGGAATACTGATTTTTTTTTTTTTTTTTTTTGAGGAAACAAATTTACCTCATTTGATCGAAGAGATTTTGCATCACTATCATTGTCAGAATGAAAAACCCATGTATATGTTTCAGATTTCATATGCCTAAGTGCTTAAAAATTTTTATTTTTTAAGTTTGGTTAAGTTGTCTATTTTTTAAGTCTTAGTGACATCAACAAAAAAGTCATTTTAAAGTAAGTCCCCCCAGGAAGAAAGGAGTTGTGGCACCCACCCATATTCTTTTGGCTTCAGAGAAAAGTTCTGATATCAAAATTGGGCAACAATATTGGTCATATAGGAATATAAAAACAAAAATATATTTAAATTATAAGTTTGTAAAAAGAATTTGGAAACTTATAAAAATAAATTGCACATATTTAATGATAGGAAGGAGTTTTCTTGCTCATAATGTACAGCATAGCATGGTAGCTGATGGTGCCATCTTAAATGTAAATCATTATTTATTAAATTAAAACATCATATCGTTTACATTAAAACATCAGTGCATCTCAAAAATATAAAATTCTAGGAGGTTTATTTATTGTTTAAACTTGCTGATTTTTGATTCTATTTTGGATACATATTCATTAGTGAAACTTAACATTCAATTTAAAATTCTGCTGAATTCATTTCTGGAATACTGTTCATTTCTATTTTCAGCAAACAATTTCATTTCATTTGATCAAAGAGATAATTTACATCGCAATCATTATCAGAATAAAAAATACATGTATATTTTATGGATTTCGTATATCGAAGTATTTAAAAATTTCTTTTTTTTTTAAGTTTGATTAAGCTGTCTAACTTTTAAGTCTTGACATTAATGAAAAATTAATTTTAAAGCTAGTCTCCTGGGAAGGAAGAAGTGACATCCACCCATATTCTAATCATGGTCAGAGCTGTTTAGGTTTTGGGTTTTAGAGAAAAGTTCCAATATCAAAAGGGAATAACCATATTGATCACATGGGAATATAAAAACAAAAATGTATTTTAAGTTTGTAAAAAGGATTTAGAAACATATAAAAATAAATTGTAAAAATTTAATGATGAGAGAGGGGGGGGGGGGGAGGGTTCTTGCTCATTTGGAATAGCATAACCAGATGGAGGAGTGAAATTATGTTCCATTATTCACTGGTGAAACTTGGTATTAAAGGTGTAGTGTTTCTGTTCACAACAAGAATTTCGAAAATTTATTTGTGTTATTTCCATTTTCATTTGTATTATTTATTAATAGAAAATGTACTTGGGATTTAAGAGGCAAACCTCTAATAAATACTACATTGGACCTCACAGTGAATTCCTGAAAACCAAACAAGGTTTTAACAATATAATGCTTATAACAAAAATCAAATAACATTCTGTTGCATGGGTGTACACACAGCTATGCCATGGCCACTTATTTTAAATCCTGGATAGCGCCGGGTAGATTTTTTAGTTTTACATATACAGCATAAGATTTCCCCAAAGTTAAAAATTCATCAAATTTATGATAAAGTTTGACAAGTACTTTAAAGTTTGCCCTTTTTTCTCTTAGACCTTTTATTTTAAAATAATTATAACCATCATTCTCTGCATTGGAGCAATTGATCATAATCTTCAAATAATTATTTTTATTATAAATGTACCTTTATGTGTATTGAAACTAATTGCATAAGATAAAATATATTATTTCTGGAAGAGATGCAACATTTACGAATTAATCAAAGTAAACATTTTATGCAATTATGCAGGGTTTGTTGCTCTGCAATGCATGTCAAAATTCTGTGTGTTTTGACAATCGCGCAAATTTGATCAACCACATAAAATAAATCATTCATAAAAACAAATAATTAAGAATTTTAAGTTGTTAAAAATTGGATACAAGCAAATATTGTGATGAATTTGTTATAAGTTTTCCTGATGACATTTAATGTGACAATTAAAATGTGAATTTTAGTAAAAAATATATAAGAAAAAACTTAAACAGAACAATATTGGTAACTTAAATATATAGGGTTTTATTACTGTAATACTAAATCCAAAATACTACACACTGCACTAATTTATTATTTAATTTAATGTAATATGTGTTGAAAACCCAGGCCGTCCGGCTCGTCAACAAGGACTTGAGCATCCATTTGGACGGCCGGGAAATGTAATATGTGTATGCAATGTGTTGTGGCCGACTGCAACCGTAATTTAGAACTTTTCTAGCTTTAATATTTCTATTTATATATCAAATGTGATCAGTGGCATACCATCATGGAGTGAGATGAGGGATCGCTCCAGGATCCCAAACGAGAACGGGTAGCCTCTTGTGCTAAACATAACTTAAGAACAAGACTACGCATTGAAATTGTTTACTACAGGTTGCCAAAAATCTAATTAAGCTACTGAATGTGTATATCTGTCCTAAGTAGGAGATGCTCTCCATACTTAGGACAGTATGTCTGTCCTAAGTATGGAGATGAAATGAAGTTGTGTGAGAGATTGAATGATTGATGGGAGGAAACGATTGATGGGAGGAAACAATTGATGACAGCAAACAGTTGTTCCGACTCTGAGTCGGAAGAGGAGTCTTGAAGGTTAGTGTTTTTTATTTAATTTATCCCATGTTTTGAGATTTTGGTTTGTATTTTTCTGTGTTTAGAAAATTGCTTTCTCCCGTCTTTAAAGTTCTTAATCTTTTAATTTTAAAGCTGTTTTTCTTCATTGTTTTTTGAAATTTTGTTAAGTACAAACTCTTTTCTAAGTATCAATTTTAAATTCACAAAATGTTTTAGGTATCGTATGTTTTCATAAATTTTCAAAGTTTTTAAAATTCACAAAAATCTTATTTTGTAACATTTTTATCAGTACTATTCATTTTATATGTTTTTTATTCTGCGGTTTTACAAAGTTACGCAATTTTCTTAAAATTCACAAAAATCTTATTTTATTACGTTTTTATGAATATTAATCACTGTTATTCAAATTGAATTACACTATCATTTACATTAAAAACTCTTGTTCAGAACACAGTAGCAAACGCCATTTTGGTGGGAGGAGCCTATTTCTAAACACTGAAAAATACGTCACATAGGATGGGTGGAGCCAATTACAAAACACGGGAGAATGCACAAACTTGGCACGATTTGTACTTAGAAAAAATATGTATGATGGGCTATCATCCAGATTTACCCAAAACAGCAGATGTCCATGTAAAAGATTCATCATATACATAATTTTATTAACCCTTTTTGTGGCCTATAAATATCTTAGCAGGCAATTATCACAAAAGTTAGGCACAAGCTTCATGATGTAGTTAGTAATTGTAATACATAACAGAAAAGAAAACTGAAATGCATTGGAATATTTTTTATATCCACTAAAAGTGTTAAATATTTGTCTAATAAAATTTATCAGATATTTTTGCAAAGAATAGAAAACTTCTTGACTTTTAATAAAGTCTGTTAAAAATTTTTTTCTTAAAGCTAAAATAATTTCAGCTGTTTTTAAATGCTTAATTCATTGAAATGTAAATTGTCATGTGAAATATTACCAAATCACTTTTATAAAAATTAATATTGTTTTGTGTAATTAAGACGCAAACAGATATAAAAATAAATTTTAAAAATGGAGTTAACAGATATAGAAAAAAACAGATTATAAACTTTGTTATGTGGATACTGAAAAAATTTCAGTAAAATCACAGATCCAGATAATTTTGCTTGAAAAGTTAAAATTAAGAAGCCATTTTACAAAAAATTTTCTTAAAAAGTTAATTATTTTACTGCATTTTTTTTATAGAATATGAAATATTTACGTGGTTTGCATTCCTTAACATCAACACTCTTTATATATTTATAATACCTTTAAGCCACTAACTTCTCTTTTAAGCGAGAAGAGAGTGGTGAGTAAAATATTTAAAAATCAGCAGTCTATCAGATATAGCGTATACAGATACAGGACATTTTTACGCACTTAATTGTACACCGGCAGCTTCTAATTAAACTTGAGCACTTATTACAAATTATTTTCCTTTTCGATGTTTGTTTGTTTAATGCACTGTTGACTTCTTTAAAACATGCTTAGAGCTAAATGAAAATAAGATCAGCTGATAATGATCTTTCATTAAAAATAATGTTGCCAACAATGTTATTTTGATCAGAAAAGTTCAAACTTAAATAGAATTATTATGGTTTGGTATTAATATTTTTATATAAATTCCACAATTTATTAAAAAATTATTGGTTCAACAGCAATTGATACACTTATTTTTTATAGACTTTAGTGGATCAGTAAATGAGAAATAAGAAACTTATTTAATAAATACAATATGTGTTCTGTTCTTTTGATTTGCAAGACACCCTGAAAACTTTACAGATTTTTTTAGATAAATAAATAAATACAGGTATTAGTTTGTAGAATGTGCAATTATGAAAATATTTTAATCATAGACAAGAGTAAATATATTTACTCAATTCTACCTCAAATTAGCAAAATACAATATTGGCAATATTAATTACAACAGGTATTCAGTTATTTATATAAATGTATTCCTGAGAATAAATATGAAATGTAATATCATTCATCAGTATTTGAGAATTGAACCTTTACTCAGAGGATTTGCAAAATAACAGTTAGATTAGGATCTTGAATTTTTATTAGTTATGAAATGGAATGTTCAACAAAAATATCACAATTTATCGTAAGTATGCTTTTTTTCTCCATTAAATATTTTTATGGTTTTGAAATAAATAACACTTAAGCTGCCGTTTAAGATATAATTACTGTAATTTAAAAAATATGTTTGGGGATAAAGATTGCTTTATGATTTGAAGAGAAATATATTAACTTACAATATTTATTTGTACATAATTCTCAGATAGATAGACCATGATTCAGAGAAATGAAAAACAATGTAAATTTTATTTGTTAAATCATTATGCTCTAATAAACCATTTAATTTCATATTGATTAGAATGTTGAAAATGATTCGCAAAATCATAGTAAGACTATATTGTAAAAGCAACCCGGCAAACATAAATGAAATAAAAGTTTTCGAATTTAAGCCGTGATATCATAAACAGGAATTTTAATATTGATCATCATCAATGGAGCAATTTTTATAATTCTCTCAGTCTGACAAAAGCTGGGTTTTTCTACATTCTAGAAAAATATAATTAAAGGAGTGTATTTTTAGAGTATACTTTTACTCTCTTTTTTAATAAAATATAGTTTTAAGGATGGAAGTTATATATTATAAATATAATGTTTAGTTCTGTTCAGGTACAATGATATTAAAATAAAACTATATTGGTTTAATAAATTTGTTTGCAAAGAATGTTTTAATTGAAATATTTATTTTATAATACCCATTCCATTTTAATAAATTCTGATAAAATGAATATTTTCATTAGGATTATGAAATACTTGTTTTAACATTTAATAATAAACATGGTTACAATAATAATTTTAAAATGTATAAAAGGACCACAAATTGAACAAAAAAATTGTAAATTATGATTATAAAGTAATTTTTATAAGATATTGAAATATAATTTTTGAACAAATGTGCAACCATTTTCAAAGGAACTGTGTTGCTATCCGACACTCGAAGGAGTTTACAAATTCATTGAAAATAAATTCCAGATGTTTATGAAAAAGCAGTTGGAGGATTTTCAGATAATTTGTATACATTTGAAAAAAATAAACAAGTGTATTTTTTTCAATTTTGTGTATACAGGCTCTGTACACATGCTTTCTTCTCCGAAATCTATACCATTTAGATACTTACTTTACTATTTTTGCTTTTTATTTATATGCATAATCATCAGATTTTTTTTAAATTTGTGCATGCTAATAAATCTTTATAGAAATTAGGGTAGTAAGTTTTCTTAAAATATAATTTTGTTATGATATAAAGAACTTAATACATGAACAACCTATAATTTATACCAATCTAAATATATTGTATATCATTTTGAATTATACAAATCTTTATCAGCATGAAAATTTATAAACTGGTCTACAGAAATATCCAATATATTTTATAACAGTTTAATTATAAAACATTAATCAAACACGAATGCATATATGGATAATATAAACAGAATGCTCCAAAACTTGAGAAAAATATCTAAAGTATAACCATTACCATGAGCATATATTCATGTACCCCTATCAGGTATAAATATAATAGTACACATTAGACAACACAATCAAAATATTAAACAAATGACCAGACTTAAGATTTTTGTTGCATAGATCAATTTTCTAGCTTATTAAAACTTTTTTACCTGATTATGTTATAACTTTATGTAAAGAAGAAATAATTTGCAATATAACTAAGGCATATAAGAGTTGTTCATACTTCAAAACTTGGATACACATGAAACTCTCGAACATAAATACTTGAATCACAAGAATTTTATATATCTTTCAATTTCATTTGAATAAGTTATGCAATTCTACACACATTTTCCTTCACCATTTGATTTAAAAAATGGATCTGTTCTGAACTTATCGAATTCATTATTTTCCAGCTTAGTTTCTGAAATCTGTATGTCATTTTTTATTTCCTTTATTAAATCATCTAGTGATTGGAAATCTCGTTCAGGTCTAATATGACCTAAAATTACTAATTTCAAGTTAGAACCATAAAAATCAGAATCAAATTTGTTCAAAATGTGGGCTTCCAGAGACTTCTTGTCATTTTGGTAAAATGGATTCCATCCGATGCTCAAAACTGCTTTGTAAATTGGTCCTTCATTTATATTTGCAAATCCATAGTAAATACCACAGTCCAATTCCTTTGGTAACTTTTCTATTACATCATAATCAAAATTTGCAGTAGGGACACCTAATTCTTTACTGCCACGACCAAAGCCTTTACATACCTTCCCTTCAACAAAATAAGGTAAAACATTATCAAACTTTGTAGAAAACATTCTGAGCGAGAAGAAAAATTTGTTCATACGATTTAAATCCAGCAAACAAACCTGGATCAACCAAGTTTGTTAATCAATCTGGAGATTATATCTTAAAAGTATTCGTTAAATTTTTATAGCCGAAAATTATATTTTGAAATACAGTAATAATTCTTTGCTCAAGAAGTAAGCATTCACAGCTACTGTCTCATAATGAAACTGGAATAATAAAACTTCCTCAATGATGGTAACGTTGACATTTCACACGAACGACGAACAACATTGCTTCACGTGTAAATAAATAAACGCCTTCTTCGCCAGATGGCGCTTCAAAACTGAACTCACTTGCTGCCAGACAAAGTAAAAGAAATTCTCCTCTGAAATTAAAAATACAATATGTTGCCATTGGTAACGACTTATTTCGTTCTTGGGAGGACAGAATTTCAAGTAATGTCATAGAGAAGGACAACTCTGAGAAACTTGCTGAAAGGAAATGCTTTCTAGGGCAAATGTTTCAAAATATGGGAGATTTGGGGCGTGAAATGTCCTCTAGCAGAAGTTGATTGATTTTTAAAGCTTCTTCATTTTTGTTAACTTTTGAATATACTTACGTAAGGCATTTGTTTAACGATTTTTATGGTAGGCCGATCTTCAAAATGAAATCAAATTTTCAAGAGAAACGATGTAGATGGCGCTACGGCATATAGTAGAATTAAGCACTTATAGGAAGTAGTCACTGACGTCAGGTTGCTCCTAGCAACGAGGGAGTAGTTTCCTGTCAACGAACAAGCAAATGTAATGGCTGCATAGGCTACAAAGGCAAATATTTACAGTATATATTGTTTTTCATCTAATGAGAGAAAATTACAAACAAATGTTTATATAGCGTTACTGAGGATCTTTTCGCTACAGATCGTAAACTTTGTAGTAAAAGCTTTGATATTTATGGCCAAAAATTAGTTAAGAACATTGGCACGACTAATGTGATTACAAAATTGCTTTGACCCATAGCACAAATGTACAAGTTATTTTGTTTTTTTAAAAAACAACATATATTTACAAATGAGGATATAATTTTTCAATACTATATCTATTTTTGATAGCATGTACTAAGAATTTAACCAATAGAGCTGTTTCAGCTGACTTCACACCTCCAAGCATACCCCTAGCAATCGTTGATGGTAGACAAACATTGCATGTTTTTCGGATGAGTCAATTGTAAATATACTCACTTGTATAATGTTATACGCCTTAGTGAAGATAGCCGAGAGAAGTGGCTGTCGGTCATCAAAAGATCCGAAGATAAGAAAAAATTGCTAAGAGTGTATGTAGATCACTTTATTTCAGAGAATTATTACTCTTTTTTATCGTCACCCAATATATTAAAGAGGAATTAAGAATTGTTTCTTTTTTAGGTAATAATGAACGTCTATGTTGTCAACTGTTGCGACTTCACTTTATGCTGATTCGTTAAGAAGCATTAACTATTGTTTAAAATTTTGTAAAGCGTGCCGATGATATATGAAACAAAAAAAATCTGATATGGGCTGCATATGACTTTCACTGCAAACTCATATTCAAGTTATTTTGATTTCTTCAATTATTCATTAAAATGAGTTTAATTGCGCAAAACAACACCTATAATTATTTTAAATTATACTAAATTTGCACTTTTAATTCATTTTTACTTTCCCTGCAATACATGGTAATGTATAGGGAAAGTATTGGAATCATGCCGAAAATCGCAACTCGAGTTTTCGACGGATCTACACGTTTCGAGACCTCTAGAATACGAAAAAACCATTTTTAGCGTGACGTCTGTGTGTGTGTCTGTCTGTCTGTGCAGATTTTGTATCCACTCTAACTAAAAAACTAATGGACCGAATTTCACAAAATTTTGTAGGTAAGTCACTTGTGGCCGGGGCTGGTGCTGATTACTTTTGGGTACGATTCAGAATAAAAGAACCCGCCTTTTTTGTGAAATGGCCCGCAAAAGCTTGCATCCACTGTAGCTGAAAAACTAATGGACCGAATTTCACAAAATTCGGTAGATGAGACACGTATAGGTCACCCTGGTGCTGATTAGATTTTGGTACGATTCAGAAAAAAATAACCCGCCTTTTTTTGCAGAATGGCCCGCAAAAATCGTCCAAATCTAAACTAAAGAACTACGTATGCTCAAATATATCCATTAAATGCTTGTTTAATACGTAATTTTTAGCAAAGAAAAGAATAAGACCAACCCCATTACATCAGGACTAGCCGTTCTCGAGAAATTTTAGTTTTTCGTATTTTCTCTACGCCACCTTTGAAAATAAGTCCGGTTACCGAATGAGAACGAAAATTGAATTAAAAGTGAAATAAATTTAATTAAAATAAAGAGAACATGGATATAAGTCTGCAGGGAAAGTCATGTGCTGCCCACATCAGATTTTTCATTTTCATTTCGTAACTGGACTTTTTTCAGAGGCGGAGCAGCGAAAAACAAAAATATCTCTAGAACGGCTAGACTTAGAGTAATGGGATTGATCTTATTCTTTTCATCATCACCCTTTCTCAATTGATATATTTCATAAAACGTATTTAATTGATCTATTTCAGAACATGTAGTCTTTGATTTTATATTTTGACGATTTTTGTTGGCAATTTCACAAAAAAAAGCAGTTTGCTTTTTCCGAATCATACCAAAACCTATTAAGCACTAGAGTAACCCACGAGTGACCTATCTACCACATTTTGTGAAATTTGGTCTATTAATTTTTCATCTAGAGTGGATAGACAATTTTTGCGGATATTTCACAGAAGAAGGCAGGTTCTTTTATTCCGAATCATACCAAAATCAAATCAGTATCAGAGTAACCCACTGTGATCCATCTAACAAATTTCGTGAAAAGTTTTCGAGCTAGAGTGGATACAGACAATTTTTGCGGGCCATTTCGCAAAACAAGACGGGCTCTATTATCTCGAATCGTACCGAAATCACCAGGAAAACCCACAAATGACTTATCTACCAAAATTTGTGAAATTTGGTTTATCAGTTTTTCATCTAAAGTGGATACAATAAATTTTACAGGCTATTTCGTAAAAAAGACAGGTTCTTTTATCCTGAATCGTACAAAATGGCAAAATCTAATCAGCACCAAGGAATTTTATGAAATTTGGTCAATTAGCTTTTGAAACAAAGAACCACAGACACACACAGATGTCACACTAAAAATAGTTTTTCGTATTTTAGCGGTCCCAAAATGTATAGATCCGTCGAAAACTCGAGTTGCGATTTTTGACATGATACCAATACATTCTGATAATACGATCTGATATCAGCTTTTATCGACCTTACAATGCATAAAATTGCATTATTATTGATAAATAATTTATCTGTGGTAAGTATTTTTCATGTATATGAGCTCTGTTTAATTGTTTTGAATTCAATCATGGTAATTCTTTTACAAACATACTGAAATGTTTTAATGTGCTTTAATATTGATCTGCAGCCATTTTGTTGCTTAAACTGCACGATTCTAGTGTTGTAGCTTATCAAATATAGCAAGTTATTGCATAAATATTACCTAATTCTTTAAATAACTATTCTTAGCGCAACGTACAATGTGTATACCAATAGGCGATCTGTGGATTGTATGTCTACCAGCAATGGTTGCTAAGGCTCGTTACTAAGGGAATGTCACGTGGTTGAAACAGCTCTATTAACATAGCATATGGTATAAAACAGTATAAAATTTAAGAACACAAATCAGTTTAAACAGATCTATTTAATTACGGCTAATTGTAACAGTGAAAATGAATTCATGTATATATTTTTTCGGTAAATGGATATTCTCTAGAAATATATAGACGTGCTATATTTTATATATATGGTTAAGTACTAATAACACTTCGCTAAATGGATACATCGATATTATTACCGTATTACTTTTTCTGTGAAAATTTAAAGGATTATATTAGAAGATAAATAAATTTAAAATATTAATACAATACTTTACTCACCTTTGATACAGTGTAAACTACAGACGCGACTGTTCTTTTTATTTTCTCATCTGTTAAGTCCTATAGATGAACGCGAGACAACCATTCACTCCGTTTTATGGTCACTTCTTCAATTTTGCTACATTTACTGCTCATAATTCTTGAAAATCGGAAAAAATTATATATCTGTATCTCGACCCATTTCTCAAGGATCTCAAGGACGGGGTTAGTGGAGTGCCCAGGAGAGGAAGAGTTCCTCCCTTTAAACTCCAGACGAAAAGGAAAAGAGACAGAAAAAAAGGAAGTAGTAAAAGGTGAGTTAATCAACTAAGAGATGCTTGGGGGGGGGGGGGGGGGCGCGACCGAGGTCGTGCCCTTCCCCAAGTCTTCAGAAAACTGCGGTGTTGGGGCCCAAGCGGGATCCCAACAGAGAAGAATAAAGAGGGGGATAGACTAGGGGCGCCCCGAGGGGCGCAGGGCCTTGAGCCTTGAGCAAGAGTTGTGCCTAGCAGCAGAAGAGTTGTGAAAGCTCGTCAACGGAAAGCGAGTTCCCAAAAGCTAGGGAGGGGTACAGCAAACTAGAGTCTGCATCTAAAATAAGAGCACAAGACTAGGCTGGACGAGACCGCTTCTTAGGGCGGAAGAAGATATCTCCCACCGATCGTGCAAGTAACGACCGGGGGCGCTTTCGCGTCACCGGATTACCAGCCCGATAGTGGGGGATACTGTCCAACGTAGGGTTGTTTACGCTTCTCAGACCTCCGTGAAATTTGAGAGAAAGTTTTTTGACATGTTCCAAAAAAGGCCTAATTCTGAGGTCTCTGTGCAGGACGTCTAGCTGGACGTAGTTCGGCAGATTAGCAAACATACGCAATGCGTTATTCTGGATGACTTGAAGCTTCCTAAGGTTAGTCTCCGCTGCGGTGCCCCAAACAGGGCACCAAACAGGGATTATTTATTATTAATTAATAATTAATAATCAAAATTATTAATTATTTTATCTATCACGCTTACACGACTGTATAAACCTATGCTACTGGGAAACAAACATGGTCGGCAGTAAACTACGTGCTTAGCTCGTGGTGTCCCATGAATACTCCCTATATTGTAATCCCAATAGGATTGAAGCAAGGTACTTTAAACAATGTATTGAAGTATGGGATTGAAGTATGTTACCGAATTACACTTCCTGTAAGATCAATTGACAAATAATACTGTAGCTTGCACAAAATTTCTAAGAGCTCCAGCTGCTCGAGAATGCAATAGTCAAATGTATTCTCACCAAACCCCTCTACATAGGACATTATCAAGCTCTGGGGGAAATGGATATCTCTATATATTCTATCTATAATTTACATAATACTAACTTTAAAATTTTATCTAATAGAATATCAGCTAAATATAAGCAAATCCATCTCAAAAATAGTTGTAATAACGTTCCATATCTTGTTTCAGTACCCAAGTTTCGTAAATCCCCTGTAGCTTTTTTAACTATTACTAGTGGGCAAAATTCTTACCTTACTAATGTTGGTAAATTATTACTAAATATTTTAAATGAAATGTTATTGTCAGATGACATCTTAAATAATACTCATATTGTGAAAAACAGTTTTGAATTAGTTAAGAAATTATAAACTCTTACTAATATCCATAGTATTTATACCCTTGATTTTAAAGATTTGTTCAATAATATTGATATAGATGATCATTATAAAATTATTTTAGAAATTTTTGAAAAATATAATATTACCCTAAAATATTCAACTTTCCTTTTTAAAAAATTACTTAGTTTCACTCTTTATGAGAATTATATTCAACATGGTGGTTCTTTATTTAAGCAACATTTTAGTATCCCACAAGGGGTGTGTGCCTAATTATTATTGGCTAATCTGTATTTATACTTCTATGAAAAAAACTTTAATCCAGTGTTGCACAATATGCTCATGTATATTTAGATGATATATTATGTGCATCTCAGAATAAATATCGTATTGTATTTCAATTTTATCCTAATAATTTACAATTAAATGCAAGTAATAATGACTATAATGTTGCAAACTTTCTAGATTTAAATTTAGATTTAGAAAATTGTAATCTGGTTGTAAACTTTCATGATAAAAGACTAGATTTTAATTTTAATATTTCTGAAATTCATCACTTTGACTTTTGATCAGTGTTTAGAAATATAATATCAAACCAGGTTCTTAGAATTAATAAAATTTGTGATGACAATTAGAAGTTACCACATTTTATAGAACTATTAAATACTGCAACTAATAATGCATATCCTCCCAATTTAGTAATTAAAATTATCAACTCAGTATATCAACTACCACTCGATAACATCTAAGACAACTTTCCCAATTATGGCGGCGAATAATAAAAACAGCTAATTATTATAATTATTAATTATATAATTATATAAAAATGAAAAATAATAAAATAAACTAAAGAAAACTGGAAAATAAAACAATTGAAAATAAGATTCATAAATATTTTATATTTTGAATATTATTTTCGCTAAAAATATGTAACTTTAGTCAGTTTGATACTACGATTTGAGCCCCCTTATAATAGTGTTAGTGGCATACTCGTTTATTCAATTCTTTTGTGAATCACTTTTATAGTAAGATTTTGCATCTATGATTCCTGTTCATCCTGTTTACCTTGTATTAATAGTTGTCCTGTCTCCTATTCTAACTCTCTGAACGAGTTTCAGGGAAGTTCACTTCAACTATTAGTTCCACCCCCTGGTTTACCTTGTCCTCCTTCTCCCGGATTCATCTCAACTTTTTTCATATAGTTAGAATTGCTCACATTCAATACACGTTCACGCTGGGTTCCTGCCTCATGAATCATGGTAATTCTTGAATTCCTAATAATTTTTCCTCTTTTAATGCATGTAGTCTGCGCTTTGGCATATATAGTAACTTACTATTGCAAAATCTGAAACAAGCATGCGTTTAGATGCTCAGACCTGACGAAGAATCTAAGCCTGGTTAACGTCCAAAATAAGTCAATGCTGTTCATTTTTACTTTCCCTGCAATACATGGTAATGTATAGGGAAAGTATTGGAATCATGCCGAAAACCACAACTCGAGTTTTCGACGGATCTACACGTTTCGAGACCTCTAGAATACGAAAAAACTATTTTTAGCGTGACGTCTGTGTGTGTGTCTGTGTGTCTGTCTGTGTGCCTGTGTGTCTGTGTGTCTGTCTGTCTGTCTGTGTGTCTGTGAGTCTGTCTGTGCAGATTTTGTATCGACTCTAACTAAAAAACTAATGGACCGAATTTCACAAAATTTGGTAGATAAGTCACTTGTGAGCGAGTCTGGTGCTGATTAGTTTTGGGTACGATTTGGAATAAAAGAACCCGCCTTTTTTGCGAAATGGCCCGCAAAAGTTTGTATCCAGTCTAACTGAAAAACTAATGAACCGAATTTCACAAAATTCGGTAGATGAGTCACTTGTGGGTTACCCTGGTGCTGATTAGATTTTGGTATGATTCGGAAAAAAAATGACCTGCCTTTTTTTGCAAAATGTCCTCCAAAAATCGTCCAAATCTAAACTAAAGAACTGGGTATACTCAAATATATCCATTAAATACTGATTTAAAACGTAATTTTTAAACGCGAAAAGAATAAGACCAACTCCATTACACTAGGACTAGCCGTTCTCGAGATATTTTAGTTTTTCGTACTTTCCCTACGCCACCTTTGAAAATAAGCCAGGTTACCGAATGAGAACGAAAATTGAATTAAAAGTGAAATAAATTTAATTAAAATAAAGAGAACGTTAATATAAGTCTGCAGGGAAAGTCATGTGCTGCTCACATCAGATTTTTACTTTCCCTACAATACATGGTAATGTATAGGGAAAGTATTGGAATCATGCCGAAAATCGCAACTCGAGTTTTCGACGGATCTACACGTTTCGAGACCTCTAGAATACGAAAAAACCATTTTTAGCGTGACGTCTGTGTGTGTCTGTCTGTCTGTCTGTCTGTGTGTCTGTGTGTCTGTCTGTGTGTCTGTCTGTGCAGATTTTGTATCCACTCTAACTAAAAAACTAATGGACCGAAATTCACAAAATTTTGTAGGTAAGTCACTTGTGGGCGGGGTTGGTGCTGATTAGTTTTGGGTACGATTCGGAATAAAAGAACCCGCCTTTTTTGTGAAATGGCCCGCAAAAGCTTTTATCCACTGTAGCTGAAAAACTAATGGACCGAATTTCACAAAATTCGGTAGATGAGTCACGTATAGATCACCTTGGTGCTGATTAGATTTTGGTACGATTCAGAAAAAAATAACCTGCCTTTTTTTGCAAAATGGCCCGAAAAAATTGCCAAAATCGAAAATAAAAAACTGGGTATACTCAAATATATCCATTAAATGCTGATTTAATACGTAATTTTTAACGACGAAAAGAATAAGATCAACCCCATTACACTAGGACTAGCCGTTCTCGAGATATTTTAGTTTTTTCGCATTTTCTCCACGCCACCTTTGAAAATAAGTCCAGTTACCAAATGAAAATGAAAATTGAATTAAAAGTGAATTACATTTAATTAAGATAAATAGAAGTGAATATAAGTCTGCAGGGAAAGTCATGTGCTGCCCACATCAGATTTTTTTTATTGGCGTTGTAGCCGTGGTTTAACTGCTATAGGGATTTTAATATTTCGTAATAACTTGGAATTCGTTATAATTATATCTTTCTAATATATATATATATATATATATATATATATATATATATATATATATACAGGGTGGCCATAATTAAAGTAGAGGTGTTTAGAGCCCGATAGTGAAAAAACTGTTGGACATAACTCAACCAAATTTGCAGTAAATACTATTTAGACCATGGGGATTTGATTTTTAAAAGATAAAATAGTTCGAATTTTTGCCACCGCGGGGTTGTAAGATCCAATTTTGTAGTAAAATAGGCATAGGAAGAACAGAAAGTTAACATTTTACATGCATTTTGAAAAGTATATCACATTTACATTACATATACGTATTTAGTACCTTTTATATTTACATTTGCATCTTACATTTACATACGTATGCCATTGATTTTTATATTGGCATCATTTACATGTGCGATTCAATATATTTTCCTTTCATATATTCCAAAAAGTGCATTCCCTGAACAGCATTCTCTGCTGCATTCTGCAGCAGATCTCCATAGATTTGTTTGACGTGCAATGTTATTCTGTCTTTCAAAGTGGCTAAATTATCCACATCCCCTTGGTATACCAAGCACTTTACATGACCCCACAACCAAAAGTCACAGGGGATCAGATCAGGCAAACGAGCTGGCCACTTCATAGGAAACGCTCGACTAATTATTCGGTTGTTGGTAAAATGCTGTCCTAGGACTTCTTGTACGATCAAACCAATATGAGAGGGTGCTCCATCATGCATAAATATCGTAGTTTCAAAACATTTACGCTGTTGAAGTTGTGGAATAACAAAGTTCAGCAGCATTGTTCGATACCTCTCAGCATTGACGGAACAAGTCTTTGAAGACCAATTGATGTGTTTGTTCTCCTCGAAAATATACGGACCTATGATGAATGAGCCAGTAAAGCTACACCAACTGTTACTTTCGGAGAGTGCAAGGGAAATATCCTGAAACGCACGAGGTTTCTCAGAAGCCCAAATGCTGTAATTCTACGTTTCTACTGTTCCATCCCGATAAAAATGCGGCTTATCACTCCACAAGATTTTCTAAAATTGGACCTTACAGCTTCACTTTGGCCCGCGGTGGTAAAAATCCGATTTTTAAAAATCAAAACCTTACGATCTAAATAGTATTTACTGCAAATTTGGTTCTGTTTGACCCAACAGTTTTCCAACTATCGGGCTCTAAACACCTCTACTTTAATTATTTCCACCCTGTATATATATATATATATATATATATATATATATATATATATATATATATATATATATATATATATATATATATATATATATATATATACTCATGTCCAAAAATTAAGTATAGTTGCTGTTTATGAGAAAATTTCAAGAAATCTACATCAGAATGGAAAGAAACGCGATATGCGGGTGTAATATGATTACAGAAGAAGACAACAATGCAGAACAAGGATAATAACGACTTTTATTATCCAAGGAAAAGGGTTGAAAGAAAAGGGTCACAAAACGAGTGTCAAAATTAGCGAAACAGAATGATTAAAAGAATGTGATGTTGCAGTTTAATAAGGTGTGTGGGAACCTTGGGTAGCTACACATCCTACACAACGATTTCCTGTACTTTCGATGAAGGTTTGGATGAGTTGTGTGCTCAAAGAGTTCCAAGCCTCACAGAGGGAAGTTTTCAATCCCGGAACGGAGCTTGGTGGGTAGCGGAGGGCTGCAAGATGTCACCCGAGCATATTCCACACATGCTCTATTGGATTCAGATCAGTAGAGTTGGCAGGCCACTGCATTTGCTGGATATCTTCAGTTTGAAGGAAGTCGTCGACCAATGCCGCACGGTGAAGGCGCTTAATCATCCATGAGTATGAAATCAGGACCAACAGCACCTCGAAACAATCAAATGGTAGACTCAAGGACTTTGTCTCTGTATCTTTGACCGGTAACCGACCCCGTGTCAAAGATGTGGAGGTTTGTGTGGCCGTCCATCATGATGAACGGAAAACGATGTCTTTCCGTGATGTTTCCCGGGTGAAAACGCGTTCCACGTTCTCTCCAGATTGTGGTACGACGAGAATCTGTTTGCAGGCTAAGCCTGGACTCGTTACTGAACATGACATTGTCCCACTGTTGTCCACTCCACTGCCGATGTTCCAAACTCCATTGTAAACGCTCGCGTTTCTGTGCAGACGTCAAGGGGATGCAAACTGCTGGTCATCTGGCATAGAGACCAACGTGTCTGAGTTTCCTGTAAGCAGTTTGTCTCGAAAGATTGACTCCTGTGGCGGATGTCAGGGTTGAACCCAGTTGTCTGGCAGAACGGTTCCTCTGACGTTGCGCAGTTATCACCAAATATAGGTCTTGCGGAGCGGTTGTTACAATTGGTTGACTTGGTACTGGTCGTCGTGTAACATCCCCAGTGGTTTGGGACCTCTGCCACAGTCTGGAGATCACACACTGAGGTACATTCAGAATTCAAGACGCTTCGGTTTGAGATTGACCTGATTCCAGTATTCCAATAATTCGTCCCTTCAAAAACATGTCCAGTTGGCATCTTTGTGACAATTTTCGTCCTTTATAATTGATAAATTGTTAGCAACGGTCCGTATCACAGCAATTGCGAAATTCTGTCTCAACTGGCCATGCCGGTCGAGGCCATTTTATACTTGTTCCGATGTGCGCCGGTGCTTTGTGCATATCGACGTTGACTGAATTGTTTTGCATAAGCACAATGATTTATCTTCATACCACGATTCTTCAGAACTGATTGTGAACCATTGTATCCATATTAACTTAGAATTTTTTGCATTTTACGAATTATTCTCAACTTTTGGACATGGGTGTCAGGGGCGGAGCGAAGGTGGTAACATTGGGGGGGGGGGGTGAAGATGATTAATTTGCCGACAGTCAACTCTAAATATGCTGAGAAGCAGAAAACTATGACGGCAGTGATTTTAGCGCTATATATTATAATATTGTTGCACGATAGGCTATATGTTATATGGGAGACGGGGGGTGGGTGGGGCATATGGGGCGATGCGCCCCAGAAATTTTTTCAGGGCAGCATCGCCATCTTAGAGGAAATTTGCAATTTTTTCTGTTTTCTTAAAGTTTGGTGCCAACCATGAGAAGTCTACACGCCATATATGGTAATTTTCTTATCTTTGTAAGTTGCCATGACAACGCATGACGTCACGAAGAAGAAAAGGTATTTGTACTGTTTCGACCGAACAAAATAGAATGTAATGTATTGTATGGAATGAACAAAGTAGGTAGAGCGTAGTTACAGTGTAAATCTTGTTGTGTGCGTGTAGAATAAAGATGGTCTACCTAATGACGGCTTCTGTTCCCTGTTATTTAATTTAAGTAGGAAGTGAAACATAAACACTTAATTTTGAATTTCATTGAAAACTAAATATTCACTAAAAATTCTATATTCAAAATTTTAGCAAGTATTACAAGCTTATCTTGTCTATATAAAATATCTTGTCCAAAAAAAGTACAATTATGACTTATCCACAACAAGATTCGACGAAAATGATATATATCATTAGCATTAATCTAAAAATAAATACATTCGCATCTCGCTCCCTTAAAATTACTGAGATATACTTCAAAGCATAAATACAAACTGTGAATTGACAAAATAATGACTTAATAGCTTTATCTGCATATCGTAAATTTGAAGAAAGTTTTAGTAACTATTTGCAGGCGAAGTTGATTTGTGGATGCACCCCTTATTTTCAACTGGAAATTTTAATTAATAATAACTACCTCAAATTGGATCTTTTACAACCAAATTCTTTTCAGTTATACTAAATAGGCTATAGATAAAAGTTTTGTAATTTGATTTTTTTCGTTAGAGGGACTGCATAAAAAGTTAATTTTTTTAACTTCCTACACAAAATATGGTACAACATTTAAATTACTATTTCGTAACTTCCTACCTTATTTAAAGCATCTTTGAAATTGGAACTAGGCTCTGCAACCAATGGTTAAAAAAAATCTTTCTCTGTGCACTATTGTGGGACACTCTGTATATACTAGGGTCATTTTTTAAGTAAGGTCCGTTTTGCAATGAAAACGAAGTAAGTATATACTTTTTAAAAAAGAATTTATTTTCTGAATTTACATTCAATTCTCTATTTTTCTATACAATTTCCTTACCGATTTAAACATTTATCGAAACGATATACGAGTTTTTGGATACCGTCATCAGAGAACTCTGCCGCCCGTAATGATAGCCAGTTACTACGATCTTCCACTTCTATTACGATCTTACACTTCTTCATTAGTGTCTAAACGCTTGCCGCCCAGGAAGGTCTTCAGATGGCGGAAGAGTCGCTAGGCGCAAGGTCTGGATTCTATGGCAGGTAATCGAATACCTCTCGGCCAAAAGACTCGATCAGATTTTGAGTTTGAGCTGCAGCATGTGGCCTTGCATTGTCATGGAGCAGTACGACACCGGCTAACAGAATTCCACGTAGTTTGTTCTGCATTGCTCGACGAAGCTTTCTTAAAGTCTCACAGTAGGAAGCTGAGTTAATTGTTGTTCCATGCAGCAAAAACTCCACTAACAACACGCCCTGCGTGTCCCAAAACACAGTTGACACGATCTTGCGCTTTGAAAGTGTTTTGCTTTCACTTTGACCGGCGATGATGTGTGTCGTCACTTCATCACTTGTTGTTTTGATTCAGGAGTCACGTAGGACACCCATGTCTCATCTCCTGTGACGATATGACTCAAAAAGTCATCACCTCCTTGTTGTAGAGGGTCAAGAATGTTAGAGCACTTGCCAATCCTTTCTTTTCGTGTTTCTCACTCAGCAGTTTCGGAACCCATCGACAGCACAATTTCTTGTTCTTAGACACAATTTTAAACAAAACTGACCTTGAAATTTATGGGAATTCCGATAACAACTTGGAAATTGTGAATCTCCTGCTTGCGTGAATTTTGGCGTCAACTGCCTTCACCAAAGCGTCAGTGATTACAGACGGCCGACCAGAGCGCGATTCGTCATGGACGTTTTCCCGACCTTCCTTGAACAATCTCACCCATTTTCGCACTTTACTGTCACTCATTGCATTATCACTCTAAACTTCGCATATCTGATGATGAATATCCGCAGATGTCATGTTTCATGCTGTTAAGAATCGGATGACTGACCGTATTTCCCAGTTGGCGGGGCGCTCGATTTTCTTAAATATTTTAACGAAGCGTACGAAGCGTACGAAGCGAACAGACTGAGCAGTGAATGCAAATGGCGTCGGATTCCGCTCAAAGAATGCCGGGAGTCTGCGCGCGCATTCATTCTCACGTGCATGCAGAATTTCAAACGGTATTTCCTAACGGACCTTACTTAAAAAATAACCCTCGTACATATATATATATATATATATATATACACGCACATGGGTGTATGCAGGTTTTTTTCCGGGGTGGTGCTAAAATCGTTTGCAATCAAAAGTTCTGTATCGCCAAAAAATCAGTCTGTACCGCCCTCCCCCTTCAATACTTTAAATCCAACCAGTTCATTAAACAACATTGAAAATTGACATGCAAATGTAGATTTAAAGATCTAATAACAACAATCTGATAAAATAATTCGAAACATCTAAGATTTTGGTGGGAGCGGATTGGTAAGGAAATAAAACACATATAAACAAATGTCATAGGATATTAAAGAAAAGACATGCAAAAACATAAAAAAAATACCATTTTTGCTTTCCCTACCATACCCTGTAATGTATAGGGAATGTATTGGTGTCGAAAATCGCAACTCGAATTTTCGACGGATCTACGACGAACATCTTAGAACACAAACGACGAACAATCTAGAAGACGAAAACACTATTTTTTGCGTATGTCTGTTTGTCTGTCCAATGTATGTATTTACTCTAACTCTAAAACTAACTGACTAAATTTTATAAAATTTGGTAGGTAAGTCACTTGTCGGTTACCCTGGTGCTGATTAGATTTTGGTATGATTTGGGAAAAGGAACCTGCCTTTTTTTACGACATGGTACACAGAAATCGTATGTATCCATTCTAGATGAGAAACTAATATGGTAGATTTGTCAATTGTGGGTAACCTTTGACCTGACTGTTCTACCCTGACCGGTCGACATTTGAAAATTTGGTACAAAATATTGATAGAAAATATTATTATCGAAAGTGCAAGGATCTGGGTTGGAAATTTGACAAAAGATCATACTCGTAAGATAGTTTCATTACAAAGTTAAGCTGGGATTAAGTTTCACGTTGGTAATGTGGGCATTGAGACCTTAGTTCAATTTGCTATGGCTGCTTCAAATAGGGAAAATTTAGTTATTCCTTATCCCTACTCTTTGTGATATAAATTCTGTAAAACACAAATTATTTATGACTAGCAATAACTTCTGGAAGTTTCTTTAAATTCTTATTTTCTCCCCGTTAGTGTTAAGTATTATTTAACAAAAGTTAATACTGATCAACTTATATATTATAAATTCCTTATTTATGATATATCCATTTATGAAATATTTACATAAGCGTAAGATTAAAAGTTCTCCTTATTGTTCTTGTTTTCATGTTGGTAATGTTAACCACTACGGTTTTCAATGTATATATACAATTGATTTCCATTTGTCTAAGATCAATGATGAAACAGGGGTGTTTGGTTTTCTAGAGTCATTGGAAATATCAAAGCTATGTCAACTAAAGAATAAAGGAGTGTATGACAATTCCTGTTCGGAAATCTGAGACTCTTAGTTAATTTTTTGGGGTTTTCTTTTCATTTATTATTTCTTTTCGATTATTTTTCCTTGTTACTTGTTGATCCCCAAAAGTGTTGGACTTAAGCTTTCCCAGTTCGAGCGGACGATTTGTACAATTCAGTTTTCTATGTTTTATTAGTCATTATTTTTGTTATTGTTATTATTATTTATTATTTTTTTCGATATTATTCTCTTTTATTGTTTTTCTGTATTGATCTGTTTTATTGTTATTTCTACGTTTTTCACAGTCGTCTGTCGCAACTGCTTTATACTCTTTGGGTGAGATGGACGGTCTGGATAATAATAAATAAATGACGTAAATAAATAAGATTGAATATTTTGTCTATTTCAATTAATGGCATTGCATGTTTTTTTAACTTTGACCCATTTAAACTGCTAAGAGGAAGACTTAAAATTAAAATATTTATAAAGATTTCTTTTTTTTTTAGAACCCAGGATATGCTGGTCGTCAAGAACTACCCGAAAATCTAAAGATACAGTTTCGCACTGTGGCCATGATGGTTCCAGATAGACAAATCATTATTCGAGTTAAGCTTGCAAGTTGTGGATTTCTGGAGAACATTACTCTGGCAAGGAAGTTTTACACTCTGTACAAGTTATGTGAAGAACAACTTTCTAAGCAAGTATGTCCGCTGTACTTATATATATATATATATATATATATATATATATATATATATATATGTATATATATGTATATATACAATCTGTAAAACGTAACATTATATATATATATATATATATATATATATCAAATATAATCGAAACAGTATAAATGTCAAGAGGAAATATAAGGCGCATTTGCTGCTCTATCTAAGACCTCGCAATACAGTATAAAAGTTATAAAAAAGCAAATAACAGAAAAAGGTGTGTTAACGGAGTTGTAGCAAGGTCAAGGGGGATTGTGATCCTCTTTCCTGGTTTAAACATGCTTTATGTGAAGAACAACTTTCTAAGCAAGTATGTCCGCTGTACTTATATATATATATATATATATATATATATATATATATATATATATGTATATATATGTATATATACAATCTGTAAAACGTAACATTATATATATATATATATATATATATCAAATATAATCGAAACAGTATAAATGTCAAGAGGAAATATAAGGCGCATTTGCTGCTCTATCTAAGACCTCGCAATACAGTATAAAAGTTATAAAAAAGCAAATAACAGAAAAAGGTGTGTTAACGGAGTTGTAGCAAGGTCAAGGGGGATTGTGATCCTCTTTCCTGGTTTAAACATGCTTTAATTCCCAGGAAACACTCCCAGAAACCCCCATACGCCAGAAACAACACCTATACGTGTGCAGGGGAAAACAGAATCCCAATATTTTATATCTTTCATATATATATATATATATATATATATATATATATATATATATATATATAATATAAATATAAAGAAATTGAATTATCAGAGATAAATGTGTTATAGTAAAGTTTGCGCAAAGCAGCAAGAGGTACCATACACCATATATTGAAAAAATGAAAAGATAAAAAGTGAATAAACATTGAAAAAATGAAGGATGGCTTAGCAAAAACCTTACTTTATGGCGGTAAGGAGTTGTGACCTTACTCCCCAGTTTAACGAGCTCGTCATAAACGCCGCGGCCTTTCACTCCTGGTCGCCAGCTTTGGCTCAAGCCAACCTCCGGAGTGACAATAAAAATTATCACGAGACCAGGTACTAGAATAGAAACGAGGACGAGAGCAATATCACAACAAAAATAGCCAACAGAACTGCTGACTCAAGTGAAAGGTATATAGCAATGTATGAGTGAGCTGCGGTCCTTTGATCGCTGTGCGGTCCTGTCATATGAAAGATTCGAAATTTTATTCTCTAATTGAACACAAAAAAGATTTGAGCCTTACACCATATGCCAAATTGGTTCTGTATAAATTATCAATATTTTTAAGCATAAAAGATATTGGATATTTTTGAAAATATGCTTGCTTTAAAAATTCTTGATCAAAATTAATACGTAAATGCTCTTTTTTAATAATTCTTTTAATTCTGACCAAACCTCCCAAGAATACATTGCGAAACACATTCAAGTGTAGGTTGGAGTGCCAATGTATTATTCCATTAATGGGTAATTTAAATTGCTTTCTTTTGTCATAGATGGTAAATAGGATCGGGATTTGACAAAAGTTGATATTCAAATCCAAAAATTCATCTTCGTTCTTATTTTTAGTTGGAATTTTTGGATTTGAATATCAACTTTTGTCAAATCCCGATCCTATTTACCATCTATGACAAAAGAAAGCAATTTAAATTACCCATTAATGGAATAATACATTGGCACTCCAACCTACACTTGAATGTGTTTCGCAATGAATTCTTGGGAGGTTTGGTCAGAATTAAAAGAACTATTAAAGAAGAGCATTTACGTATTAATTTTGATCAAGAATTTTTAAAGCAAGCATATTTTCAAAAATATCCAATATCTTTTATGCTTAAAAATATTGATAATTTATACAGAACCAATTTGGCATATGGTGTAAGGCTCAAATCTTTTTTGTGTTCAATTAGAGAATAAAATTTCGAATCTTTCATATGACAGGACCGCACAGCGATCAAAGGACCGCAGCTCACTCATACGTTGCTATATACCTTTCACTTGAGTCAGCAGTTCTGTTGGCTATTTTTGTTGTGATATTGCTCTCGTCCTCGTTTCTATTCTAGTACCTGGTCTCGTGATAATTTTTATTGTCACTCCGGAGGTTGGCTTGAGCCAAAGCTGGCGACCAGGAGTGAAAGGCCGCGGCGTTTATGACGAGCTCGTTGAACTGGGGAGTAAGGTCACAACCCCTTACCGCCATAAAGTAAGCTTTTTGCTAAGCCATCCTTCATTTTTTCAATGTTTATTCACTTTTTATCTTTTCATTTTTTCAATATATATATATATACATATATATATATATATATATATATATATATATATATATATATATATATATATATATATATATATATATATATATATATATATATATATATATATATATATATATATATATATATATATTTATATATATATATATATATATATATATATATATTTATATATATATATATATATTTATATATATATATATATATATATATATATATATATTTATATATATATATATATATATATATATATATATATATATATATATATATATATATACAGATTTCAAAGGAATAAAAGGAAAAAAGCCAACAATTAAAATAGTAAATGGCCGGGGGGAATTGTGAACCCCCCGATCCCGGTTATAGCATGCTATCACGCCATGGCAACACTCCCGGAGCCGATATCTTACTGAAGCTAAATTTCCGAAAGTATGTCAAGTAAAAGACATGAAAAGCGAATGAGAACAAAGCAAGAACGAACAACATCCAAAGGAACGAAGTATAAGCTGAATAACCAAGGAGAATCAGTTCCGATATATAAGCATACTCCAAATTGAATGGGCGCGTGATTATGATGCGTATAAGAAGGGTTACAGTTACAGTATAAGGGCCATACCCTGAATCATGTTCCGATATATCCGAAGTCCTATTAAAATGCATTATTGACCTTGTTGTAGATTGCATTATAATAATGCTTCAGGAAACGCACAGGATAATGATGTTTGATTGCTTCCAGTATAATTTTTCGATCATTGATGGTACGATCGCTCTTGAAGGTATGTATCCGTTTGTTTCTATAAAAATGATTTTTAATAATATTGCGCAAAATACTTTTGCTTAAATTAGAATTCCAATCGATGATATTTTTTTTCTTTTTTAAATGGCCCGGCACTTTGACCTTCGTCATTCGCCTTTATTACAGCGGCCAGAGTGTGAACCATTTAGCCGTCCATTGACGTTGCCCCAGGCGCACCAGAAGGGGCGGATCACATATCGCCAACAATAAAAACATCCATGCCTTACATGGGGCTCGAACCCACAATGTGTCCGTAGAGCGATTGCTTTGGAAACGCTTGCCTTTGACCACTCGACAACCACGTCGGCCAATCGATGATATGATGGATGCTGATGTGGAAGGAATTTCTTTTATCGTATAAAGTAGTAAATATTTTATCGTTATCATCATATTTGATACACAGATCCAAAAAATTAATTTCGTCTTCTTTATCCATTATAGTTTCAATCAGTTCTAAATTGGTGGGACAGTAGCTGAAGTCAAAATTCATATTATTAATGTCATGTCCAACAAGAATATCATCATCGAATCTAAAATAAGGAATTTCATTAAGGATATGAGTACCTTCGTCGTACTTGTTTAAATACAGATCCGCAAGCATGGAGGAACATCCTCCACCCATTGGAATGTCCCTAATTTGCCGATAGTAATCTGTTCCGTTGAATAATACATTTTCAAATAGTACGATCTTGATCATAGTTTTATATTTATTCCTTTGAAATCTGTATTTTTACTTATCTTGTAAGTGAAGCATCGCGCCTTACGGTTTAAGCCATTTTTCATTATTTGTATTTTTCATACTCATGTATGCATTGTTTTTCTTATTTTTAATCTCGTTTATGCCTTATATATATATATATATATATATATACAAATAAATAAATCTATCAACCACATCGAAATCAACCAAGTGAAAATATACCTTTAGGCGCAATGCTGTTCAACCAAGTACATTTATATAAAACAAAAGAGAATGAAGAAAGAACGACAATGTATCAAAATTTCGCCGGGGGGGATTGTGACCCCTACTTCCCGGTTAAGCCAGCTTGATGTCATGACGACACCCCCGGAAGCGGATTCACTGTCGTAAATCAAGTACACTATACTAAAACTAAAAATGTAAAGTCGAAAAGGTGAGAGACCCATACTGACTACACTACAAAAACTGTATCTTCAAGTTTCATTATAACAAAACAGTAACACATATGACAATTTAAAAACAAATATATAACAAGACAAACAAACCTCGTACACACGTCACCATCCAAGCATCAAAATTGTAATTGACACTACCTGTGCTGGTATAAAACACCTTCTAACTGTTCAACTATTACGTCCGTGGTAGCATCATATCTCCTGTTCAAACTGCAAGTGTACCTTTATATAAATATAAGCTGCAACTTTCCGTTACGGTTATGTTGTAGAATTTTCGTATAATGTTACTTAGAAAACGCAAAGGGTAACCCTTTGCAATAGCCTTATTCAGGTAACTTAGATCGCTTCCATATCGATTTTCCTCACTGTTATTTAATCGTTTGCTTCTGATCAAAAAGTTTAATATAATGTTTCTGAATACATTACGATGTAAACATGAATTCCATTGAATTACGTAATTTATTTTAAATTGAAATATTTTCTTTTATCATAAAGTTTAAATCCAACGTAACCATTAGATTGCTGGTATATAGTTAAGTCCAGGAAATTAATGCTTTAATCAATGTTACGTGCTGTTTCAGTCAAGGTTAAGTTCGATGGATAAAAATTAAATTCTAAGTTATATTGGCTATCGGGGCAAGCATACAAAATGTCATCCACATATCGAATAAATATTAATTCATTTAATATATGAGTTCCTTCTTCATATTTATTTAAGTAGATATCTGCTTGAATAGAGGAGTGGAATAGAGGAATAGTTTGATGCTGGGATGGTAACGTGTTGTTGTTGTTGAAACCCAGACCGTCCGACCTACCAGAAAGGTGTAAGGTAACTGTTTGGACGGTCGGGAAGTGCCACCCAATTTAGACCGGAACCCAGTGGGGGAGGCATCCACAGGGACCGTACCCTCCTTCCCCTACCACCAACCTCTCGGAAGGACTTTCGGACCCACATGTTTAACGTGATCGTACTCCGCATGAACACGGCGGCAGTTTTGGCAGTGGCTGGAATCGAACCCGGGCCTACCGAGTGCAACTCCAGCGCGCTAACCAATGGGCTACCGCGCCCCGGGATGGTAACGTGTTGAAGACCCAGACCGTCCGACTCGTCCTGAGGACTAAGAGCAGCTATTTGGACGGCCAGGGGATGGTAACGTGTGTACGAGGTTTGTTTGTCTTGTTATATATTTGATTTTTAAATTGTCATATGTGTTACTGTTTTGTTGTAATGAAACTTGAAGATACAGTTTTTGTGGTATAGTCAGTATGGGTCTTTCACCTTTTTGACTTTGCGTTTTTAGTTTTAGTATAGTGTATTTGGTTTACGACAGTGTATCCGCTTCCGGGAGTGTCATCATGACATCAAGCTGGCTTAACCGGGAAGTGGGGGTCACAATCCCCCCCGGCGAAATTTTGATACATTGTCGTTCTTTCTTCATTCTCTTTTGTTTTATATATATATATATATATATATATATATATATATATGTTACGTGCTGTAGATTAATCCAGTGAAGAGACTGTTTATTCATATTAAAATTTAATTTATTAATGTCACATTAGTAGACTCCTACAAACAATTTAATCTGAAAATTGGAACTTTAAATTACCCTTATCTTATAATTATACCAAAATTTCATAAACAGTTTATTGCTTTTAAAACTGTGACTGTTGGATCTAATACTTATGCAAACAAAGCAGCAAAGCAGACAGTCTTCTTTTATTAAAGTTAAATGACTTTCCTTATATAATGCAATGAATTTATAGCTTTTACAGTTAAAACAAATGTTATTTTTATAGCAGATACTTATATTCTTTCCAAAATATTGAATTTTTGTCAGTTAGTCGTCATTTTCATTGATTTAGCGACATTTTTATCCATTTGGCGAGATTTTCGTTAATTTAAAAATGTCGCCAAGTTGGCGAAATTCCATTAAATTCGTCCCCAAAATCTCGCCAAGCGTTATGGACGAAGAAATAAGTTATTCTTATAGCAGATAAGTGACTACTGGCGTTCAAATACAAAAGTATTACTCAAAGTATCTTTTCTCGTGAATGGAATGAGTTAGATCCACGAAAATGATACCACCAAATTTATCGCATGATATTACATATGGAAAGTGAACATGTTTCTTAACAGTTATTTTTTTTTTGTTTTATGGGATTTTTTGATAAATTTATTTGAAAAATATGCAATATCTCGAGAACGGTTCATGCTAGCGTTCTAAAATTTATGTCAATCGTTTTCTAAGGAAACATTACATAAGAAATGTCTATTTGCGTAACTTTATTAAAGGTTTTGATTTTTTGATGATTTTTTCAAAATTTCACTCGAAAATTTAGGGGGTTCTGAACATTCGATTGTGTTTTAAAACAATAGGCTTCCGGTATTCACGGATTGTGATTTTTGTACCAAAATGCATTCGAATCGCTCCATTTGTTCGTGAGATATCGTCTCCACAGACTCACTGACACACATACACACACACATACTTTCAAACATACACACACACACACAGACACCTCAAAAATGTTCGATTCGTGATCAGGGATGCTTGAACGTGTTCTCCCGTCGAAACTCGATTTCGAATTTTCTACCCCGTCACAATACTTTCCTTATACATTATGTATATATGGAAAGTAAAAATAGCTATAAATTAAATAAAACGAAAAGTGTATAAAAATTTCACAAAATCTATTTGCGGGATTTTAAAGATCTTTTTAACAATATTGATCGCCACGATCGTTTCCGTTTTATCACAGAATTATACTACTACACTGAAAAATGTCAACAGTTTTCTTTTTCTGTTGTTAAACTAAAATGTATACCTAAGTTTATTTTGTTCAATAAGTACTTCATAGGATCATTTCGACACATCAAGGATCTTTTACTTTCTGCAGCAGGTAGATTTATCGTAGTGAATAAAATCCTCACTATGTTAGTAAACTTGCAATGAAAATTAAATTTATAATATTAGTTATTTATTGCGACGATATAATGATTTGTTAATCATTCAAACTAATGAATCTGAATTATAACTTTTGTTGGATTATTATCCAGTTAATTTAGATTTATTGAGTGATGACCTTACTGGTTATTCTGCAAATCTTTTAGATACAGATATTAAAATTGGCAAAGATAAACAACCCATTTTAGATTTAATAAAAAGAAAAACTACAATTTTACTGTATTTCAAATTCAACATTTTAGTTCATGTCTACACAAAAGTGTATATTAAAATATTCTATTTAATAAGCTTTTAACAAGGAAAAATATTTATGATAGACGTTACAAAGAAACACATATTGACATTTTGAGAAAACTTGCCTCATATAATGGATGCTCATTTGGAACTGTAAATGATCTGTTTTAAACATTTATATAAATAGGTACTTGCTATAAATAAAATTAAGGACAAAACGTTTTTGAAACGAAAGGTCATTTATTAAAACATCTTAAAAGACGTACAAAACATTTTTGAAACCACCAGAGCGCTTTTGAACGTTAGTTATTACGCCCCTCATCAGTGGCTACATGCATGATAAAACATGGAATGTTCATATATAGAGCATAGTTATACAGCAAATTTGCATAAAAATATAAAATGGTAAATGATCTTACTATTAATTAATACAAAATAATCCAAGAAATATACACGGAAAATACAAAAATTAGTTTAAACGCTTTCAAATTGTAAAAATATTACAAGAAAAGTACTATCAATACATTATTTAGTTAGAGGAAAAGCAAAAATTTCAGAAGAACCGTCAAGCGTAATTTTCATGATAATGACGTCATAAATAACTATTAAGAAATTTGAATTGCATAGAGTCGAGTTTTGCATACACTAATCGACACCAAATTTTGCAGTCTGAATAAATAATTAAATTCTGATTCTGAAATAATTTTTCTTATCTAATTAAAACATATTTGTTTTATTTTTTTGTATTAAAAAGAACTTTTTGGGAAGCCAAGTAAAAAAGAATAAATTAATTAACCATTTGTTTGTTTATACGATCAATTTTGCATACACTAATTGACACCAAATTTTGCAGTCTGAATAAATAATTAAATTCTGATTCAGAAATAATTTTTTTTATCTAATCAAAACATATCTGTTTCATTTTATTTGTATTAAAAAGAACCTTTTGGGAAGCCAAGTAAAAAAAAATAAAATAATTAACCATTTGTTTGTTTATGTTTATACGATCAGTTTTGCATACACTAATCGACACCAAATTTTGCAGTTTGAATAAATAATTAAGTTCTGATTCAGAAATATATTTTTTTTATATAATCAAAATATATTTGTTTCATTTTATTTATATTAAAAAGAATCTTTTGGGAAGCCAAGTAAAAAAAATAAAATAATTAGCCATTTGTTTGTTTATACGATCCGATCAGTTTTGCATACACTAATCGACACCAAATTTTGCAGTCTGAATAAATATTTAAGTTCTGATTCAGAAATAATTTTTTTTATATAATCAAAATATATTTGTTTCATTTTATTTATATTAAAAAGAATCTTTTGGGAAGTCAAGAAAAAAAAATAAAATAATTAACCATTTGCTTGTTTATGCGATCAATTTTGCATACGCTAATCGACACCAAATTTTGCAGTCTGAATAAATAATTAAGTTCTGATTCAGAAATAATTTTTTTTTATCAAATCATATCATATTTGTTTAGTTTTATTTGTATTTAAAAGAACCTTTTAAGAAGCTAAGTAAAACAGAATAAAAATTTATACGGACGCAAGCATGTTCGTTCACGATTCATAGCTGAACGTTTACCTAAGTATTACAATTATTTATAACATTGGAGTTATCCATTCCAGGTTCACTATGACTTTGGATTGAGAAATATTTTGTCCGTATTGAGAACTCTGGGTGCTACCAAACGCTTGAACAGCACTGATTCAGAAAGTGCTATTGTTATGCGGGTCTTGAAGGATATGAATCTTTCGAAACTGGTAAGTAATTTTTTTTTTTACGTTAAAATTAGAAAGTTAAATTATGAGGTATGTTGTTGTTGAAACCCAGACCGTCCGACCTACCAGAAAGGTGTAAGGTAACGGTATTATGAGGTATGTTGTTGTTGAAACCCAGACCGTCCGACCTACCAGAAAGGTGAAAGGTAAAGGTATTATGAGGTATGTGAAAATATTTATATGAATTAATTAAATGCAATCATCATAGGCTGAGAGCGATGTATGAAAGTATTTGATGGATTTAGCTCGCTCTGTAAACCTGCGATACAATATCTGAATTCATAATGTTAAGAACACGAATTTTGTTGAAATCTAATAAAATAAACCCATTTATTTAAAATGCGGAATTAGGAAGATAAATTATAATAAGAATATATTAGGTATTCATACAATATGCACGAGCATATATACACAGTCGATTAAAGACGCTTGTAGCGTTTCTAGCGCAAAAAACTCAATAAAACTAACCCAGGCACCAACATAGATGTGCAAAAAAGCCCAATTACAAAATGAAATAACGGTTTCAATAAAACTGCTGATATCTACAAGCACCGATAAACGATCAAACGTGTGTTTCAGTTGTTGCAACACTTCAGATACTCCCCCCCCCCCCATCTCCTACGTAGACGAGAGAAAAGCTGGTCGAGGAAAGTCTTCGTGGGCAGAGGACTCTATATTGGCCCTTGTTTATATGTTTATTGTTTTTTTCTATGGCAGATACCACCCTCTAGCGAATTTTCGCTTTGAGTGTTCCAGCTTTATCTGAGTTTCTCTCTGTTTGTATTCTCGCAGTTAATTCTTAGCGGTTGTTAAGAGCACACACAGTTCTTTGACCTGAGGAAGGGGGCTTATAACGCCCTTGAAACAATTGTAGTCGCTTAACTGACATATACCTTTTTTTCTTCACAGAAGAATTATAAATTAATTGATAAAAAAAATTGTGCAAATTAGTGTAAAAATATTAGTGCAGAACGATATTTTCTTCGATAGAAACGCTTACAGAAAAAAACAGACATGTGAAGGTATTAAACATTTTTGACAACACAGTCGTAACGCAAAGTTCGTGCAGTAGAGATCTAACTAACCTGCCGAGTAATCTTCGTATACAGTGTTCAAAATATGCACCATCATCCAAGATGCACATCTGAATTCGGAGCAGAACTGCATTTCGAACAGCAGGCAGCATCGCAGAGGTTTACAGAATTATTCCTTGACGATGCGTAGCTTGAACAAGCTTGCTTGTACCAAGTATCTTTTTGCACTAATTAAGCACCGCTCTTTCATTTTGAAATTGGACTTTTTTTCCCCTATCTTTGTTGGTTTTTGTGTTAGTTTTCATAAATTCCGTAAATCGCCACTAGGGTGGTTACAAGTACGTTCATTCGACTGCTCCATTTCCATTTTTCTATAGATACACGTTATTTTAGCGGCGTAACGACACATGGTTTAAGTTAATAGCGGTCATTAAATATATAGCAACCAGTTTTTTAACAAGTTCTGCGTAGTTAAATTAAACAAAGAGTACGCAGAGTCAACTTCGAAAATAAGAGCTTGCAGTTTCGCTCCAGTAACTCAACGGTAGAGCGTCGGGTGGTCAGTTCGAAGATCCAGGGTTCGATTCTCGGTTGGGGCAGCAAGGTTTAATACAAGTGGATTCAGTTATTTCAGTTTACGAAGACCCCACAAATTGTGTAAAAAAAAATCAAGAAAGATCAATCAAGCTTAAAGCATTGATTATGAAACACTTTCCAACTTCAATGCAATTTTATTTAAACATCTCTAAAATGCAATATATTCCTAAGTAATATTTTAAAACTTATCACAATACTACATTAATTTATTATATTTAAAAACTTCAACTTTCATCGAAAAAAAATGAACGTCATTCAAATGACGGCATTGAAATATAAATTGCCTGGTTTAAACATCTCTAAAATGCGATACATTCTTCGGTAATATTTTTAAAATCATCATAATACTACAATAATTTATTATATTTGAAAACTTCTTCGAAAACAACTAACATTCATTGAAATGACGTCATAGAAAAAATAACACGCCTGGCTCTCTCTATAAAATCAGCATTTCAATCATAACATTTTCCCATTCATTTCATTCATCACAGTACTAAAATAATTTATTTTATTTAAAAACTTAGAAAAACCATGGAACTACAAGTAATTAAACTCTATGCTTAAAACTTCATCGAAAAAAGTCGTCCTTCTCTGTGTATAATCAATGAATATTTCATTCATATCAGCTATGCAGACTCTATGAGCTAAATACTTTTGCTTTAAAAAAATAAAGCAATTCTTATACAACTCATCCTACATATTTTGCTGTTTACATTTTACATAAGTGAAAAACAGGCTTTGTTGTAGAAATAATCAAATTTGGATGAGCATATAAACTCAAATATATTGTAATTGCGTTGTTTCAGTATGTAGATGCACAGAATTTAAGCAAAAATAAAGTGATTTTAGGACGGATACAGCACTCAATATGAATTAAAAAGGACTTTAAAAATCACGATTTTGAGACAAGATGGATGCCATATATCATTTTGAAGTGGGTCACGTGATCTTTTCATATCATGGTCATGTGATCGCTTGATATAAGAGGTGTAATTATTATTTTAAATTTTATTTAAAAAATTAATGAATATATTTCGCTGAATTTTTTTTTATATATTTTATGGAACAATTGAATATTACCTAAAATTTTTGAAGCAATTTGTGAATTTTAAATCCGCTTGAAAAATGTTTGAATAATTAGGTCCCATAGGGCCCAATGAATTTCATTTTTTCAACCCGGGTTCAATCCAAAACTAATTGGGTGATATTATTCATTTATATTCCCATAGGTCCTACAGACCGTCTGAACAACATACTAAAATTTCATTCTGATTAAGTCATTTTTACGTCAGTTATCGTGCTAACGGACAGACAGACAGACCGACAGAATGAACAAAATCATAAACACTTTTCAACTTTGTTGTAAAGTGTTAAAAAATTCAGCAAAATATATTCAGTAGTTTTTAAAATAAAAATTAAAATAATAATTACTCCTCTTATATGAAGCGATCACTTGACCATGATATGAAAAAATCAAGTTACCCACTTCAAAATGAAATATGGCATCCATCTTGTTTCAAAATCGTGATTTTTAAAGTTCTTTTTAATTCATATTGAGTGCTGTATCGGTCCTAAAACCACTTTATTTTTGCTTAAATTCTGTGCATCTACATATAGAAACAACGCAATTACAATATATTTGACCTTAAATGCTCATCCAAATTTGATTATTTCTACAACGAAGCTTATTTTTCACTTATGTAAAATGTAAACAGCAAAATATGTAGGATGAGTTGTATAAGAATTGCTTTATTTTTTTAAAGCAAAAGTATTTAGCTCATAGAGTCTGCATAGCTGATATGAATGAAATATTCATTGATTTTACAGAGAGAAGCACGATTTTTTTTGATGAAGTTTTAAGCATAGAGTTTAATTACTTGTAGCTCCATGGTCTTTTAAGTTTTTAAATGAAATAAACTATTTTAGTACTTTGATGAATGAAATGAATGGGAAAATGTTATGAATGAAATGCTGATTTTATAGAGAGAGCCAGGTGTGTTATTTTTTCTATGACGTCATTTGAATGAATTTCAGTTGTTTTCGTTGAAATTTTCAAATATAAATTATTGTAGTATTATGTTAATTTTAAATATATTACCGAGGAATGTATCGCATTTTAGAGATGTTGAAACCAAGCAATTTATATTTCAATGCCGTGATTTGAATGAAGTTCATTTGTTTCGATGAAGGTTTGAGTTTTCAAATATGATAAATTAATGTAGTATTGTGATAAGTTTTAAACTATTACCGAGGAATGTATTGCATTTAAGAGATGTTTAAATAAAATTGCATTGAAGTTGGAAAGTGTTTCATAATCAATGCTTTAAGCATGATTGGTCTTTCTTGTTTAAAATTCTGGCATTGATTCTGACAGAAGTGTACCTATACAATATAGATTATAAATGTATGTGAAAGTCGAATGGCGCATCACACATTCACATTTTCCCCCCCAGATTGATGAGAACGAGCCTCTGTTTTTGTCACTTCTCAACGACCTCTTCCCCGGCATTAAGGATCACAAAAAAGGCAACACCGAGTTGGAGGACGCCATTGATGCTGAGGTCAAGGAGACTGGAATTGTCTCCTACCCGGCTTGGAAAGTGAAACTCATACAGGTAACGAACACGCAGACGATTTTTATAATTCGTCATTCTCCCAGTTCGATAAAAATATACGGGTACCAGCTTCGTGTTTCTTGATGTCATCGTGATTAACAAATTTTGACAATACGATATTTACATTTTTTGTGAAAAAGATAAAAAGCTTTATCATTGCAGGTTTTGTTTGTCACCGGATTTGGAATATATTCGAAAGATTTTCGTGCTTTTTTATAACGAAAAGAAAATATGATATGTGCAAGACATGTGTTTCTCTACATACTCAAACTTGCTTCTGTTCTTTTGCTTTATTCATTCTCGTTTAAATGCGATATAACGAAGGGGGTTCTATTTTCGTTGGGCAATTATATTTTAGGACCTGGGATATATATTAGACCAGTCATATTTTTTCTTGAACTAATATATTAGGTCAATGTTTTTCATAATTTTTTGTTCGCTGAACACGTTTGAAACTTAATTTGATTGGCGGAACTCCAAAATGAAAATAATTATTTGTGGTACAAACTTTGCACTTAAAATTATACGGGTTTTTTTATGTTTAAGAAAATGTACGCAAAATTACTACGTTGCGGAACCCTGGGGTTCCGCGAACGCACGGGGAACAAACATGCTTTGAAAATCGCTGTATCAGATGGCAGTGCATCACCAGGAACTACATAAATGATATTAACTCTAAAATAAAGTTAATCCTGAAATCCTCAGGAAAAGTGATTAAAATAATATGCTTCTCAATTTGTCCGGATAAAAAAAAAAAGAACGGAAAGAATAAAATCAGCTTCGAAAAATGAAACTCCAAAAATATTGTTACGAACGTAGTCTCTAGATTCGCGAGTGTATACGCAGGTCACAAGGACGACTCCAACTTTCTGGATAACTTACATTTATTCAAAAGCATAAAGTAAACAAGAACAATATGCAATCAAACTGCACTTAAATGTTCCATTAATTTTACAGAAGAAGCGATATTATTAATACTGATGAAAATAATTTCACAAAACATCCGCTACTATTCTCAAAGCATTGACAACAATTACAGTCCAATGTACTCATGTGACGTCAATTCGTCAACTCCCCTTTTACGGAAGGATGAGTCTTTTTATAGTCTTTTTATAGAAACGTCTGGAAATCTTTTCATATCTCCTAGACTAATCGTTATTTTGCGAAGTTTCTATAACATTCCGGTAATCGCCAAATATCGCCAAATCTGGTAACCCTTATTCTATCTGTGAATTCCTGGCAACCCTAGACTCACATCATCCTGACGTTATGCTGACTTCATGGACTGTGTTTTCTTTGCCTGGTCTTCGAGATAGACGAAAGAGGAGGTGCCAAAGGGAATATTGCGCATTCGAAACAATATATATTTATCTCATAATTTGGTATTATTCGAAGCAGCAATAAGCGTAAGCAAAAGAAAAATAGAGCCAACCTTCAAACAGTCGAGCAAAGTGTCAAAACAACCGCTCGATACTAGTAAATAAGTGCACAACTAATTCATGAGAAAGATCGCATTCAACAATAACGTATTAACTTAAATATTAACCTATCTAATGTGACTCATTACATTATAAGCAACTTCGCTCCCTGAACAATGAGTAACTTTTACACGCCTGGTAAGATTTTGAAAAACCCGGTAACATGAGAAATTCTTCCCCAAATGCTTAGTTTCTGGAATTTGGCAATCGCGAACTTGATGGCATTTAGCTAAATTTGTCGCCAAGCTCATACGGCCCGGATCTCACCCGTAATGACATTGTATAGGGTACATAGTGCATTTATGTTTGGAAAATATTAAGACTAAAAATGAACTGGGACAGAGAAGTTGGCTTTCATAGTATATATTGTTTAGACAATTTATCTTTTAGACTTACAAATATAATTTCCTTCCTTTAAAGCTTTATGAAACCCAACTGGTTCGTCATGGTATCATGACTCTGGGACCGGCTGGGGCGGGCAAAACAAGTTGCATCCGAACCCTCATGGGTGCTTTGACAGCAATGGGATCGCCTCATCGGGAGATGCGCATGAATCCAAAGGCAATCACCTCTCCTCAGATGTTCGGACGTTTGGATGTGGCAACTGATGACTGGACTGATGGCATTTTCTCTGCTATGTGGAGGAAAACGTTGAAAACAAAGAAAGGTAGGAAGTTTAATGTAATGGATAATGAAATTACAATCACAGAACCTTACCATATATGGACTTTCAAGCAGGGATGACCAGAGAGGAGAAGTTAAACTGGGTTACAACATCAGGGATGGGGTTTAGAAAGGAGCTTAATTTTTCTAACTATAATAATAAAAAATATTTTTCTGTGTATTTATTCGTCCTGGAGTAGTGAAATCCAAGGACAGACATTATCTAGATTGCATACATGGATTGTAAACGGCAAAAATGTTATAAAAAGTGACCGGCTTGGTCGCCAAGACGGCTAGTATTAAAATATAGCAATGAAAGCTAGATCCTGCTAACAACGAAGGGCTAGTTCAGAAATCTAAGATCTTACAATGACTTCATAGGACTGTACTATCAAGACCAAAGCACGTTTTTCGTTTGAAATGTATTATCTATCTAGGAATGCTATGGAATTTCTTTTATTTTATCTTCAAAGATTGTTATAGACGCTAGGCAAAATATGAACCATATGAAATACAGTGCGATGTGGTTCGTTTCTCTATCCGGTACGAAAGTTAAAGAGAAATTAGAAGGCTACTTGAACTCATTTCAGACTCAAAATTTCCAGAAAACACAGTTTATGTGCATAAAAGATCTCACTTGGGCAGATTCTCTTTTGCTTTGAAATTTCTTTTTAAAATTTGCCTTGAACGGTTTTGAAAGACGGGGCAAGACACACTGAAGATAGTTAGGAGGGGTATTTAATTATTTAAGAGTCAGGCATGACCATGATGCTAAAGAGACAATGTTAGTCGAGGACTGTCTAAGAAAACATAAATAATTCATTAATGACAAAGATCTTTCCAATGAATTAAATATTTTAGGGTACAATTTTTAACACATTTGTTCCATTAATTCAGAAACTCGCGTAAATGCGTCAACAAGGACGAAACAAGCTCAAGTTTCTCCACCTTTCCATTTTATTTTTGTCTCTATCTGTTTTACAACCTTTTCTAGAGCAGCTTTCTTTTCTACCATATACAAAATTCATACTACTACTATGTATAATTGAGGTCATTTAAATAGAAAATTAAAATACGCACACTAAACACTTTCCCTATTGTCTCAGATGAGAACAGATTGATCGAAACAACACTATAGTGCTACTAAGATATAACGCCTAAAATCATCTGGTATTTCTAAGCTTTTTGTTTATATAATAAACTCTTGTACGTCTTATGCATATTGGAAGTACTAAACGCACCGTTGGCATCCGTTTAGCTGTTTAGCAGAACATGCTCGGGATGTCAGGGACAGTAAACTTTCTACGGCTCTTGCTCAATTTGTTGTTAAAGATAATTTTCAGCCTCTTTTTGAAAATACTTTCCTTTTGATTCGTTGTAATAACCCTCGTGATATTCTCCTTTTTGAATCCCTTTTCATTTATATTTACCGTGATTCCGTTTGTAATTTTGACCCTGTTATGAATTTGAGTTACGCTTGGCGACTCATTCTCGACTCCATGCAATTCAAGTCTCTGCAAAGTTATCTTTGACGTCGTCCTCTTTGGGATTATGCTTGATTGCCCCCCCTCCCCCTTTTTTCGGTTTCTGTAATTAAATTGTAATTTAATATGCTGTTCTTTTGTTGTTAAAATTTTTTTTTTGAAAAATTGTTTACGGTTTATCCTTATCTAGACGTAGATTCTTTTGTGGATTGTATTTATGCAAATTTTGTCGCTATATCTGGTCTATATATGAACGATTCAAACTTTATTTCCGTGTAGCCACTGATGAAGAGCATACTTATGCTCGAAAGCGCTATGGCCTGTTTTAAACTTTTGTACGTCTTAGAGAAGTGAAATGGAGACCTTCTGTTATGGATGTGTGTTTAATTTTGCTATTTTTGTTTATAGATGCTTCAGATCCTCTATAACTTCAAGAATTTACTAACGGTTACAGAAATTTTAAACTAAATCTGAAGTATCTTCGTTAATTACCTGTTTGACTTAACCAAGATGTAATTTTAATCCATGAGTAGTGCAATAATGAATAGTGTAGATGGATAGATGTAGTAAGTTGAATTTAAAACGTTTCTGAAAGATATTTGTTCATATTTTCAGGCGAATATGTATGGTTAGTTTTGGATGGCCCAGTGGATGCTATATGGATTGAAAATCTGAACTCTGTTCTTGATGACAACAAGACTTTGACACTCGCCAATGGCGATCGAATACCAATGTCACCTTCATGCAAAGTGATATTTGAAGTACACAACCTTGAAAATGCGTCCCATGCAACTGTCTCCAGAAACGGAATGGTGTACATGAGCTCATCCTGTTTGCCTTGGAAACCTATACTCGTGGTAAATTATTCCATCATTTTAAAAAGAATTACCGTATCAGTTGAATGCAATGGATAAATGCCATTCTCCTCTGAAACTGACGTTACATCCATTTGCAACGCGATCCATGTTGGAAAATTCTTCAAAAGTGACACAACTTAAAATAGATGATTTTTCAGATGATGAAATGAAGTATTTTATTAAATGATTATAATTTGTTAAATGTTAAGTTTTCCCAACCTGAATAACAAGGACCGACGATTGAGTTATATTTGAAACAACAAAAAACTGTTAGATACATTATCTAATTGTCACTTTGGTTAACTTTATCTTACAACGTTAAAAACAACATATAGTAACATCCTTATATTAAATTGTGACACTTTTTGTAGTCCTCTGTGCAGAGGGGGCGGACCTTTCTGGTAGGTCGAACGGTCTGGGTCTCAACAACAAAAACATTTCGCGTTTTGTATATATATACATAAAATGGCATCTCTATCTAGAATTGTAACATATTATGCTTTGTTCATACACGAAGTAACATCTCTATTTTGCGTTGTTGTTGTTGAAACCCAGACCGTCCGACCTACCAGAAAGGTGTAAGGTAGCTGTTTGGACGGTCGGGAAGTGTCTCCCAATTTGAACCGGAACCCAGTGGGGGAGGCATCCACAGGGACCGTACCCTCCTTCCCCTACCACCAACCTCTCGGAAGGACTTTCGGACCCATATGTTTAACGTGATCGTACTCCGCATGAACACGGCGGCAGTTTTGGCAGTGGCTGGAATCGAACCCGGGTCTACCGAGTGCAACTCCAGCGCGCTAACCAATGAGCTACCGCGCCCCCTATTTTGCGTTGTAACACTTTTGATATTTGGTTTGTACAAAAATGCGACTTAATTTCGTTTTATGACACTTTTTACTAGCAGCTTTCCTTTTAGGATTACTGACAGATTGACAGACAGCCGTGAGGACCTAATTTACCTCATGGCTAACAGGTTCCCCCCCCCCCCCCCACGACTGAGGGTCGTCTAAAGACGACCAGGCTTTCTAATTCCATTTAACTGCATTCATAAACAGATTTTTGCACTTATTATGCATTCATTAGCATGGAATGCCCGATACCTGCAACGGCAAAAAGATAATTTGACATGTGCTACAATTTTGCAAACCTCTATGGCAGTGGTGCTCCAACCTTTAGGGCATCGAAATCCTCCGACGATAGCGATGAAATTCATCGAAATCAAAGACCGAACTCTATATCTGTATCTAACATAACATAGCAGGGGCATAGGGAAGAATGAGCTTCAACCCTTTACCGCAAACTGAATATTTTATAGAAAATCTCTATAAAATTAAATTAAATTTTCGTTTTTGGTAATACGAAATTTAAATATCTTCGAAACTCTTACCAATACAACAGTAATGTCTTATAATTTAAAGAGAGGGAGTAAATTTCACAACAATTAAAAGGAAAAGTTAAAATTAAAATATAAATATGTTTAATATCACTTGTTTACTTAAAGCTAATTTTTAGATAACAATTAATTTTCGCTCCAGTAAGCGCAATACAAAACTCTTCATTTCCCACAAAATCATCCATACACAGATTTGAATAGCCACGACAGTCAGCTGGTGGATCGCAATCAACAAGTTGAGCACGCCGCTCTATAGGGATGGACGAATTTTTTCTACCACTTAGCCGTTTTCTTATTTCTTTCCCTGCAATACATAGTAATGTATAGGGAAAGTATTACTTTCGCTACAATACGGTAATGTATAGCGAAAGTATTGGAATCATGCCGAAAATCGCAACTCGAGTTTTCGACGAATCTACGCGTTTCGAGACCTGTAGAATACGAAAAAACTATTTTTAGCGTGACATCTGTGTGTGTGCCTGTGTGTCTGTCTGTGTGTCTGTCTGTCTGTCTGTGCAGATTTTGTATGCACTCTAACTAAAAAACTAATTGACCGAATTTCATAAAATCTGATAGGTAAGTCACTTGTGGGCGAATCTGGTGCTGATTAATTTTGGGTACGATTCGGGATAAAAGAAACCGCTTTTTTTTTCGAAATGGCCCGCAAAAGCCTGTATCCACTCTAGCTGAAAAACTAATGGACCGAATTTCACAAAATTCGGTAGATATGTCGCTTGTGGGTCACCGTGGTGCTGATTATATTTTGGTACTATTCGGAAAAAAATAGCCTGCCCTTTTTTGCAAAATGACTTGCAAAAATCGTCAAAATCTGAAATAAAAAACTGCGTATGCTCAAATATATCCATTAAATGCTTGTTTTATAAGTAATTTTTAACGAAAAAAGAATAAGACCATCTCCATTACACTAGGACTAGCCGTTCTCGAGATATTTTAGTTTTTTCGTATTTTCTCTACACCACCTCTGAAAATAAGTCCAGTTACCAAATGCGAACGAAAATTGAATTAAAAGTGAAATAAATTTAATTAAAATAAAGAGAACGTGGATATAAGTCTGCAGGGAAAGCCATGTGCTGCTCACATGAGATTTTTTTTTATTTTTTCAAGAATTTGAAACTTGCTATGAAGTAGGAGCGAAATTGTCGGTTCTCATTATATGATATGTAGATAATGTACGCCTTTTCTAATCTAGCACTTCTTGGCACTAATTAATGTTGTAATCTTAATAAGCATAACCTTAATGCGTCCATTTGCTCAATAAGTTTGGGGCGTCTGCTCTAAAACTTGACATTAAAAAATAATCAAAGCAGAATAAATATTCTGGGTAATTCATGCACTTTAAACAATTTTTAGACTCATTTTACTTTCCCTGCAATACATTGTAATGTATAGGGAAAGTATTGGAATCATGTCGAAAATCGCAACTCGAGTTTTCGACGGATCTACACGTTTCAAGACCTCTAGAATACAAAAAAACCATTTTTAGCGTGACGTCTGTGTGTCTGTCTGTGCAGATTTTGTATCCACTCCAATTAAAAAACTAACGGACCGAATTTCACAAAATTTGTTATATCACTTGTGAGCGAGTCTGGTGCTGGCTAGTTTTGGGTACGATTCGGGATAAAATAACCCGCCTTTTTTTCGAAATGGCCCGCAAAAGTTTGTATCCACTCTAACTGAAAAACTAATGGACCGAATTTCACAAAATTCGGTAGATGAGTCACTTGCGGGTCACCCTAGCGCTGATTAGATTTTGGTACGATTATGAAAAAAATAACCTGCCTTTTTTTGCAAAATGGCCCGCAAAAATTGTCAAAATCTAAACTAAGAAGCTACGTATGCTCAAATATATCCATTAAATTCTTGTTTAATACGTAATTTTTAACGAAGAAAAGAATAAGACCAACCCCATTACACTAGGACTAGCCGTTCTCGAGATATATTAGTTTCTTTCGTATTTTCTCCACGCCATCTTTGAAAATATGTCCAGTTATCAAATGAGAACGAAAATTGAATTAAAAGTGAATTAAATTTATTTAAATTAGAGAACACGTGGATATAAGTCTGCAGGGAAAGTCATGTGCTGCCCACATCAGATTTTTACTTTCCCTGCAATACATGGTAATGTATAGGGAAAGTATTGGAATTATGTCGAAAATCGCAACTCGAGTTTTGGACGGATCTACACGTTTCGATACCTCTAGAATACGAAAAAACTATTTTTACTTGACGTCTGTGTGAGTGTCTGTCTGTGTGTGTGTCTGTCTGTGTGTCTGTCTGTGCAATGAATGTATCCCTTCTAACTCAAAAACTAATGGACCGAATTTCATAAAATTTGGTAGGTAAGTCACTTATAGTCGACTCTGGTGCTAATTAGATTTTTGTACGATTCGGAAAAGAACCACCTGCCTTTTTTTACGAAACGGCTCGCAAAAATTATATATTTCCAATCTAACTCAACTAATCGACTAAATTTCATAAAATTTAGTAGTCACTTGGGTGCTGATTAGCTTTTGGTACGATTTGTAAAAACAGAACCCGCCTTTTTTGCGAAATGGCCTGTAAAAATGTCATGTATCCACTCTAGCTAAAATACTAATTGACCAAATTTCACAAAATTTGGTAGATAAGTTACTTGTGGGATACTCTGGTGCTGATTAGATTTTAGTTCAATTCGGAGAAGAACAAACTGCCTCCTTTTGTGAAATGGCCCGCAAAAATCGCATAAATCGAAAAAAAAAGACTATATATGCTCAAATATGTCAAATGAATTTTTGTTTTATACGCAATTTTTGACGAGGAAAAGAGTATAACTCACTCCTTTATACTTTAGGAATAACCGTTCTCAAGATATTTGAGATTTTTTGCATTTTTGTTACGCCGATTTCGGAAAAATGTCCAATTACCAAATAAAAACAAAAATTGAATTAAAAATGCAAATTTAGTGTTATTTGATGCAATAAAACTCAATCTAACGAATTATTAAGAAATAAAGAAAATATGAATTTAAGTCTGCAGGGAAAGTCGTGTGCTGCCCACATCAGACTTTTACTTTCCCTGTAATACATGGTAATGTATAGGGAAAGTATTGGAATCATGTCGAAAATCGCAACTCGAGTTTGCGACGGATCTACACGTTTCGAGACCTCTAGAATACGAAAAAACTATTTTTAGCGTGACGTGTGTGTGTGTGTCTGTCTGTGCAATGTACCTATGCACTCTAACTCAAAAACTAATGGACCGATTTCACAAAATTTGGTAGATAAGTCACTTGGGTATGACCCTGGTGCTGATTAGCTTTTGGTACGATTTGTAAAAACAGAACCCGCCTTTTTTTGCGAAATGGCCTGTAAAATTGTCATGTATCCACTCTAGCTAAAATACTAATTGACCAAATTTTACAAAATTTGATAGATAAGTTACTTGTGGAATACTCTGGTGCTGATTAGATTTTGGTATTATTCCGAAAAGAACAACCTGCCTTTTTTTAAGAAATGGCCCTCTAAAACTGCCAAAATCTATAAAACAGTTTGTTTAAATATAACAATTAAATGCTTGCTTTATACGTAATTTTCGACGAGGAAACGAATAAGAACAACTCTATTACTCTAGGACTAACCGTTTTCGAGATATTTGAGATATTTCGCATTTAGTTATGCCACTTTTGGAAAAATGCCAAATTACCAAATAAAAACAGAAATTGAATTAAAAATGCAAATTTAGCGTTATTTGGTGCAATTAAACTCAATCAAATGACTTATTAAAAAAATATAAAAAAAAATGAATTTGAGTCTGCAGGGAAAGTCATGTGCTGCACACATCAGATTTTTTACTTTCCCTGCAATACATGGTAATGTATAGGGAACGTATTGGAATCATGCCGAAAATCGCAACTCGAGTTTTCGACGGATCTGCACGTTTCGAGACCTCTAGAATACGAATAAATTATTTTTAGCGTGACGGCTGTGTGTGTGTCTGTCTGTGCGTCTGTCTGTCTGTGCAGATTTTGTATCCACTCTAACTAAAAAAGTAATTGACCAAATTTCATAAAATTTGGTAGGTAAGTCACTTGTGGGCGATTCTGGTGCTGATTAGTTTCGGGTACGATTCGGGATAAAAGAACCCGCCCTTTTTTACGACATGGCCCCCAAAAGCTTACATCCACTCCAGCTGAAAAACTAATGGACCAAATTTCACAAAATTTGGTAGATAAATCACTTGTGGAACACCCTGGTGCTGATTAGATTTTGGTATGTCTGTGCAGATTTTGTATCCACTCTAACTAAAAAACTAATGGACTGCATTTCATAAGATTTGATAGGTAAGTCACTTGTGTGCGAATCTGGTGCTGATTAGGTTTGGGTACTATTCGGGATAAAACAACCCGCCTTTTTTTTTTTTTTTTGCGAAATGGCCCTCAAAAGTTTGTAGTCACTCTAGCTGAAAAACTAATATACTGAATTTCACAAAGTTCGGTAAATAAGTCACTTGTGAGTCACGCTGGTGTTGATTAGATTTTGGTACGAATCGGAAAAAGATAACCTGCCTTTTTTTTGCAAAATGGCCAGCAAAAATCCCCAAAATCTAAAATAAAAAATTACGGGTGCTCAAATATATCCATTAGATGCTGGTTTTACACGTAATTTTTAACGAAAAAAAGAATAAGACCAAACCCATTACACTAGGTCTAGCCGTTCTTGAGATATTTTAGTTTTTTCATTTTTTTCTCTAAGCCACCTTTGAAAATAAGTCCAGTTACCAAATGAGAACGAAAATTGAATTAAAAGTGAATTAAATGTAATTAAAATAAAGATAACATGTACATAAGCCTGCAGGGAAAGTCATGTGCTTCCCACATCAGATTTTTAAAATTTTTATTAATCGAATTCCCCGAATTTTTAAAACTGCTAAATGTCTTATGTTTGCTGACGATTTGAAGCTCTATATGAAAATCAACTCATTAGCTGAGTGTGAACTAACTAATGCAGAGAGATCTAGATGAACTGTATAACTGGTCTGCACTAAATAAACTCCATTTAAATATTTCTAAATGCTATGTTATGAGCATAGCTAGGATCCATAATATTCTTAAATACAATTATTTTTTAAATAATTCATCTCTATCTGGATGTACTCATATTATTGATTTACGTGTCACTTTCGATGATACTTTTAACTTTCAGAGACATATCGATAATAGTATTAAAAGAGCCTACCAAAGACTTGGTTTCACCTTAAGACGATCTCGTGTTTTTGCCAGTTTTGATACGATTATTTGTATTTAAAATACCCTTGTTAAACCAATCTTGGAATATTGTGCAATGATTTGGGAACCTGTTTACAATCTTCATTCGCAACGGATAGAAATAGTGCAAAATAAACAATTACGTACTATTGATTACAGATTGACTGGCTATTATCCTTATGATATGCATACGAGGAAACTCAGACAGAAATATAGTTTTATGTCTCTAAAAAAAGAAGAAGCTGGTCCTGCCTCTTGTTTTATTATAAGGTTTTAAATAATACTATTGATTGCTCTATTTTACTTTCTTGCCTCGAATTTCATATACCTGTCAATAATACTAGGAAAAAAAACTCTATTTCACAATACTACTGTTAAGCACAACTACATTAAATGCTATTCTATCTATGAATTTGTTGATCTATATAATACCTATTGTGCTGATATGGATATATTTAACTAGACCCCTGCCTGTTTTAAAAAAGCCTGTTTTAATGCGCTTGACATGTTTACTACATAGTATTCTTGTATCTTATGCTCTGTATTTTTTAATTTTTTGTGTGACTACTGTAACTGGATTTCATCTGTAGTTGCCACGTAAATTGAATAAAAAAAAAATAAATAAAAAAAATAAAATAAAATAATTCTGATAATTTGGAACAACGACTTTTTTCTGATACGGTCAGACCGACAGACAAACGCTACCGATACATAATTACAATACCATCACCTAAAAATCTAATGTGGGCAGCACATGACATTCCCTGCAGACTTATATTTATGTTATCTTTATTTTAATTAAATTTCATTCACTTTTAATTCAATTTTCGTTCTCATTTGTAACTGGGCTTATTGTCAAAGGTGCCGTAGAGAAAATACAAAAAAACTAAAATGTCTCGAGAACGGCTAGTCCTAGTGTAATGGGGTTGGTCTCATTCTTTTCTTCCTTAAAAATTACGAATAAAACAGTCCTTTATTGGATTTATTTGAGCATATGTAGTTTTTTATTTTAGATTTTGACGAGTTTTATGGGTCATTTGGCATAAAAGAGCAGGTTATTTTTTCCGAATCGTACCAAAATCTAATCAGCACCAGATGACCCACAAGTGACTTATCTACCGAATTTTGTGAAATACGGTCCATTAGTTTTTTAGTTAGAGTGGATACAAAATCTACACAGACAGACAGACACACAGATACACAGATACACAGACACACAGACACACACACAGACGTCACACTAAAAATGGTTTTTTGTATTCTAGAGGTCTCGAAACGTGTAGATCCGTCGAAAACTGATGTTGCGATTTTTGGCATGATTCCAATACTTTCCCTATACATTACAATGTATTGAAGGAAAAGTAAAAAGCTCGATTAATTTCATTGATTTATCTTCATGTTTATCAATGTGACGATATTTTTATCGATTTGGCAAAATTTTTTCAATTTGTCAACATTTTAAACAACTCGCCAAGTTGGCGATATCCCGCCAAAATTTTTCGCCAAGCGTTATGGACAGATGGATGGAGAAATGGGTTATTAAGATATTAAATTAATAATTGTCACAAAGCAACACGGATTATTAAGGAAATTGAACTTAATTTTGCAAAATATTGAATGTTCAACAATTGGGCATCATTTTTATCAATTTAGTGTCATTTTATCAATTTGAAGATATTTTCGTTTATTCGGTGATATTTTGTTCCATTTAGGGATATTTAAAAAAGTCGCCAAATTTTTCGCCAAATGGGACGATTGGATTGACAAATGCTACCGAAACGTCATTAGAGTACTATTTCCTAACAAAGCATATTTAAAATAATTGATTTAACGTATATGACGTTAAATCAATTATTTTCCTTATATACATAATGTATAAGGAAAATATTGTGACGGGGCCGAAAATTCGAATTCGAGTTTTCGACGGGAGAGCACGTTTCAAGTATCCCTAATCGCGAATCAAACATTTTTGAAGTGATGTCTGTGTGTGTGTGTGTGTGTGTGAAAGTATGTGTGTGTGTGTGAAAGTGCGTGTGCGTGTGCGTGAAAGTGTGTGTGTGTGTGTGTGTATGTGAAAGTGTGTGTGTGTGTGTGTGAAAGTGTGTGTGTGTGTGTGTGTGTGTGTGTCAGTGAGACTGTGGAGACGATAACTGACGAACGAATGGACCGATTCGAAAGACATTTGGCAAAAAAATCACAATCGGTAAACACTGGTAGACTATTGTTTTAATACGGAATCGAATGTTCAGAACCTCCTAAATTTTCGAGTAAAATTTTGAAAATATCGTCAGAAAATCAAAACCGCTAATAAAGTTACGCAAATAGACATTTCTTACATAATTTTTCATTAGAAAACGATTGACATAAATTTTAGAACGCTAACATGAACTATTCTCGAGATATTGCACATTTTTCAAAAAAATAATCAAAAAGTCATAAAAAAAAATATTTCCTATTGAGAAACATGTTCACTTTTCATATGTAATACCATGCGATAAATTGGATGACATCATTCTTGTGGATCTAGCTCATTCCATTCATGAAAAAAGATACTTTGAGTAATACTTTTGTATTTAAACGCCAATAGTCATTTATCTGCTGTAAGAATAACTTATTTCTTAGTAACTTATTTCTTAGAATTTCTAATTAACAATCAATCAATTTTCTTAATTAAAGAAAATTGTTAAGAAACTTCTAAATCCATTGTAAAAATGAATTCGAGTTTTTATCTTCATTTATAAATATTTCGATACATTATATAATAGGTAGGATAAAGAAACTAATGGAGCCAATTGCTTTAAACAAAAATATTCCTCCCAAATTCTTTAGAAAGCCGTTCCTACACCGAAAAGAACGTTCATTGCACAACATCTAGATTGGTCTCCTATCCGACTGGACTCTGACGAAGTGAATACGGTGTTCTTTGAACTCCAACATCGGCTATACGGTGTTCCTTGAACTCCAACATCAGCTATACAGTGTTCTTTGAACTCCAACATCAGCTATACGGTGTTCTTTGAACTCCAATATCAGCTATATGGTGTTCTTTAAGCTCCAAATATATGGTGTTCTTTGAACTCCAACATCAGTTATACGGTGTTTTTTGAACTCCAACATCAGTTATACGGTGTTCTTTGAACTCCAACATCAGCTATACGGTGTTCTTTGAACTCCAACATCAGCTATATGGTGTTCTTTGAACTCCAACTATATGGTGTTTGTTGAACTCCAACTATATGGTGTTCTTTGAACTCCAACATCAGCTATACGGGGTTCTTTGAACTCCAACTATATGGTGTTCTTTGAACTCCAACATCAGCTATATGGTGTTCTTTGATCTCCAACATCAGCTATATGGTGTTCTTTGAACTCCGACATCAGCTATAGGGTGTTCTTTGAACTCCAACATCAGCTATACGGTGTTCTTTGAACTCCAACATCAGCTATACAGTGTTCTTTGAACTCCAACATCAGCTATACGGTGTTCTTTGAACTCCAACATCAGCTATATGGTATTCTTTGAACTCCAACATCAGCTATATGGTGTTCTTTGAACTAAAACTATATGGTGTTCTTTGAATTCCAACATCAGCTATATGGTGTTCTTTGAACTCCAACATCAGCTATATGGTGTTCTTTGAACTCCAACTATATGGTGTTCTTTGAACTCCAATATCAACTATACGGTGTTCTTTGAACTCCAACATCAGCTATATGGTGTTCTTTGAACTCCAACTATATGGTGTTCTTTGAACTCCAACATCAGCTATACGGTGTCCGAGAGGTTGGAGGTAGGGGAAGGAGGGTACGGTCCCTGTGGATGCCTCCCCCTCTGGGTTCCAGTCTAAATTGGGGGCACTTCCTGGCCGTCCAAACTGTTACCTTACACCTTTCTGGTAGGTCGCGCCAGTGAGTTTGCCACTGTCAGAATTTTTAAGTGTAGCGAGCAGGCTGGTCGCCAAAGGCGGCGAGTCTATATAATAAAAGGCAATGTTTGTGTGTCTGTCTGTGTGTGTGTGTGTGTGTCTTATACATTATAGGTTCAGCGACTGCGCGTCGGAGAGCTACGAAATTTGGCAATCGGAGACCCGAGGGGGGGGGGAAGGTGACACGCGAAAACCGATTTTTTAAATTTGAATTATTTTTTTTGTTATTTAATATTTTATGCGATTTCGACCGTTTTTTTCCATTTTTGCCTTTTTTTCTCCACGATCCAGACGTCGTAGAAAAAAAAACAAATCACACCACCGGAAAGAGCAGACAATTGCGAGTAAAAATATATCAATTTCAAATCTCAATTTCGATTTCTAATATTTTTTAAAGATTTTAAAACAAAAGTCACTTTCGGTTAAAAGAAGCCAACTCTCGTTTTTAAATCCTCCCATCGTAAAAACTACTCATAATTTCGACTAATAATTTACATTTTTAGAAATCTCAAACATCTAGCATTCTTGCAAGTTCAATCTGGTCAAGAAATAATGAAAATTGCCCGCAGGATCGCAATTTTAAAGACGTCATGATTTTATATTTCTCGGCCAATTCTCGGCGCGAAGTTCCGATTCTTCCCCGACAGCACCGTCCAGAAATGGGGCTGGGGGAGAACGTCACGCCGTTGCATCGGGTTTTTTAAATGATAGAATTAAGAGCTTAGCATATGGTCATTATAAAATTTAAATGATTGAATTATGGTGGATTGAATTGTGGCGATGTATTGATTGCGATATATTATTTTGGCGTAATGTATTGTTGTGTTGTAAGAACTTAATTGTGGCGATGTATTTCACGTTAAACATGTGGGTCCGTAAGTCCTTCCGAGAGGTTGGTGGTAGGGGAAGGAGGGTACGGTCCTTGTGGATGCCTCCCCCACTGGGTTCCAGTCTAAATTGGGTGAATAAAAAGAAAGTTATGGAGATTGTCGCGGAGGGCAAAGTAGCCCAGTGGTTAGAGCGCGGAATTGCACTTGGTAGGCCCGGGTTCTATTTTGCCGCCGTGTTCACGCGGAGTACGATCACGTTAAACATGTGGGTCTGTAAGTCCATCCGAGAGGTTGGCGGTAGGTGACGGAGGGTACGGTCCCTGTGGATGCCTCTCCCACTGGGTTCCGGTCTAAATTGGGTGAATAAAAATAAAGTTATGGGGAATGTTGCGGAAGGCGAAGTACCCCAGTGGTTAACGCGCAGGATTTGCACTTGGTAGGCCCTGGTTCGATTCCCAAAATTGCCGCCATGTTCACGCGGAGTACGATGACGTTAAACATGTGGGTCGGTAAGTCCTTCCGAAAGGTTGGGAGTAGGGGAAAGAGGGTACGGTCACTGTGGATGCCTCCCCCACTGGGTTCCGGTCTAAATTGGGTAGCACTTCCTGGCGGTCCAAACAGTTACCTTACACCTTTCTGGTACTACTTCTAACATTTCTCTCTTTTCTTTAACTGGAATTCCCCCCATTCACTTTGTAATAAATTCTTTGTACAAAAAATATACCTTTTGGAAACTTCGCAATAACCTTTTTACAAATCCTGCCCTTCCCCCCCCCCCTGAAAAATTTGATCATAACTGCCCTTCTTCCAGTATCCCTCCTTCTCAACGTACAGTGACCTTTTCCCCCCATTAATCCACTTAACTTTTCCAAAATAAATATTTACACTGATGGTTCCTCTATTGAAAACAATACAGGATACACCATTTGCATCTTTAGCGAAAACACACTGGAAGAAACTTTCACCTTTAAACTTGAGCATGGGAACACAGTTTTCCAAGCAGAAATTGCTGCGATCCATTTCTCTATAAATTGGGCATCTAATAGAAACATTAAAATTAATATCTTTACAGACAGTCAATCGTCAATCTCGGCCTTTAACTCCATCAAAAACAAATCTTTTTACTTATCCAAAATTAAAACTAATGCTAATCTTAATAAACATTTAATTAATTTATGTTGGGTTAAAGCCCACTCCGACATCTCGGGTAACGAGGTCGCAGACAAAAATGCAAAACTAGCTACTACCTCTGGCTCTCCAACTTCTTTACCTTTCCCTTATTCACTTCTCAAAAAACATTACAAACTTGATATCCTTAGTAATTGGCAATCCTTTTTAAATGACTATGTCTCCCCCCGAACTCACGATCCCGCCAGAATTTTAAATTTCCTTCCAAAAGTTAACTTTAATACACATATTACTAATAAATATTTAATCTACTTTATTACGGGCCACGGCCCATTCCCCGATTATTTGTTCTCTTTCAAATGTAAATCTACTTCCTGCTGCTCCTGCGGCGCTTTCGGCGACGCCGATCACTACTTTTTTTCTTGCCCCCTTACCAAAGCTTTTCACCTTTATAAACCTTCACCCCATAATACGGCGACCTGGTTCTCGAGTGTCTGCTCTAACCCTTCTTCAATCAATAAAATAAAAAACTGTGTTCTCATAGCGAGAGAAATCTCTAATAAAATTTCATAATCAGCCTGGGGATCTCTGCTTTTAATTTTTTCGGTCGGTGACTCCTCTTCTTGTTGTTTTTTTTGTTTGTTTTTTATGTTGTTTTTTATGTTGTTTTTTTATATGTTGTTTTTCTCGGTGGTGTCGTCTGCTTTTGTTGTGTTGTCTTTAGTTGTTGCACCCCATTTTATAATATATAGTCAACTTCAAAATGTTTTCAACTACTATCATAATACTTATATTATCTCAGATCATTATGTCATTTGTAAATATACTATCAAGTCTTCAATAATGTAAATAAGTCAACAAAATGTATTCAAGTCTACAAGAGTATAAATGTAATCAAGTCTTCAGATATATTTTCATATTAGCAAAACTATGTTATTAGCTTATATCCTTGTAACCACTCCTGTAAAAATTTTTTAAAGATTCAATAAATTTGGTGTTGGTTGTTGTGGACACCCGGACATCGGCCGGACGCCTGCCAACTCCTCTCCCGGCTGTCCAAATAGATGCTCAAGTCCTCAGGACGAGTCGGACGGTCTGGGTCTTCAACACCTTTCTGGTAGGTCGCGCCAGTGAGTTTGTAACGGTCAAAATTTTCAAGGGTAGCGAACAGGCAGGTCGCCAAAGGCGTCTAGTTGAAAATAAGTCCAGTTATCAAATGAGAACGAAAATTGAATTAAAAGTGAATTAAATTTAATTAAAATAAAGAGAACGTGGAAGTCTGCAGAGAAAGTCATGTGCTGCCCACATCAGATTTTTAAAACACTCACTGGTATTTTTTTTTTCCTAAAAAATATAATTTTTTTTTAAACTGATATATTTTTATTGAAATGCAATTGTTGTATTCTTCTTTAAAGTTGTATTTTATACTCAATGAACTTGCAATTATTGTAATTGAACTTGAAATTGTTGATCACAGTCCCATGTAAACCGAGACCTATGGTCACTCTAATTATGCACAATCTTTTTTTTTTTCAGGCTTGGCTAAATACATTACCTAAACTGATAGCCCGAGCTATTACTCAGTTGTTCGATCGTTCTTTCGAATCCGTCTTCAACTGGTCTCTCGAAAATATGGTATTCCGGATGAGGATATTGCAGTGCATGATTATTACTCAGGTAAAGTTTATCAAACTATCCATTTCTTTATGGTATAGATGCGTGGTAAATCCCGAGCAACGCCGGGTAATCGCTGCTAGTAGTTAAATATATGTAAATCGTGGAGTTGGAGAGAAAGAGACAAAACTCCGCTGGATGAAAAGCTTGAAAGTATTACAATGCTTTGTGAATTTTATCTAGGTGTTAGTAAATTCCCCTTTGATCCCATTGAACACAACAGAAATATTTTTTATATGTACCGGATGATTTAAAAGTTCGGACCAAAAGTAAAACGCTATAAAAAGATATCTATGGGTCGGAGAGACATGCGGTTTGCAGATTAATATTCACCGTGGTGAGGGATTTTGTATGGCATGAAAAAAAATAGTTCAAAATCTCGACCCTAGGGGAGCGCTGCTGCGAAGAAAACAATGCGAGGTAATAATTGTGAAATGAGATATTTTATTTCAGCATGATTTACAGCTGCAAGTTGTCCACCACCACATTCCAGTACTGAGTGCAGTCGCGATATTACGGCTGATACAGCATGAAACAGCATATTAACGGGAATGGCTGCTACCTCCTGCCGTAAGGCGCCTTTCAGTTCTGTTAAGGACTGTGGCTTTCCTCTGTAGACCCGTGATTTTAGGTATCCCCACAAGGAGAAATCACAGGGTGTGAGATCTGGGGATCTCGCAGGCCAGTCATGTGTGCAATCACCTCCATGCATAAATCATCTCCATGACTTAATCTGCCCCAGTCTCCCGAGTGTCGAGAGTTTGAACTATTTTTTTTCATGCCACACAAAATCCCCCACCACGGTGAATATTAATCTGCAAGCCGCATGTCTCTCCGACCCATAGATATTTTTTTATAGCGTTATACTTTTGCTCCGAACTTTTGAATCACCCGGTATATTGGCACTAATTATGCCATTTTAAGTATACATTTCATTTTATTTTATTTGTAGCCCGACAGGTCAGAGGTACATTTTTTTCGACGGTAGCCATTTGGATAGTGCTTAATTAAGACCAAAATAGATAATTTTGTTTCCCCAACGAGTATGATATTGCGAAAATTTAAAAATGAATTTTTTTTAGTACTGTCTATATACCAATAATATTTTTAAACTATAATTTACATGAAAAATGATTTCGTTTAATCACTGTATCTCAATCCTTGTTCGCTCCTGCTCTCTTCCCCCTTTTTCTTGCCGCCACTCTCACATAGATGGCAGCACTAGCTTTGCTCCTCTTTGCATTTTTCTCATACCTGTGCAGCTCATGAATTTCAAGAATATCATACAAGAGTATACCATGCCGGAGGTTTAGGTCTTATCGACTCGGTACTCCACTCAACAACCCACATTGCGTACGGACGGACGAATCACAAGTCGCTGCAAATGCTAACCATGTAATTCCAGGAATCTGCTTCCAAATATGGCAGCAGCTAATTTGATAAATAGGTAGAACAAGTAATCGGCGAGAACAATGGTTGGTTATGATGTATGTATAACTTTGGTGTTGTGCCTAGCACACAGCTTTGTATCTACACAACTATGGGAAGACGTTTTGCGCTTGCACCGAAATTTTGAATTTTCGCGGAAAGAAGACAGGTTGATAGATTTGGCATTTCATCCCCTTTGCATTGATTTGATAGTGGGTTAAACTTTCTTTCTACGAGATTGAAGATTAGCATACCGTTGGAAAGAGGCATTTTTCGACTTTTTCAACAAAAAGTAGCTTAGCATATGTTATTCAAATTTATATGCTTTTATTTTAAATTTAAAATTTCCAACAACTAAATTGTTCTTTGAAATTTTGAATTTCAATTATCATAATTTATATTTTATTTCTTAATTACTTTTTAATTCGATGAATGCGATTGTATAAATACGTGATACTTAGATTTATCTTATTGTTAACAGCAGATATGAAATAAAACCTTAAATATTTGGCTCTCAGATTTTGCTGAGCTATCCGTTTTGATCATCCCGGAATCATCCGTTTTGATTGATCATCCGTTTTGATTGGAATGAAAATTGGTAGCATTTTCATTCCAATCCGTAAAGGATCTACAAATTTTTGTGTAGTTAGTTCTCTATTTTTAACTCCAAATGTTACCTGTTCATAGGCAGCATGATATCTCTCGAAATACGTTCCCGATTTTATTAAATTTGGTAGGCTTCAGTAACAAAAACTTATCTTCAGCAAGATCTAGTAACTATAAAGTCTAATCTGTGCTATTTTCGTCCATAATATCGAATTTTGCTAAATTGTTGGACTCAAACGATTTTTTTATTGTTGGATCAGGATGACAGATTTTAAACGCTAGAGTTTAAAGTCTGAATATAAACGTTAAGACTATTCTATGACATGGTGTATAAAGTTTAAAATATTTAAAACATATTTTTAAAACACTTTTTTGAGCAGCATTTGTGCTCATAAAATTTCCAAACGTACGTGAACCGCACACTTCTCTCGACCAGTATTATTAATTAACTTATGACACTCGAACAAAATATAATTACTTTATGATTCCCCTTAATGAAGCGTAATTTCTATACAACCCATGAACAAAGTATAATTGCTATACTACCTCCCCTTAACAAAACGTAATTACTGTACGAATCCCATTAACAAAACATAATTATTTTCGATGGCTCTTAACAAAACTTAATTACCATACGATTCCCCCTTACAAAATGTAATTTTGCACGGCCCTCTAACATAACATAATTACTGTACGATCTCTCTTAATGAAACATAATTTCTATACGATTCTTAAACAAAGCTTTATTTTTATACGAAGTCCCTTAACAAAACGTAATTACTATACGATCCCAAAGAAAATACAATTGAATACTATTGCAAAAAGTCCCCAATTAATATATTTACTTTCTCATAAAATAATACAGATAAAATATAATTTCCAAAAAAATTTTCAAATTCGAGATTTTAACAAGAAAGTGCGTTTAAAACCTCCTGAATACCTGTTGAACATTTTCGGATAGATGTCTGTCTGCATGTGCGCATGCGTGTGGTATACGTGAGGTTTGATTACGATACCTCAAAAACGAATACACGTATCGGTATGGCATTTTATGTATTAGTTACATTATGTTCAAATATAGATTCGAAAATATTGTTTTGTATTTCGTGTGATTAGAACATGATTTATTCGAAATTTAAGATTTCCATAGCATCATTTTCTACAGAGCAGTAATGACAATTCTCAAAAATAATTTTCGTAATTTTACTCAAAAGTAATATACTCAATATTCTTGAAAATAGCAGTGTATATTAGGGCATGAAATTAAATGATACTAAAATGCTATTTTTATATTAACTCATCTATATTAACAATTTGATTTGTGCTCTGAGGTCTGTGGGGGATGTCCAATGCCTGCTTTATTCTGACGACTTGGTCATTTGGACGCAAGCACCAAAGAGGATTGCAAAAATTACGATAGAGGAGAGATTAAATAGAGCAATGTCTGTGCTTTCGGATTGGTGCAATGAAAATAATATGATCGTAAATATGGAAAAGATTGTTGTGCAGTCTTTCTCTTTGATGCACCAGGTGCTCCGGCTCGAGGTGGAGTACAGGAATGTTGCACTTGCTTTTACTGATAAGTTTAAATATTTTGGCATTACGTTTGACAATAAATTAAATTGGAGGACCCATGTGGATTCAATGGTAGAGCGCTGTACCAGTCGAATGATCATTTTAAAGCGTTTAGCGGACATCAACAGTTAACAATACGTATAAGGCTTTCGTCATGCCCTTCTTGACTTATTGTTGTGAGCCACTTATTTCGGCTAGCAATTAAGCCTTGAAAAAACTGGAAACTATACAAAATCAGGCAATGAGGCTTATTACTGGAGACGTCAAAACTACACCAATTGATGGCATGCTTCTGTTAACAAAAAATAAGCCTATTAAAACAATCTTAGAGGAAAAGGCTATATGAGAAATTAATTCGCCTTGGAGACCCTTTTTGGGTTAATTATCAAATCTGTTATAGAAATTTGAAGACACAATATGGATTTATTCGAAAAGTTAGTGACATTATTCAAAGGGGTGATTCACATGAAATTCCACAGAAGATTATGAAGCCAACAAACCCTTTGAAGATGTATGACGTTGAGTTTAGCCTTAATCTTGTGGATATAACATACAAGAAAGTCACGGCTACAGATGTTCTCAAGTGTTGTGCTCTGGAGTTAATATATACCGAATATCCGGAGGAAAATTGGCTGCATGTTTATACGGACGGGTCTTACTCTGAGAGCTGAATGTCCTCAGGCTCGGGAGTCTTCTCGAGACTTTTCTCTTTTTACTTCTGCGGGTAAATAGAGATCGGCCCTTGATGGAGAGGTGGAGGCCATCCGTGTTGCATTGGAGCATCTTCTGGTTTTTCTACACGAATTTGAGAGGGTTGTTTTACTCTCGGATTCACTGGCGGCAATACAGGCCATTGGTTTTGCTGGGACTCCCATATTTGTTGAGGTTCTGCAGTGTCGGGAGTTATTGCGCCGCATTGGTCGAGAAGATAAACGCATCAAGCTACAATGGATCCCCGGACAATGCGGCATTTATGGGAACGAACAGACAGATCTTCTTGCACGAAAGGGTGCAGTTTTACAGCAGACCAGGGCCTCTGGGCTGTCTTATCACTCAATAAAGCTCTATTGGAAACATTCCTTGAAGCTGAAATTTGAAACACAAATGCCAGATAGTATCAAATCTAAGAAGTGGAGTAGTAAAGATCTCGATAATATACCCGATTGTCCGCGACCGGAGGTAGTGGCCCTGTTCCGGCTGGTGACGGGTCATGACTGCCTGAGTGAGCATCTCCATAGAATTGGTATTTATGACTGTCCTCTTTGCCCTATTTGCGATATGAGGGAACCTATGAATAGAGCCCACCTGCGTCAATGTAGGGCGCTTTGTGGTTCTGACGACTCCAAGACCGCCCTGTACTGGAGAGCCAGAGAACTCCTAAGGCTACAATGACTTCGGTCAATTTTTGTTACTTTACATCATTGTTTTTTGTTCATGTACATGTTCTGTAACTTGCCTTGCCATTGGAAATAAAAAAAATATTATCTCAAATCAGACGAATTCAGCTAGTACATAAACGTGACAATCTTAATTCATATAGCTTTCAAAATCGGTTGCTTCCTTCAGATTTTGTTATATTCTTCATAATTCTGTAGTCTTTTATTCACTAGTATTTTGAAAGTGGTTCGATCGAATGTTATTTGAATTTAGTTGAGGAAGTAGCACATGTAACTAGCGAAACCGGTTGTTTTCCGTCGATATTCGTTATATTCCTCTAAACTATGCAACCTTTTATTGACTGGTTATTTTTAGAGTATTTTGATCGAATTTTATTTAAATTTAAGTGATGTGAATAACTCACACAGTTTCCGAAGCCGATTAATTCCGTCGATATTCGTTATATTCCTCTTAACTATGCAACCTTTTATTGACTGGTTATTTTTAGAGTATTTTGATCGAATTTTATTTATATTTAAGTGATGTGAATAACTCACACAGTTTCCGAAGCCGGTTAATTCCTTTATTTTTTGTTATATTTTTCTTAATTTCTTAGCCATGCGTTTTTTTAAAGCAGCTTGATCAAATGTTATTTGAGTTTAATTGATAATATTGCTCATGTAGTTTTTATTAAACCTATTGTTTGGCGTTTTTTCCCCTTCATTATCTCTAAATTTCTTTAGTCTTGTACAGTTGGTAATTTTCACAGATATTTATGGGTTTTTGATGAAGGTATTTTATCTAGCTTCCGAAACAACTTGCTTCCTTCATTTTTGTGATATACTGTTTAATTTCAGAATTTTATTCACATATATTTTTTTATAGTTTTTGTACATTTTTTTCTTTTTAAGTTAGTTCTTCTTTTTCGCACATGCTGCTTCAAAAACCTACATTTTTCCTATTCTGTGCTAAAACCCCTGAGACCAGTGAAGATATAGCAAGTTATATTTATGGCAGCTTAATCGTTTGTATCAGAAGGTAAAGGGAAAAGAGGCATAAAAATTGATAAATATTAAAAATTTAAGCTTGACCCTTGGTCAGCCATTAAAATTCAAACCGAGAAATATGGCCCATTCGTGTACTGGACTGCCTATAAATTATGCACACTTACCTCTGACATCTAAAAAAGAAAAAGTAATACAGTACACACTGTTTTGAAAGGATAGCTCTAAATTGGGTATCATATTTTTATTCATACACAAAACATTAGTATTTTGTAATCAAGAAAAACTTTCATCCATTTTTTTTATCGTGCAAATAATTAATTTTATGTGGCATTTAATTCTTCATTATAATTCAATTTTAATCCATGGTTGCATAACACCATATCAACTAGACTTCAAATTAAAATTCAATATCTTAATTATATCAATTTGCATGCATGTGCAATGTGCCTCCTTGGGCTTAATTCCATATCAAACTTTAAGTTATATATATAATCACCATGTCAAAAATGCCTCTCTGGACTCAATGTAAGTATTCTTATATCATCACTGTTATTTATCAATGTAAATATATATATATATATATATATATATATATATATATATATAAATACCTTATAACTGCAAACAACATATTTCATTCTTCAACCATTTATTGGCCGACGGCCGTACCGTGCTAAAAACACCGGTTCTCGTTAGATCACCGAAGTCAAGCAGCATCGGGCGCGGTTAGTACTTGGGTGGGTGACCAGCTGGGAACACCGCGTGCTATTGGCACATTTCGGGTGCGGTATCTCGGTGGTTTGCACGCTGCCACAACTGCCGCCGTGTTCATGCGGAGTACGATCACGTTAAACATGTGGGTCCGTAAGTCCTTCCGATATGTTGGTGGTAGAGGAAGGAGGGTACGGTCCCTGTGGATGCCTTCCCCACTGGATTCCGGTCTAAATTGGGTGGCACTTCCCGGCCGTTCAAACGGTTACCTTACACCTTTCTGGTAGATCGGACGGTCTGGGTATCAACAACAACAACCTTTTATTGTAATTCTTACATATCATTTTGCTATCAACATACTCTGTGTGGCACATTATTTGAGCTCATTCTTATTATCATTCAATTCTTTCATCTGAATCTACTCGCTTATTTTGGATTATTATTCTGTTAAATATTCCAGCACTAATTAAAGCTAAGGCAAATTTATAATTGTATTTATTTTGTCTCCTCACGATCGGGTTACTTGTACGTCCCCAAAATGCACAGTGGCATTAAATTTATAAGGAAAAGATCAGTTCCTTAAAACAAATTATTGTTGCATAATTTGCACCGCGGGGAGTACTTATTTGGCCCATTTTCATTAAAGATTCAGAATATACAAAATTAATTACCCCTACTAATTACGCTGCTAATTCAACATATTTAAAATCCCTTCTTTAAACATCTTCTTTCTATTTGACATATGTACTATTTGACTTTCATAATAATAATTCCCAATAATGCAATAACTCTTAATCTCAGTGTTATGAATATGTAAAATTCTAATTTTTGTAATATTTTTGATTAAGTCTAATCATAGCTCGAAGCTAAAATTTATATAATATTAATAAGTTACGGCCAAACCTCTAACAAATAATCTGCACCAGGCAGAAGGTTGACTAAATACTAATAAAACTCCATGATCAATTACATATATTATCACTAGACATCAAAGCTTATCATTTATTTTATCTCACCATGATTCTATCATAATTTATTTAGCATGCCTACAAATCTCAATAAATCATCTATCTCTCTTACTTAATTCTCTTTTAAAATCTTTATTGATTATAGTGCCACTTAATTATTTGTAAAGTTATTTAATACCAATACCGTTAAATATTAATTTGTTTATGTACTTAATTTCATTAACACGTTATCTTATATTAATCAAAATTCTAATACTAATAATACATAAATGAAATACAATATCCATCAAATTCACAACTCAATTTATACTGATGAAACCAAGAATCTTTCTGATTTCACACTTAAACAGCTTTACTTATTATATACAAATATACTAAATTCTTTATAATACATATCACTTTTACTCTTTAATTATTTATATGAGTTAAATCATTATTCACGTTAAAGTAAATCCTCTCTCTCTACTTATTCCCAAGAGGAAGGTTATTATTTAAAAAATCCATTATTAGAATGTTTTGTATTCATATTATTCATTTTATAAGCTAATTGAAAGTTCACTCACCAGCAATGCAGACTCCGGATTGTCGGTTCGTGTTAAATCGCCAAGTGTTTACCACGGATACGTTTTAATTTGGTTGTTGTGCACTTTGGATACGGTGCGCTTTTTATGTCACGGAGAATCCATCACAGTAGAGGCACCAGTCTTATTACGATTGAATTTCTCCGATTGTTCATGAAACGGCGGGACTATTCTAGTCCGTTACGATGGGGGCACATGGCAAATTTGGAGTTTCCTTTGGAGTCTAAAGCCAACATTCGATTTCCACTTATCCTCCACGGTGGGTCGTCTATGGTGAAACCTTCCATCGTCCAGAGCGGGGCTTTTTATAGCTGCGGCCTCAGCGTCTAAGGCCAATGTCTTTAATTTGAACAGTAAAGAAGAATTCCAAGAATTTGAGATGCTCCTAAGTCGGGGTTAAATGTCGCGTTATTTGCTCTAGTAAGGCGTCCAGAGTTTCATTGCATATCAAATGATGTTTACACAAACTTCAGCGTAAATTCGTTTCCTGGATTTTACAGGATCAGATATAGGTTCCCCGGTGTTGTGAATCTAATAAAAGGTCGCCGTTTTCGCAGAGAGCTCCGAAGCCTCCCATACAGGGACACAGTTCTCTAAAAACTACATGCTGACAAAGGATTGATCAAAATTGCAAATAAATGCATTCGCGCCATTTGGCGCCGGCCGAAGTCGCGCTCTCAAAGCAAAAATTATTCGCTATCTCATATTCGTGAATATCAACATCCAGAGAGAGGGGACTCCGTCGGACTTTTAGCGCCCTGGAGACAGGGGTGTCTGAGAATACCTTCTATTGGTCAAGTGGGTCGCCTCCCCACTCCGCTTTTTTTTTGTTATTTTGTTTCTTTTGACGTCATTGAACACCTGCAAGCTATTTTTAGCTAACACTGGCAAAAATCGGCGTAGCATGCCTCTAAAACAAAGAATACTTTTCCTCAAGGACAAGTGAATTGCTAATTCTTATCCGGGGTTTTAATAACTACCATTAAAATTTGTTATTTCGATATCAAAACCATGTCTGATCCCTTGGATCATGACAGTTTGTTTACTTAAATTATCATTGAGTCATAAGGTAAAGCGTTTTGTTATATGTATTAAGAAGTTAGTGCTGCCAAAGGGGTGCAAGTGAAGATTAGCCTGGTCCAAGTCGGCGCTTTGGCGAAATTGGGGGGAAGGGGTTCTCCTAAGTGATTAGGGGTCGAAAATCGACCGAAGACTAAGTTCGTGAAAGATGCACTTACTACTCCTGATCAATTTTATCGACTTTCTTCGTCAGTAGGGTAAGGCGAATATGGGAGACGAGGAAGATCTTATTTCTACTCTGAAGGTGAATCCAGGGACCAACAATGGCAGTTTTATGACAAGATTTGTTTCCTGTCATAATAATTTAGTGGCTGTATTAGGAAAAATTAAAGTTTCAGTTCCTATCCAAACGAGAATGAGAAACGAGTTGGCTTTATTGCAGACCGTTATGATTGAGCAACAAATACTAATTGCGGTCCAGATGGGACAATTAAATGCAGCAGAAAAATATGTTTCATATGCACAAGTGGTAGAGAAGGGGGAGGAAAGAGGCAGATCCAAGAGTAAGAAACAGACTACACATGTCTTAACAATTCATCTAACTGCCGAGCAGAATTCGGATAAAACCAAGTCTGAGGTCCAAAACCTGGTTAATTCCCAAAAGCTGAATATTAGTGTAAGGGGCGTTAGGAAGATAGCTAAAGGGGGAATTATAGTGGAAACAGGTAAAGAAGAAGATATTGATCGACTCATTAAGGATGTGTTAAAATGTTTCGAAATAGGAAAGCCCAAAAAGCGAGACCCTCAAATGATATTGTATAATGTTGAAAAGAATATTACAGAGGAGAACTTAAAAGCGAAAATTGTTTCTCAGAATGAAGGAATGGGTACCATTACGGAACTTACTGTTAGATCTCATTTTAAGGGAAAGAGAGGCAACAATTGGGTGATTTTTTTAGATCCAGTGACCTTTGGTGTGCTGATTAATCGAGGTAAGGTGAATGTGGGATGGACCAGAGTGAACTGCAGTTTCTTAGAGATAATGTCTGTTACAAATGCCGACTCTATGGACACATTAGTAGGTTTTGTCGAAATGATGAAGTTTGTACCAACTGTGGTGAAATGAGTCACAAGGCGGTGGAATGTGAAGGGAAAACAGCGTGCATAAATTGCACTATGCCCAATGCCAAATTGTAAAATGATGTATAAAACGGATCAACGATGCGCAGATTGTGAATGCAATATTTACATTAAAGAGTTAGCCTTTGCATCTACCAAAGTTAACTTCGACAAACCCTAGTTTTGATGTGGATTCATCTTGTATTTGAACTATTTTGAGCTTTTATTTGAACTATTCTTTTACCTGATCTTTTCAATTGTGATCTGCTTTAAGTCATCTATTTTTCTTCATGTTGTGCTGCTGTGACAGTGTTTTTACCTACTTGTGTTTTGAAGCTTGTTGAATGTTTGTACATGTTATTTATATTTGTTACACTTGGGGATATGTTTTTCTGGTGTGTTAACACTGTTTTGCTTTCCTGACCAAGTGGATCAGTTATATTGTTTTTCCTAATAAAGTGGTTAGGAGAGGATTTGCCTCGATAGACCAGTATGTTGGTCTGCGTCGGGTGTGTTTGTGTTTTTCCTCTCGGTTTCTTGTCACGAACTTTGTTGTTGCCGTGGTTGGTAGGGTGGGGGTTCCATCCGGGAGCTCGGTCGTGTTCCTGGGGGCGGTGTTCTCGGGGTGGGGGCCAAGTCGCACCCTGGGATCGCTGTCGCAGCGACTCTTTGTCTGCTGTATACTTTTGGTTGGGTTGGTTATTCTTTTGGATTCTGTGTTAGAACAGGGTCCCCGTAGGGAGGTGGTGGCGACGGACACCACTCAAGTGTGTGTGTGTGGGGGTGGGGGGTGGAATGGACCTTAATAATTGTTTTGGTGGAGGAGACATGAAAAATGCGTAAAGGATGGAAAATGAAATATGAAGGGGGATCGTGGTAAATGTTTGTAAGGGTGCCCACAATTTGCATGGGCGCCCTGGTTAGAAATTCCTTCAAAATTGTAGATTACTTAAATTAATTTTGCTGCATTTATTTTGCTGTTTTCGTTACTTTCAAAATTCTTTTCGTGGGCTGTAGAAAGCTCCACGCTAGAAAGCTGCTAGAAAGCTCAGAAATTTAAAATCATAACTATCGCAGCCATGTCGATCGTATTGCCAGACATGCAGAGCTTAGACAGCCATGTAGATTGTAGACAGCCCTTTGGCATTAAATCTTGGCGAAATTTTAAGCAAAACATACCCAGCTGATTTTCATGTCAAGGTGCTCAGCACGTTTCCTTATAGCCAGCCAAAGCTGTTTGGAGAAGCTAGTCAACAGCACCAACCCCAACCCCCAAGGCCGAGGGCACAAAACTAGCCGCAAGAAAAAGCAGCGATCCGTTGCGGATACTCCTCTGACTAGAGCCACAACCGGTCTACACACAGGCCGTGGCGCCACTGAGGAGAAATTGTCGTGATGTCACGGTAAGAGGGGAACATTCGGAAAGAAGAGAACAAAAATCCAAGCGCTGTCAGCGTCCCTCGTGGAGTGGTTGATGATTGTAAAACGTTTTTGAGGTTTTCGGAATGTTCTATTAGTTTTATAGCATCGTGTTTTGTGCATAATAAGTTGTTCTTATGTTTTATTATCATTTAACTAACGTTCATGGGTACTTTAGAGCCATTTTTTAAATAGTTTATATCTGCGTAATTATCAATGCCTTGCACGTATTCCGTTCTCGGTTGCCGGTCGAACTATACGGCAATTTCTAAAAGTATAATGACTTTTCAACAAGAGCAGCAAAGCAACAGCCTGCCAACTTTAGAAGATATCAAGGTTTATTTTTGTACTATTCAAGGATAAAATTGGACCCACCTTTCAATCGATGACAAGCTGTATCTTTTTAAAGTTCGCATTAATGCATCATCTGTGCCATGTGTTATTGCGAGTATCAGCATATGCCAAGAAAAAACGTTTGATGTGTTTTTTGAAAATCTCCAATGTAGTGAGAAGCAGCTACAAAAATGTGGAATACAATTTAGCCTAATTACAAATAAACGTGATCTGGATTTATTAAAAAATGCATGTGAAACTGTGCATTCTACTCCATCACAACTTAATTATATCGAAGCCGCAGTGAAGCTGTTGGAGAAACAGAAGCAAGTATGTTTAGAAATTTACACCGCCAAATTAGACTTTTTAATTGAACAAGTAAAACTGCTAGAAAAACCAAAAAATCAGCTTCGATTTTCACAAGAACTGCTTATTCTATGCTGTAAAATATACTTATCTATATAGATAGATAGATATATATTAATAGAAATTCAAAGGTGTTGACAGTGCCTCATGTGAGAACATTAAGTAGAATTTCAAAAAAGTTAAATGTGGATTCAGATTTTTTTAATCCGTGTAATAGTTATTTAAAACGTAGGGTACAATGTTTAAACGAAGACCAACAATTTGTCTCTCTCTTAATTGATGAGATCTATGTTGATCCTAAGTATACGTTTAAATGTGGTAAAGTTACCGGTGATTGTTTTTATAGTAATGAAAAAGCAAAAACTGCCCAAGTGTTTTTGATTACATCTATGTTTTCGAATTATAAAGAAGTAATAGCAATTGCCCCAGTTTCAACATTTACGGAACAAAAGCGCTATAATTTGGCATCTATGTTAATTTGCAAATTAAAAAAACTTGACCTTAATGTATTGTCTGTTATTACTGATAACAACAATATTAATAGAAGCATGTTTGCTTTTTTTAAGAAACACGATGAATTTAATGATGCTGTATATAATCCAAGTAATCCTGATATACCCCTGTATTTGATGTATGATCCTGTTCATTTATTAAAATCTATAAGAAATAATTGGTTAAATGTAAAATACCCTAAATTGCAGTACCCTGATTTCCAAAATAATGAAAACCTTAAAGAGGCAAATTTTTCTGATTTACGGAATTTATACAACTTTGAAAAAGATAAACTCCTTAAATTTTCTCACGTGTTAACATTAAAATCATTATATCCATCTAACATTGAGAGGCAAAAAGTACCCCTTGCATTAAAAGTATTCAATATTCAAAACTCTAATATTTATTAGAAATCAATTGAAGTGATTTTTCTCATCAGCAATGTGAAAATATTTCAAATTATATGTAAAAATAGAATTGTCACACAATATTTTTTTGCTGTTATACATATAGTTGTAGAAATTTTGATGTCATATTAATTGCATTGTTTACAGTAGTAGAAAAAAAATGAAAGCTGCTTAATATTCATAAACACTGGGTTTGTAACTGTAAAAGGATCTGGATTATATATACTTTTGTAATCATTTAGACAGAGTAGTTCTTGCTTTGTGGGAGCTCGAGTAAAAAAAATATACCCCACCACCATCTAAGTTTAGATAATCTTTATGAAATTAACTGTGCTAAAATTTAGGCATAGAAATGAGTAAAAGTGTAATTATTTTGAAATATTTTTTAAATCTCAATTTGCAAGTTTTCCCGAGTTAGCGAGAGTTCCCCTTCTAGAGTCACTTCATGATTCTAGCGCCATGGCTTGAGTGTAGACAGGCTGTGCTAGAGCCCTAGCCACTTTATTATACACACAGAAAAAAAACAGAACTACTGTAACAGAGCAACTTACCCCTACAACATGGACAACAGAGTATCGAACTGTCTGTTCGAAAAGGGGGAGAGGCAGGACAATCCCAAAGAAGGTCCGTCAAAAATGTCCGTTGGCATTTGTAAATGTTCACCAAGAAAGGTCCATTGACAGTTCTCTCTGGAGTTGACTCTTTTAATAGGTGGCATGTTGTTTCAAATCAATTTGACAAGCAAGCATAGGTGAGTTCCCGCATATCATACAATACAACATTGACACAGATCAAAGTCAATTGCCAACGGCCGTACCTTGCTGAAAACACCGGTTCTCGTTAGATCACCGAAGTCAGGCAGCATCGGGCGCGGTTAGTACTTGGGTGGGTGACCACCTGGGAACACCGCGTGCTGTTGGCACATTTCAGGCGTTGTAGCCCGGTGGTTTGCGCGCTGGATTTGCACGCTGTCACAACTGCCGCCGTATTCATGCGGAGTATGATCACGTTAAACATGTGGGTCCTTAAGTCTTTCCGAGAGGTTGGTGGTAGGGGAAATAGGGTACGGTCCCTGTGGATGCCTCCCCCACTGGGTTCCGGTCTAAATTGGGTGGCACTTCTCGTCCGTCCAAACAGTTCTCTTACACCTTTCTGGCAGGTCGGACGGTCTGGATCTCAACAACAACAGATCAAAGTCAACAGGCAGTTACAGATCAGCGCAGCAGTAGTTTAAAAATGTTCATACTTTGAAAATATAATCAACATTTCGTACTTCGAATTTTCAGTACATACAACCAAATCCTGTTTATATCAACTAAGGAAAAACAACAAAACATTGCATTAAATTATTTAATACTGGAATCTCGATAAAGATAAATAAACAAAGTTTCCAAAAGCAGAATGTTCCCTGATTTATCAAATAGAGGGGCAAAAGGATGATTTATCAAAAGGACCGTTGCGAACAGTTTGTGATAAATCAGTGGACAGTGGTTTTTCTTCAATATTACGAACAAGATCAGATATTCTAATATCGATGGTATTTTTTATACTGCCAATGTAAAATTTGTAACTTTTAACAGCTGAATAAGTTCTGTTAATTCACTCTGTTGCAAAAAATAAATATATGCACTCATAAAAATTGGAGCTATAGCCTTGAAACTTGGCATGCATATGTCATTTTAGGAGTTACGTACATTATCAAATTGTCAACGCCAATGGTGTTATAGGGATCATACAACACCCATGAGATCAACGCATTGTATAGCATTAGAAACGACTAGTGTTCTCACTCACGGGCAGTTGGAACTGTATTTATTGCTTTGATACTGCAAGTTGTGTACAAATATGCATTTGAGACGTACTCAACGATGATTCGAACAATTGTCGGTTTTAAAGAGAGGCTTAAGGGAAACTGGTTTGCTCAACAAGTGTATCAGTCGACATCTCGATCGGAGCGATATGGTAGTTGCTCGGTGTTGGAAACAATGTATTAGAGAAGGCACATGTAACCGTCGCAAATGCTCAGGATGCCCCAGACAGACACCTGCTCGGGAGGATCGTGCAGTCAGGAGAGGAGCCACGTCCTTATTAATGTTGTCGCTATCAGCCATTAGAAGGCATTTGCCATCCTCTATGCATCCTATACCAAGGGATACCATTTGGAGACGAGTGTCAGTAGGAGGGTATTAGGTGTTGGCGTCCATTAAGGTGTCTACTGTTAACCCCTCAACATAGTCAGAGACTTCTGGATTGGTGGCGAGCTCGGTCTCAGCTTGTACAGTGTCCGATTAGATGTATATTGCATTTAGCTACGAATCCTGCTTCTCTTTCAATGTTGATGCCTACCGCATGCGTGTGGGGAGGAGGACCGGCCAGCGTTCCGATCTCACATTTGCTGCCGAGTGTTACACTGCCATCACAAGTGGTGTGATAATCTGGGGAGCCATTTCGTGCGACAACCGATCTCCTCTAGTTGTACTGCAAGCCAAATCTGACGGATCGCTTGTATGTCGATGATTTTCTGCAGCTGATTGTTGCTGTCAGGCCTCTCAGGTTTCATTTACTAACAAGACAACACTCGAGCACATATTGCACGACTTTCTCAAAAATGTGTTCGAGGATTTAATACCCTTCCATGGCCATCCAGACCTATCACAAATATAATATGTCTGGAACACGCTGTAACGGCAATTGCAGCCTTCTCAGAATACTACTGAATTAACTGACCAGTTGTATATTTGTAGGAGAATCGTTGGCAGAGGGTCATAAGCAACTTAATTGACTTTATGCCGCAGCGAATATTGGCTTGTATAGTTAGTTTCCAGGGGAGGATTTACAATTACTCAAATATCATTCTCTTGTTGCTACCATTTCTTAATAAAACGTTTTTTGCTCCCAAATTCTAATCATTTGCATATCTCCTCAAACGATATATGTATGCCAAGTTTCGCAACGGTAGCTCAATTTCTTATGGGCGCATATATTTTTGCAGAAGAGTGTATTTTAATCCCAGAAGTGTTGCTTCTCCAGTCATTCATATAAAAGTTTTAAAATCGGAGACAAAAAACACACAGACATGAATCTTTTTTTTTAAACTGTTCCCGAGAATGAATGGTTGCGTTGATATAAAAATCATCTCTAGTTTGATACGAGACATCAATGTACGAGAATATTGAGTGGAGTACAAAATACTGTGAACCCTTATTGCGAACATACAAGGTTCCTTGGAAAGTCTTTAATGACTCTAATAACATTGCAAGGAAAGGTTTGTTGGTGTACACGTTAGGTCAATCTATAATAAAGTGACAATGCCTGATTGAATAAAAGTGATTGCAGCGCTCCTAACGGAGGATGAAAACATTAAAATAACGAATTCTGTAACAAAGAGAGATAGAAGAAAAATGCCAGTTACAAAGATATCGAAGATTATCTAATTAGTAAGAATCGATATCAGTACCGCACGGATATACCGACCCATAAATACCTGTCAGAATGTTGCATCATCAGAAATTGTAACACGGTGATACCTGCATTGTTTGTTAAAGTACGCGGCCGTCTTCTTTCTCATATTTAAATGTCCATTGCTGCTGACGGAAGTGAATTTTGAACAGGGAGTACATTAAATTATTGTGCTTCTAAGTGTTGTTTATTTTAGAATTCTTTAATAGGACAGCCATTCGCCTATAACCATATTGTGTGAAATAAATACCTCCTGTAAGAGTTTGCCTCCTGTGACAATTTGTCTCCTGTAACAATTTTGTATTTGGATATTTTAGTCCATTTCGCTTTGTTACTTAATTCATTATCCTAGCTTTTTACATTTCCGCTAGGGTATTTGCAATCACTTTATTCGATTGGGAATTGTAACACTACTATAAGCAGTCTTAATGTGTGCGTTCACGGACTTATATTTACAAATTTATTGGAGTGTTTCAAAACTTTCCTAGTTGATAACTCTGCATATATGTAACAATTGAATTTGAAAAGGAAGAATGTTTACTTTTACACTAAACGTACCATGACCGGTCAAATAACCGATTGTAAACTTTTGATTAGAAAATTCGCATATAATGTTATCGCTTTTTCTCACTTGACTTCATGACTTTTTCTATTAAATGTATACAGTCAATTTTTCAATATTTATTTTTCTTCCTCTTGCGTTTATATAATAAAGATACATAGTCTACCGTCATCTACCACGACCAGTCGTTTGACCGGGAGAAAAATTTATTGCCGTATAAGGTTATCGGGTTAGAAAATGTAATGTACATGCACATTCCACATACCATCAGTATTTTCACCAGTTTCCTGCAAGGACTGTTGCGTAGCAAATTCAATTAAAATAATCTGATGTGGGCAACACATGACTTTCCTTATATAATGCAATGAATTTACTACTTTAACAGTAAAAACAATAGGTTATTCTTATAGTAGATATAGTCTTTCTAAGATATTGAATTTTCGTCAATTAGTCGTCATTTTCATTGATTTAGCCTTATTTTTATCCATTTGGCGAGTTTATCGTTAATTTAGCAACATTTAAACAAGTCGCCAAGTTGGCGACATTCCACCAAATTCGTCGCCAAAATCTCGCCAAGTGTTATGGATGGAAAAATAAGTTATTCTTACAGCAGATAAATAAATGACTATTGGCGTTTAAATGCAAAAGTATTGCTCAAAGTATCTTTTTTTATAAATGGAACGAGCTAGAGCCACGAGAATGATGTCACCCAATTTATCGCATGATATTACATATGAAAAGTGAACATGTTTCTCAATAGGTAATACTTTTTTTTATTTTACATGATTTTTTGATAATTTTTTTGAAAAATGTGCAATATCTCGAGAATGGTTCATGCTAGCGTTCTACAATTTATGTCATTCGTTTTCTAATGAAAAATTACATAAGAAATGTTTATTTGCGTAACTTTATTAAAGGTTCTGATTTTTTAATGATTTTTTCTGAACATTCGATTGCGTATAAAAACAATAGGCTTCCAGTATTCACGGATTGTGATTTTTGTACCAAATTTCGTTCGAATTGATTCATTCATTCGTCTGTCATCGTCTCCATAGAATCACTAACACACACACACATCGCTTCAAAAATGTTCGATTCGTGATCAGGTATGCTTGAAACGTGCTCTCCCGTCGAAAACTCGAATTCGAATTTTCGACCCCGTCACAATACTTTCCTTATACATTATTGTATATAAGGAAAGTAATACCTGTGTATTAAAATTTCAATAAAGTGCTTAAAATTTCAAGTTGCGAAAAAAGGTGACAAAAAATTAAAAAGTATTACTAGTTAGTTTGTATATTGTTTTTACAGCGTTTCTCCATACCGAATCTTCACCCTGAAAAAATGTCGAAACATTCAAGATACACCAAGTCATTAGAAGAAATAAATAACGTAGGCGAAGAGTTTTCGGAAATTGATGGAGGTGAAATTTCTGAAAGTGAAGATACATTATTTGAAAATGATAATGATCTATCTAATTACACACTGAGTGTGAGCCTACAGATGTCGACTATGAAGAGGAGAATATTGTGAATATAATACGCAGAGGACGAAAAAGAATGGGTTTGATCTCAAGTTTTGAAGATGATAATGAAAATATGAGCAGCATATTTCGAGTGATGGTACTGTTTGGGAAGAAATGCAAATAGGGCCACATCTGGGAAAGCAGCACTTCGTAACATTTTCAGGGAAGAATCAGATCCAACGATATTTACAAATTTATTGGAGTGTTTCAAAACTTTCCTAGTTGATAACTCTGCATATATGTAACAATTGAATTTGAAAAGGAAGAATGTTTACTTTTACACTAAACGTACCATGACCGGTCAAATAACCGATTGTAAACTTTTGATTAGAAAATTCGCATATAATGTTATCGCTTTTTCTCACTTGACTTCATGACTTTTTCTATTAAATGTATACAGTCAATTTTTCAATATTTATTTTTCTTCCTCTTGCGTTTATATAATAAAGATACATAGTCTACCGTCATCTACCACGACCAGTCGTTTGACCGGGAGAAAAATTTATTGCCGTATAAGGTTATCGGGTTAGAAAATGTAATGTACATGCACATTCCACATACCATCAGTATTTTCACCAGTTTCCTGCAAGGACTGTTGCGTAGCAAATTCAATTAAAATAATCTGATGTGGGCAACACATGACTTTCCTTATATAATGCAATGAATTTACTACTTTAACAGTAAAAACAATAGGTTATTCTTATAGTAGATATAGTCTTTCTAAGATATTGAATTTTCGTCAATTAGTCGTCATTTTCATTGATTTAGCCTTATTTTTATCCATTTGGCGAGTTTATCGTTAATTTAGCAACATTTAAACAAGTCGCCAAGTTGGCGACATTCCACCAAATTCGTCGCCAAAATCTCGCCAAGTGTTATGGATGGAAAAATAAGTTATTCTTACAGCAGATAAATAAATGACTATTGGCGTTTAAATGTAAAGTATTGCTCAAAGTATCTTTTTTTATAAATGGAACGAGCTAGAGCCACGAGAATGATGTCACCCAATTTATCGCATGATATTACATATGAAAAGTGAACATGTTTCTCAATAGGTAATACTTTTTTTTATTTTACATGATTTTTTGATAATTTTTTTGAAAAATGTGCAATATCTCGAGAATGGTTCATGCTAGCGTTCTACAATTTATGTCATTCGTTTTCTAATGAAAAATTACATAAGAAATGTTTATTTGCGTAACTTTATTAAAGGTTCTGATTTTTTAATGATTTTTTCTGAACATTCGATTGCGTATAAAAACAATAGGCTTCCAGTATTCACGGATTGTGATTTTTGTACCAAATTTCGTTCGAATTGATTCATTCATTCGTCTGTCATCGTCTCCATAGAATCACTGACACACACACACATCGCTTCAAAAATGTTCGATTCGTGATCAGGTATGCTTGAAACGTGCTCTCCCGTCGAAAACTCGAATTCGAATTTTCGACCCCGTCACAATACTTTCCTTATACATTATTGTATATAAGGAAAGTAATACCTGTGTATTAAAATTTCAATAAAGTGCTTAAAATTTCAAGTTGCGAAAAAAGGTGACAAAAAATTAAAAAGTATTACTAGTTAGTTTGTATATTGTTTTTACAGCGTTTCTCCATACCGAATCTTCACCCTGAAAAAATGTCGAAACATTCAAGATACACCAAGTCATTAGAAGAAATAAATAACGTAGGCGAAGAGTTTTCGGAAATTGATGGAGGTGAAATTTCTGAAAGTGAAGATACATTATTTGAAAATGATAATGATCTATCTAATTACACACTGAGTGTGAGCCTACAGATGTCGACTATGAAGAGGAGAATATTGTGAATATAATACGCAGAGGACGAAAAAGAATGGGTTTGATCTCAAGTTTTGAAGATGATAATGAAAATATGAGCAGCATATTTCGAGTGATGGTACTGTTTGGGAAGAAATGCAAATAGGGCCACATCTGGGAAAGCAGCACTTCGTAACATTTTCAGGGAAGAATCAGATCCAACGGAATATGCAAAACGAAGTATTATAAAGGGTAAAGTGAAGACTGCATTTTCGATGATAATTGACTACAGTATTATGAAACATATAACAACATGCACAATAGAAGAAGCAAATCGAGTTTTAGGAACCGAATGGAGTCTATTATCTAAAAGTTTGTTTAATATTTCCTTACTAAAACTAATACACTCAAACCTGTTTCGTGCGGTCTTTTTTTGGTGCGATTTTTTTTGTGCGGTATATGAAAATTTCAATCAAATTGGAACATAATTGACGAAGTTATCAATAAAAAAAAATTAGTATGTTTGATCGGCCATTTAGTTTTTCGATGCCAATTCTGAAAGAACTTCAAAATTCCAAAAGGAGCTTCAATCTTGTATATCTGGCTACCGAGACAATATATACAAGCGTCTAGTGAAACAACAGTCGTCGCAAAAACTGATCACCGACTACATGGTAACTGAAAAAAAGTCAACTCTAAACGAGTGCGAGGTAGTATTTTCAAGTAACGAAAGTGATTTTGAACCAGTTTACCACAAGAAAGTTCGCGTATTGTCAGACTTCGAAGGATAATGGTTATACGTTTCGAAAAGTTTTATATGTGTAAAATAAGTACATATGTAAATAAAATATTTAAAAATGTTCGCATGTGTATTTTCTAAATCAGATTCCAAAAGGTTTGGCGAGATTCCAAGTAGCTGCCAAGCCTCGTGTCTTGATTTCGTTTAAAAAAGCAATTGCTAGTTATTTCGTAAGGTTTTGAGTTATTACTTTCCTTATATACATAATGTATAAGGAAAGTATTGTGACGGGGTCGAAAATTCGAATTCGAGTTTTCGACGGGAGAGCACGTTTCAAGCATCCCTGATGACGAATCGAACATTTTTGAAGTGATGTCTCTGTGTGTATGTGTGTGTCAGTGGGTCTGTGGAGACGATAACTGACGAACGAATAGACCGATTCGAACCAAATTTGGTACAAAAATCACAATCTGTAAACACTGGAAGCCTATTGTTTTTATACGCAATCGAATGTCAAGAACCCCCCTAAATTTTCGAATGAAATGTTGAAAAAATCGTCAAAAAATCAAAACCAATATTAAAGTTACGCAAATAGACATTTCTTATGTAATTTTTCATTAGAAAACGATTGACATAAATTTTAGAACGCTAACATGAACTGTTCTCGAGATATTGCACATTTTTCAAAAAAATTATCAAAAAGTCATATAAAATAGAAAAAAAAAATTCCTATTGAGAAACATGTTCACTTTTCATATATAATATCATGCGATAAATTGGGTGACATCATTCTCGTGGATCTAGCTCGTTCCATTCATGAAAAAAGATACTTTGAGTAATACTTTTGCATTTGAATGCCAATTTATCTGCTGTAAGAACAACTTATTTCTTCGTCCATAACTCTTGGCGAGATTTTGGCGACGAAATTGGAAGAATGTCGCCAACTTGGCGACTTTTTGAAATGTTGCCAAATTAACGAAAATCTCACCAAATAGATAAAAATGGCGCTAAATCAATGAAAATGACGACTCATTGTGGAAAATTCAATATCTAATAAGTTATATAATATATAAATATATAATAATAGTTATATAATATATGTCGAAAATTCAATATCTAATAAGTTATATATATATATATATATATATATATAACTTATTTCTTCATCCATAACGCTTTGCGAGATTTTGGCGACGAAATTAGCGGAATGTCGCCAACTTGGCGACTTTTTGAAATGTTGCCAAATTCACAAAAATCTCGCCAAATGGATAAAAATGACGCTAAATCAATGAAAATGACGACTAATTGTCGAAAATTCAATATCTTGGAAAGGATATTAGTATCTACTAGAAGAAAAACCTATTTATTTTACTCTAAAAGTAGTAAATTCATTTCATTATATAAGGAAAGTCATGTGTTGCCCACATCAGATTTTTTTCTATGTGAGACTTTTTTTATGCGGTCCCTATTCACCGCATAAAAATAGGTTTCAGTGTATTACCTTTATTCAATCAGAAAAAATAAAGATTTTAACTAAAAACCGGTCATTTGACCGGTTACGGTACTAATAGGTATATATTGAGTATCGGTACGTTTGGTGTTAAACAAACATATTGAACATAGAAAACGTGAAACCATTTTTAAGGAAACCTTATTTGAATATAATTAGAAATAGTCTCGGGCATTGATAACAGAATTACTTACGGAGAGTTTCACTGTGACCGGCCGGTTGGTCAATTCTACCTACAGTTTAAGAAAATAGAAAAGTATTTTGAAGAGAAAGAAGGAGATCGACCGACGGTTCTAGAGAATTCGATAGGCTTAGCCAGGGATTTTTTTTACGAAATGACGAAAAGGTTTCCCAGATTGTTTGATGGGAAAATTATAAAAATGATGGTCACAAGCGGACTTTTAATAAAAAAATGTTTATAAATTAAAGAACTTCAAAAACAAGACTGTTTTGAGATCAGCATACAATACAAAGATAGTTTGATTGTGGCTGTCTATATTTATCTTTAATGCGGATGTAAATGCAAATAAAAAGACAGTTTGAACTACACTCATGAAATAGTATTAGAAAGTAATGCACTGGAATTAAATAAACTCAGCATGAGCACGTGGCCTGAGCATAAAAATCATTAACGTGATTTTGTTTTTCCTGACCGTCCAGAATCCCGCCGGTGACTTAGAACGTTGAATGATTGCCTACATATTGTTGTCAACGCAAGAGAGATATATGTTGTCAACGTAGAGCAATATTCCCTTTGGCTCCTCCCTTTTCATCTGTCTCGAAGGGGTCAGGCGAGGAAAACAGTCTATGACGTCAGAATAACGTGAGCCCAGGGTTGTCAATATTTCCAGTTAGAAGAACGGTTGCCATATTCGGCTATTTATCGCTAATTTGGCGGAATTTGGCGACTTCCAATTTGTTCCAAACACTGCTCGATAGAACGATTATTCTTTGAGAAATTGAGATTTCCAGAAATGACAATAAATATGAGTCATCACTGAATCGGGGAGTTCAGTTGACGAGTTAACGTGAAGCATTGGACTGCTGCTGTTTGGTGAAGTAGCTGCTGTGTTGTGAAAGTATTTTCGATAGTATTTTAAGAATTATATCGCTTATTCTGTGAAATTAGTAGAGCATTTAAGAGCTGTTTGATTGTATATTGTTCCTGTTTACTTTGAGCTTATGAATTAACGTAAGTTATCCAGAAGCTTGGATTTGTTCTTGTATCCTATGTGCGCACCCATGATTCCAGAGGATACGTTTCGTAACAATATAGTATCGACTACGGTACAAAATATAAAGAAGCCGGATATTTGAATTAACCCCTTGAGAGGAAGAAAATTGGGGGTCTCGAAAAGTCTTTTCAGACCCTCCAGCCCCCTCCCCCTGATGACTTAGAAGGCTATGTCTTTGGCAATTATACGAGGGCCGTACTGAAATTTTTGAGACAGGGGCAGACGATATGCGCTAGACAAACATTATTGGTCCTATATTTAAATTTGAACTCTTTTATGTCCGCAGACAATAATTTGTGGCAACAATTACAATTTAGCTATCGTAAAAAAAATTTTGAAAGAAAAGAAAATTGAGTTGACGCGAAATCATTATCGAGCTATGATTTTCCATGATTTTAAATTGGGGCTAAATCAAGAAAAATGTCTTCAACGTCTACAATTAGCATACGGAAATGATGCTCCATCTCGTGCCACTGTATTCAGATGGTTTACAGAGTTTAGAAGAGGTCGATATTCTCTCCTGGATGAAAAACACACAGTAAGACCTTTGTCAGCTGTAGTCCCAGAAAATGTGTCGGCCATTCGAAAAATGTTAATCCATGATAATCGCTGTACCTACCAAATGATACAGAAGGAAATGAATATTGGATCCGCACCTATACATAAAATTACTCATGAAGAACTAAATATGAAAAAAATAGTTTGTCGTTGAGTCCCCCATAATTTAACGGAACACCAAAAAGCGGAGCGTGAGATCAGTAAAGAAACCCTAAAATTACTTAATGATGGTAGACACCGCATTATTTCAAAAATCATAACTGGTGATGAAACGTACATACCATTTTTTGACGTTTCAACACGTCAAGAAAGTAAAGTATGGGTCTTTGAAGATGACTCCAAACCAACAATGGAGCAAAGACAATGAGCAATGAAAAAGTAATGTATGGCGTGTTCTTCAGAAGTACAGGTCTGGTCAAAGCCATAAAGCTAGAGGCACGGAAGGCAGTTACAGCTAACTGGTACACCACTAAGTGTCTTCCAGAAATTCCCCAGGAAGTGAATGTTAAGGGACTCATGTTTCACCATGATAATGCATCGTCTCATTCAGCAAGAATGACAGTTGAATTTCTTGAACATAAAAACATCAAAGTTATAGAACATCCGCCCTACTATCTTCATCTTGCTATGTTGTTGTTGTTGAGACCCAGACCGTTCGACCTACCAGAAAGGTGCAAAGTAACTGTTTGGACGGCCGGGAAGAGCCACCCAATTTAGACCGGAACTCTGTGGGGGGAGGCATCCACAGGGACCGTACCCTCCCCTACCACCAACCTCTCGGAAGGACTTACGGACCCACATGTTTAACGTGATCATACTCCGCGTGACCACGGCGGCAGTTTGGGCAGTGGAGGGAATCGAACCCGGGCCTATTGAGTGCAATTCCCTCGAGCTAACCACTGGTCTACCGCGTATTGATCTTGCTATGTGTGACTTTTGGCTATTTTTTAATTTAAAAAAAAATTACGTGGGCGTTGTTTTCATTCCAAAGATGAGATTGATGAGGCTATAAAAGCATATATTTCATCGATTCCAAGAAATGGATGGCTTGAAGCATTTAATCTTTGGGAATTTCGCCTACAAAAGTCGCATTGATGTTGGAGGGGAGTACTTTGAACACTAAGAGTTGGTAAGTTTAACTTGTAGCACTTAACCGCATCTCAAAAATTTCAGTGTGACCTTCTTATTATCGACCATTGGGCAGTATTTAAGGTAGCTGAATTTACCACCCGGGAAGGATAAAATGGTATTTTTGTACTTCTTTTCAGACCACTAGAAGCCCACTCCCCCCTCCCCCCCGTGACCTAAAAAGTTGAATATTTGAACATTTATAGTATCGCCCATCAAACAGAACCTAACGTAGTCAGCTTTTCGACCCCCCCCCCCCCCTCTGATGCGGAGATTATTGTTTTATTTTGAAGTATTTCCAGACCCTCAAGCAGTCCTCTGATTGTTTAGAAGGCTTTGCACACTTATCGCATCGGCCACTGGATCGAATCTAACGGAGTAGGATATTCGACCCCCCCCCCCCTCCCCGTGTGGACAAAATGTGTGTGTGTGTGGGGAGGGGTAAGTCTACCAGAATCCTCCCAAAGTCACCAGGGATATAGGATCTTGAAACGGAACTACGGGGCAGAATCTAATTGTATAAGTTTTCTATTGAGACATACGTCCCTTTTCGCCTCTAAGCATCATACATTATTAAGCAAAATAGTATATTTTATTAAAAGTTGCAGCTTAATTTTATAAGAGTGTTGGTATTCCTGTGCTTAACATGTTTCAATACTAGTAGTGAATAAAGACTAATTTGAAAGAGGCTATTTTTATAGGGGAAATAAAAATTTTTGTATGATATCCATAATAATAAATATATTTCATTTTCCGCAGATGATTAAGCTGCTGAAAGGTTTGTTGCCGAAAGAAGAAAAAGATTTAAATGTTCTGGCTTCTGTTTTGCAAAAGATCTACGTTTTTAGCCTGATGTGGTGTATTGGCGCGTTTTTGGAGGTCTCTGATCGTCAGAAATTCGAAGAATACTTGAGGGACAACAAACAGTACAATCTGGATCTCCCCATACCAGAAACAGAGAATGACACTATTTTTGATTATCACGTTGATGCTCATGGTAAGTGCATTTATTCCATGATTAAGGGGACTGTGGACGTTGCCATATTTTTTTATTTATTTGTTGATTTAGAAAAGTGAAAATTTGTATAAATATTCCTCTTAACATTATTATATACAATACCATTAAATTTTTTTTCAATTTTTTTATAATTTGGTATTCTTTTGTAATTTAATTTTTTTAACAAAAATTCGAAAATACTCCTTGCGTGCCATTTGTTCACATTTTTGATTAATTTTACATTATGATCACTCAAAAACACATTATGAACAAATTTGGGTATTCAGTTTTAAATCCCTTAGAAAGTTCATTTTTTAAAAATATTTTTCTGCATTAAAACTTAATTTTCATCATTTAATTAGGTTCTTATTCACTTTTAATTACCTTAATAAAATTCAATTATAAAACGCATACCCAGTTTCAGAAAAAAGTCTGAGAGATATCTTCTTGCCAAACTTCATGCATCTCAGACAAAAATTAAGACGCATGGAGCATTTTAAAAATGTAAAACCTTTGAAAATTCCGTTTCGAAAAAAATGCAATCAACCTTTTGCTTACGTGCGGGACAGCGTCCATCCCAAACGAAGAACCTCCCAAAAAGACAGGTATTTGACATACCCTATCTCAAACAGTTCGATCCCCCTTTGCAGGCATTGGCGTCCATGGAAATCGCTGGCAGAAACATTGCACTTGCTGCAGCAGGTGCAATGTTTTGGGATGGACGCTGTCCCAATCGTAAGCAAATGTTAAATGTGTGAAATAATGTTATATATTAAAACATTTTTTAGTCGATTTTTGCTCATTTCAACGTCCACCGTCCCCTTAAGCATGATTTCAAATACTAACTTCTAATTAAAGCGCAAATATAAAGCATCGAATTCGTAATTTTATGTGTTGTTGTTGTTGAGACCCAGACCGTTCGACCTACCAGAAAGGTGTAAGGTAACTGTAATTTTATGTGTGTAAAAACCACGAATCTGGTACATTTACTGAAATTTAAGTAACCTAAAAATTTAAAATCTTGGCATGCTAAATAGAAATATAAACATTTTGACGCATTTTATTGACTTATTTTATTTTTGACTTATTTTTAGCTTTGCAACTTTAGATTAAAAAGCAGTTCTTTAAAAATTTAAAATTAATTCACGTATGACGTTAGGATGAGAAAAATGTGTAGTCCAAGACAGCGTCACCAGCTGCGTTATGCCACAAGTGAATAGAAAACTGCTTTACCTCTGCTGCATTACTCTAAACTGTATCCAAACATTAAAATATCGTCTTAAGACATAGCTCCTGAAAATATGTATAACAGTGGACCTTACGACTCCTCTAAATCTGTAACCATACTACACAGATATACAGGGTGAGTCGGAATTGTTTTTACAAAAGCAGAGGGGTGATAGTACCCTACCAGACGAGCAATAATTACCATGGAACATAGGGTCGTATTGCACTCTGAGAGGCAGATAAGAGGCACGTCGAACCGCGTCAAGCATGACGCAGTCAGCGCCTCGGACGTCATTGTGTACCTGCCTACGTAGTATCTCCTACGCCAGACACGAACGCAGTTACCGTATGCAAATGTCCAGGGAGCAGAATCAGCATAACTGGCTACTAGTAGGTTCCGGCGATAGCCAATCAGAGCACACGTTGCCCTTTAAAAACCGGCACAACTTCAACGCTGCAAGTCATTCCCGTGATAACATGGTCCGACACGTTGCGTGAATGCTATGGCGGAGTACACCTACGAGGAATTAACCGACATGCACCTCACATACGGTGAAGCCAAAGGGAATGGAAGCGCAGCACGAATATTGTACGAACAGTGGTTTCCAACGCGTCGTATTCCCAGTCATCCTACCTTTAATTCTCATTAACACAACACCCGGAATCTTCGAGAGGGTGCGTCAGTCATTTCTTCGCCGGTGTGAACGGTGCAACGACACGCGTGGTCGCCACTTTGAGCACTTGCTGTGAGTTTGCCGCTGCACAATAAATCTGTTTGTGCAACGTTTGGTATCGTTCATTCGCTTACCCAACACTGGTGTACGTGCAGGTTCGTATTCTAATTTTACTCTTTTCTACCTCTCTGAGTGCAATGCGACCCTATGTTCCATGGTAATTATTGCTCGTCTGGTGAGGTACTATCACCCCTCTGATTTTCTAAAAACAATTCCGACTCACCCTGTAGATTACTCGGGAAGCAAAGATCAACACATTTACAGCGCATTTTAAAGGGCATTTTAAAAGACTACGTTCCAAGCTCAACCATCCTAAAAAACTTCTGTTTGTAAATATTTCAACACTATAAAGGAATCATCAGAATTGAATGAAATTTATTCCACAAACGACCTGTATTGATACAAATAAACGATTAAGTTTACAAGGCCCAAAACAATATTACATGTCGAAAATCAGTATTTGGTGAAGCCACTACGTGCTACAATAAGTGCTTTTATACGATGTGGCATCGAATCAAACAGATTTTGAATTCATACCTGAGCAAGAGCATTCCACATTGCTTTTATCGGAACCCAAAATTCAGCTTCATTAGCTAAGGGATGAGCGTCACAAGTGAGACGTCGACCGACGAAATCCCAGACATGTTCAATACGCGACATATCCAGTGAATAGGCAGGCCAAGGAAGAAACTGCATCTGTTGTGCTGAAAAAAGTCTTGAACTTTTCTAGCAACATGTGGACGAGCATTGTCCTGTTGAAATACAACTCTAGAAATGCGGTGAAGTAAGGGTACGACTTCGGACTCTAGAACTTCTCTGATGTACCGGTTTCTGTTGAGGTTACTCATAATTCTTAGCAGCTGAAATCGTCCAAGATACCGAATGGTGCCCCTGACCATTACGCTTGGCGTTCATCCAATATGACGTTGGATAACGCACTTCGAAAGGTGGCGTTCACCGCTATAGCATCTAACGTGGATACGGCCATCACTGTACCCCTCTGTGTTAGACTTATTGAATTTCTTGATAAAAATAACATGATTCATCCCAACCAATTTGAATTTCAAAACGAAAATCAACTGAACTTGCAATTTTATCCGCCTTAAATACTATACAGTGTAATCTTGATGTTAAACATTCGGTTCTCGGTATTTTTTTTATCAAAAGCTTTTGATACTATTCATCACCAATGTCTCTTATTAAAACTTGTTTGCATTGATTGGTATTGGAGGTATAACTAATATTTTATTCAAAAACTACTTGACTGATCGTAAACAATTCGTCCAGATACAAAACGTTCGTTCTAGTTACGAAACTATCCTCACTGGTGTCTCTCAAGGCTCAATCTTAGGCCCAATTCTGTTTTTAATTTACATAAATGATATCTTCTATGTTCCTTCTTGAGCTTTCAAAATAAATTTTTGCTGATGATACGAGCTTATTTTTTGTTGATGAAAACATTCAGACACTTGCCAATCAAGTAAATTCTTAAATCCATAACTATATAGACTGGTTTGACCAAAACTTCTTAACCTTAAATACTGAAAAAACTAAGTGTGTTCTTTTTGATTGGAAATATTCTGCTCGTGATATAAATACTATATATAAAAATGGCTCTAGTATTCTTTTTTCTTTCGACGTTAAGTTCTTGGGAGTGATTTTACAGAATGATTTAAAATGGAATAAACAAGTTGACCACATTTGTAATAAAGTAAGAAAAAACATTGGATTAGTTAGAACTAAATTATCTTCTTTACCCAAAACTGTTTTAATTGTACTCTATTACAGTTTAATTTTCCCTCATCTGTCTTTTTGTAATCTTGTTTGGGGAAACACTACTACCAGCAACATAAACAGGCTTCGCATTCTACAAAATAAATATATATCTCTTCTTAAAAATTCCTTTGATCTGAATATTCATCATCATGATATTTGTTCTCGCTACAAAATTTTGCCCGCCACTAAGATTTTTCACTATCGTTTGACTTTGTTTATGTTTCAGCATATTCATCATAATCAGCATTGTAGTGTCTTTTTTGTTAATTTTCACGATCATACTTATAATACTCGGAGTAAGAATCAATTGTTACCCCCCCCCCCCATTTTCTCGTACAAACAGTTTATACCTAAATATCAATTCCACTGGCTCAAGATTATGGAATTCTTTTCCACCTTTCTTAAAATCACTGAACCATAAAAATAGTTTTAAGAAGTACTTAAAGATGTTTCTGCTACAGGTCTGACCTATTATTTAATTGCTTTGCTAGTGTTTCTTGTTTATTTTGTTCTGCCACTGACCATTATATTAATACTAGCATGTTGTCAGTTTGGTTGGGGGCTGTGGACCATTCAGGCCTATTCATTGTGTCTTTTTACGCAGTGTTCCTTGCCCCACTGTTATACTTTACTTATAAGTTGAAATTGTATATGTTGTGTATATTGTGTGGCAAAATAAAGTTTATTATTATTATTATTATTATTATTATTATTAAATGAAAGCGGGATTCATAGGAAAAGGGGACTTGTTGCCAATCGGCAAGCCAGTGTCTATATTGATGAGTGCATTGTAGCCACAGGCGTCGAAGGTTTTGCGTCAGGGGGATCCTGTACGAAAGAATTCTTGCACGCAGTCAACGGTGCAACAGACGCAGACGAATTGTTGGAGGAGATAATGACACAGCTGTAGCAGAGCTCCAATGTTCTACCAACTGTCGAGATGAAGCTGTACGGTCTATCACTGCCATGCGGCTGAGGAGTCTATCATCCCGTGCTGACGTAACATGTCGTCATCCACTTCTCATATTTGCGACTCGACCGGTTTTCTTCAGCCCATTGTTTTCACACTCGCATCACTGTCATGGCATTACGCTCCATACGAACTGCTAATGCACTATAAGAAAACCCCCTTCACGAAGGTCGATCATTCGTCCCCGTTCAAAATCCGTAACTTACTCATATGGTGCCATCTGTCGTCGTACAGGCACAGTGACTTCTGAAGTTTACTTGTGGCAGACAACCATAGACTATTTTCAACGTCCTGCTATACTTCTCTATTTATACGGTTAAAACAGCAGTTCTAAGGGCGCTGCTCAGCCCACGCATGTGCGGTGACACTTAAATTCGAATCCTTTGCATAGTATACCCCAATTTGCAATTTTCTGTAAGTTTCAGCTCAATCGCGTGATTCCTTCATGGTGTTGCAATTTTTACAAACATGAGTATCAGCCCGGGGATTAATCTGAATAAGTGCCTGAAATATTAGGTTTTATTAAACTATGTCATTGTAAGTTAGTGCTCTGGCCTCTGCTCTCGGAGGTAGATGACGATCTGGTCAGCTTACCTTAAGGGTGAGCTTCAGTAAATCTTCTGCCCTATCCGCGCTTTGTTAACTTTCGCAGAACACATTTTTCGTCGAAATTCTGCTCAAACAGTTGCGATATATTTTCTGAAAAATAAAATCAATGCTTAGATTATATTAAAACTATTCATACTCAAAACTATTATATTAAAACTATTTCATACTCAATAAAATATAGAATATATATTTTATTTTAATCCAAAATATTTTTGGCGCTGCCATCTGTTGTCGTAATTTAATTCATACCGACTATTTTTATTTTTTAATAAACATTTTTGAATGTCTATTCCTTCTAATACAGTATTGAATACAACAACAGATCATATATAATAATGCCACAATCACGGAAAGGTAATTTCTCATTCTGTAAATTTGATAAAGGGATCTGAATGTACATCACATCAGTGACGATTGCAGCCTTGTCTTCAAGTTCCTTTGCCTTATTAATTACCTTTTCGTGATTGTGGCATTATTTTACATGATCTGTTGTATTTAATAGCGTATTAGAAGGAATAGGCATTTAAAAATGTTCATTAAAAATAAAAATAGTCGGTATGAATTAAATTAGGACAACAGATGGCAGCGCCGGCCATCCCAACAGTTACCTTACACTTTTCTGGTAGGTCGGATGGTCTGGATCTCAATAACAACAACAGATGGCAGCGCCAAAAATATTTTGGATTACAATAAAAAATATATTCTACTTTTATTGAGTATTAAATTTATTTTTAATATAATCTAAGCATTGCATTTTACTTTTCAGAAAGTATTTCACAACTGTTTGAGCAGAATTTCGGCGGTAAACGTGTTCTGCGAAAGTTAACAAAGCGCGGATAGAGCAGAAGATTTACTGACGCTCACCCTTAAGGGAATTCCGGACTACCATTATTTTCAATAAGTATAATACACTTTGTGCGAAAGATAAGAAGAAATTGCTCAACTTATAAAAGCATAAATAACAACAGCAATTGCTGCATTATTGTTGTTATGAGGGCTTTCATATGTTTCTCAAGTTCTCCTTACTGTTATTTTGCTTTTTTCCACAAACTCATTGACAGACAGCGCCGTGTGTCAAAGTCGACGGGTGCTTTGGCAAGGCGTAATGAAACCTGAATGATTTTCGAAATTTTGTGAGTTATGCGATGTTCATCCTTAAGAACATATTTACTTATTTAATGAAAAATAAAATAAAAAACTCTCTTGTAAACACTCGCAATAAAAACCGTAAATATGGACCAGATGCAATCAGTGTTACACCCATAGGCGCAAAAGATTTAAGCCCAATTTTAAATTTCATTCAGTCAGATTATTTGCACACAGACGTCTGAAATGCTAAAATGAAGCAAGTTATAGTTAAGAACAGAAAAATATATTTTTTTTCTAGATAATTATTTATTTTATTTATTTGTTTTTTTATAGATGCAGCATTACTTATTATATACAATATACAGATATTGTATGCATTTTCAACTCGATTATCTATATAAAAGTAACAAAAAATATAGAATTTGTTTTTAGGTATTTTTATTAGTGTTGAAAATGTCAACATATTTCTCTTTAAATCATTTCTGAGTTAAAATCTTGTTTTTAGAATACAATAAATGGTTTGAGGAGAAGATTTCCTCCATACGCCCTTTATATATAGCAAAAAATCTGATGTGGGATCTGATGTGACTTTCCTTATATAATGTAATGAATTTACTACTTTTACAGTAAAAGAAATAGGTTTTTCTTATATTAGACACTAATATTCTTTCCAAGATATTGAATTTTCGACAATTAGTCGTCGTTTTCATTGATTTCGCGTCATTTTTATCCATTTGGCGAGTTTTTCGTTAAATTGGCAAAATTTCAAAAAGTCGCCAAGTTGGCGACATTCCGCCAATTTAGTCGCCAAAATCTCGCCAAGCGTTATGGACGAAGAAATAAGCTATTCTTACAGCAGATAAATTGGCATTCAAATACAAAAGTATTACTCAAAGTATCTTTTTTCATGAATGGAACGAGCTAGATCCACGAGAATGATGTCACCCAATTTATCGCATGATATTATATATGAAAAGTGAACATGTTTCTCAATAGGAAATATTTTTTTTTCTATTTTATATGACTTTTTGATCATGTTTTTGAAAAATGTGCAATATCTCGAGAACGGTTCATGTTAGCGTTCTAAAATTTATGTCAATCGTTTTCTAATAAAAATTTACATAAGAAATGTCTATTTGCGTAACTTTATTATGGGTTTTGATTTTTTGACGATTTTTTCAAAATTTCATTCGAAAATTCAGGGGGGTTCTGAACATTCGATTGCGTATAAAAACAATAGGCTTCCAGTGTTTGCAGATTGTGATTTTTGTACCAAATTTGGTTCGAATCGGTCCATTCGTTAGTCAGTTATCGTCTCCACAGACCCACTGACACACACACACACACACACACACAGACATCACTTCAAAAATGTTTGATTCGTGATCAGGGATGCTTGAAACGTGCTCTCCCGTCGAAAACTCGAATTCGAATTTTCGACCCCGTCACAATACTTTCCTTATACATTATGCATATAAGGAAAGTAACAGGGAATGAATAATGGTTTTTGTTATCAGTTTTGAAGAATTGATAAAAAAAAAAAACAACGTTTATGCATATGTGAGTACATTTTCCCCACTAGATACGCGCAAAAAATATTTGGGCGTTCAAAAAGTGCCTCGAACACAAGAAGTCGGCGCCGTAGGTCACGTCACTTGGTATACGACAAGAAGAGACTCCAGCCTGTGCGACCCAGTTTCGCAACCCGCAACTACTTGTTTGCCTTCTACGATTCGATTTCGAAAATTTTTAGATACCCCCCACCTCGTATACTCTGTTGAAAAACGATCGCATTATGTACATTTAGAACAATTGATAACTGAATGATGAGCATATTAATGAACAATAAATAAAGAGCAGAAACATTATCCCGAACAAGAATTAAACTCCACAAACTCAATAGCTTAGAGCCACCTCTCATTCTTGGAATGTTTGCTTATGTTGTATCATCCCCATAACACAAATCTCCTGATTTATTTTTCCCCCTTTCTAGGTGAGTGGGTGCACTGGAAAACGCTGGTGCCCGAATTTACGTTCGATCCATCCGTTGGACTGGAGTTCGCCTCGATCCTGGTGCCCAACATTGGCAACGTTCGTACGGATTTCCTTATCAATACAATCGCGAAACAAGGAGAGGTAAGTCTTCCATTTAAATTTAAACTCTGATCAACCATCTGAATTATTATTCAACTAGAAAAAGTTCAAATTGAATAGTTAAACATCGCTTTTTTAACCCTGCACTGTTTCCTCGGAAGTTGGTTTATCTACATTTAAAGCCTATGACACACCACCGTTGTCTTCCATCCATTTCGGGGATTCTGTGTGCTGGGGGTAAAGGAATACCTAGAGATTGTCACACGACGCTCTCCAGTGACAAGCTCTAGGTATTATTTCCTCGGAAGTTGGTTTATCTACATTTAAAGCCTATGACACACCAACGTTGTCTTCCATCCATTTCGGGGATTCTGTGTGCTGGGGGTTACGGAATACCTAGAGCGTGTCACACGACGCTCTCCAGTGACAAGCTCTAAGTATTATTTCCTCGGAAGTTGGTTTATCTACATTTAAAGCCTATGACACACCAGCGTTGTCTTCCATCCATTTCGGGGATTCTGTGTGCTGGGGGTAAAGGAATACCTAGAGCTTGTCACACGACGCTCTCCAGTGACAAGCTCTAGGTATTATTTCCTCGGAAGTTGGTTTATCTACATTTAAAGCCTATGACACACCAGCGTTGTCTTCCATCCATTTCGGGGATTCTGTGTTGTGGGGGTAAAGGAATACCTAGAGCTTGTCACACGACGCTCTCCAGTGACAAGCTCTAGGTATTATTTCCTCGGAAGTTGGTTTATCTACATTTAAAGCCTATGACACACCAGCGTTGGACGGGAGACAACCAAACGGACGGGAGACCACGCTTGTGTGCCCACCCAAACGGACGGGAGACAACGCTTCTGTGCCATAGGCCTAAAGCCTTCTTGACCCAAAACAGCTTTCACAGGCAAGTATTCTATATGTATTAAACTACGTGGTAAACTTAATTGACAGAGCCATTAGGCTAATTTTATAAGCAATTGGTCCATGTATTAAATGCTATTATTATCATTTGAATACGAAACGTTATAGCATAAAATCTATGGTTTGAGTTTAAATTAATCGATTCTTAAAATGAAATTCAACATTCTACTCATATTTTTAATTTTCAATTAAAAGTATTACTTTTCTTATATACATAATGTATAAGGAAAGTATTGTGACGGGGTCGAAAATTCGAATTCGAGTTTTCGACGGGAAAGCACGTTTCAAGCATTCAAGCATTCCTGATCACGATCAAACATTTTTGAAGTGATGTCTGTGTGTGTGTGTGTGAAAGTATTTGTGTGTGTGTCAGTGAGTCTGTGGAGTCGATAACTGACGAACAAATGGACTGATTCGAACGAAATTTGGTACAAAAATCACAATCCGTAAACACTGGAAGCCTATTGTTTTTATACGCAATCGAATGTTCAGAATCCCCCTAAATGTTTGAGTGAAATTTTGAAAAAATCGTCAAAAAATCAAAACCGCTAATATAGTTACGCAAACAGACATTTCTTATGTAATTTTTCATTAGAAAACGATTGACATAAATTTTAGTATGCTAACATGAACCGTTCTCGAGATATTGCACATTTTTCAAAAAAATTATCAAAAATTCATATAAAATAAAAAAAATATTTCCTATTGAAAAACATGTTCACTTTCATATGTAATACCATGCGATAAATTTGGTGACATCATTCTCGTGGATCTAGCTCGTTCCATTTATGAAAAAAGATACTTTGAGTAATACTTTTGTATTTGAACTCCAATAGTCATTTATCTGCTGTAAGAATAACTTATTTCTCCGTCCATAACGCTTGGCGAGATTTTGGCGACGAATTTGGTGGAATGTCGCCAACTTGGCGACTTTTTTAAATGTTGCTAAATTAACGAAAAACTCGCCAAATGGATAAAAATGACTCTAAATCAATGAAAATGACGACTCATTGACGAAAATTCAATATCTTGGAAAGAATATAAATATTTGCTATAAAAATAATCTCTTTTTTTTACTGTAAAAGTAGTAAATTCATTGCATTATATAAGGAAAGTCATGTGCTGCCCATATCAGATTTTTTTTTAATTGTCATTCAAAGTCGAATCTGTTGCTATGGGTAACATATAGTCATCGTACACACAAAGCACATAAGAATAGATAAAGCTGAGTGAAAAGACATTTGTAGCCTTTACAGTGTATCAAGTGGATAAATAAAGTACGTGACTTTACGAACTTTCTTGAAATTTGAGAAAACGCGTAAAATTTAAATAAGGAATTCAGACCACAGTGGACTGTTTCTCATTTTGGGGTTTCGACATCTAATTAAATTTTAAAAGCGTTCCGCAACCAAAAAAGTTTGAAACACACTGACACAACATTGATTTTGGCACTTAAGTTTAGGCTTGCTCGCACTTAAGAGGAAATCTCAAAGACTTTTTAAACGTAAGTCTGCTATCAACACCTTATTTGCGCAGTATTTTACGTTGTGATGTAGTATATTTATTACATAAGAGGGAATTTGTCTCCGGCTGCTTGTTTCAGTTTCTCTATACTAACCTACAAAAAATGTCCTAAATCTGTAGATTGTTCAGATTTGTGGCTATTTTCCAACTGCGGTTTGCCAATCATCGATGCTAAAATGAAGGATAGGTTTTTGATGTGAAGCATCTTTGGGCGCTGGGTAGAGAATATCTTGGAAGAAATGTGACTTAGGTGAAACGCAAGTGACATTATATTATTAGGAATACAGCACAGAAAACCATTGTCGTAATTTAAAGGTCTAGTTCACTTCAACTTGACGACGAAATCGGTGGCCTTGGTTTCTTTGGGAGAGTTCTGAAAACCTGCTCGAATTTTGTTGATTGGTTAATAATCTCACGAGTTAGTCGCTTTTACTAGAACTTTCCACATTGGACATATAAACTCGTCATTTTCAGTTGGATTGTTGACATGGTAACAGTAAAATTATCTGCTGACCTCAATATAGAACACAATATTCTGATTTCATATACCATTTAAACTGCATTATGAAAAATATTCGAAAATTTCGAAACCTTTCTCAGTGTAGTAGCTTGTACCATCTTCACGCGCAACATATTTACCTTTTACCATTCGAAATCTGCGAAAAATGTGATGTTTCACAATCTGCAACAAGTAACAGTGTTACTCACTAATTTTTTTTACTTCGATAAAATGGCTAGAAATGTTTCTCTTTTTTTTAAAACTAATTACATGTTGAAAATGGTACATTGTTTGTACTTCAATGTTTGAAATACTTTTATATACTTTATGGAATTTTTAACAAAGCACAAACCTTCCTTTTTTCTAATATCTATGCTTTGCAAAAAAGAGCGGGAAAATTCCAAAAACTAAATGAACTTGGACTTGGGAATGAAATAGAATTGGGACTTCCTTCTACAGGTGAACGTAAGAAAACTGAAAAACGCGCGAGGGAGGCAGTTGATTACCTCGTAAGTTAGGGTTGCATGGGGTATTTAAGTACGTATACATGTGACTTTGCCAACATATTTGGACAAACGTAGGAACGTTAAGTTCCTGAAAAAGATTTGGAAATCAGAAAACCAGAAATAACAGACAATTTCAAGCTAGCAAAAAGTTGTATTTTTTTATATAAATTATCTATTGATTTTTTTTTTAACATCATCTCTTATTTTTATAAAGAAAAGCCTTGCTATGAAAGTTAAATGCGGAAACAAAGGATTCGTTTTGGCAAAATTTTTTTTGTTCTACTTTTCTATTACTATTGTTTTGCGTGTTTTACTTATATGTTCATATACAATTATTCCGTTTCAGATTTCCCCATAGAATTAAATTTTTAAATAATGAAAATGAAAATCTCTTATATTTTTAAATATATAAACTATTTTGGTAGATAATTTTCATATATCTGACATTCATATATCTACTACATAACGCGCAAATATGATATTATCTTACTTTCTAATCGAGTCGTAATTTTTCAGCCTGTGCTGTTGCTTGGGGAACCAGGTACGGCCAAGACCGTAATGCTGAAGGCCTACACGGATAAATTTGATCAGGAAACGCATGTGAGCAAGAGAGTCAATTTCTCCTCAGCCACTTCACCATTGCAGTTTCAGGTAGGGAATTTAATGCCTTTAAAATGTTGTATGAAAATGTATGTTCATATTAAATAATTTTTTTGGAATTATAAGCATTTATTTCCTACATTTCGGAACAAATTTTTCTTTATAGAATGTATCTTCATCTTCAACTAAGTATTTCCCCCCTCTAAATATAACATGTCGTTGGTTAAGTTTTGGACGTATAAAATTTTAAAAAAGGAAATTTTTTTAAAATTTTATACGTCCAAAATTTTATAAGTTATATTATTATTTTTATACGTTAAAATTTTATACGTCCTTTATAGAATGTATCTTCTTCTTCAACTAAGTATTTTACCCCTCTAAATATAACATGTCGTTGGTTAAGTTTTGGACGTATAAAATTTTAAAAAAGGAAATTTTTTTAAACTGATTTAATTAAATGTTAATGAATAAAACATTTTAGAATAGAAGTCCTTTTTTGATCAGACTAAAAAAAAACCGTTAAAATCACATTAAAAGATCAAATGTTTTCGGACGCAAAAAGGCCATCATCAGAGGCAAATACAAAACAAAATTAAAATACATTGGCTTTTATATACCCAGTCAAAACTGTGAACAAAATTTGCATATAAGGAATTGCCAGATTACACAAGAAAGATATTGGAATGAAAACCATTTAATTATAACTTTGACACAGCAGAAGTAAAATATAAAAATCACTTATATTGATGTCTAAAAATTCAGGCAATGATTTAACTTTTTAATTCCTATCACTTTTGCACAGAAACACCTCTGTGGTTTTGAGTCGTCATATCAGACCACTAAATCAGACCACTAAGTTACAATTTTATGCTGGTTTTTCTTTCTTTTTTATTTCATTTGGCAATAATTTAAATCTAAAGTACATTATGTTGCCATAGAAACATAATACCAATTCAATATTTGATTCCTTTTCCAGAAAACTATGGAGAGTTATATTGAAAAGCGGGCTGGAAACATTTATGGACCTGCAGCCGGGAAGAAACTGACCATCATCATTGATGATATAAATATGCCCTTGATCAACCAATGGGGAGATCAGGTGAGAAATCGTTTAATGCACTTTGCGTCTGATCATCAAAAGCTGTATCATTGAAATTTATTACAAAGTGACAGTGTCGATTGTTTTTTACTTTCCCTGCAATACATTGTAATGTATAGAGAAAGTATTGGAATCATGCCGAAAATCGCAACTCGAGTTTTCGACGGATCTACACGTTTCGAGACCTCTAGAATACGAGAAAACTATTTTTAGCGTGACGTCTGTGTGTGTGTCTGTCTGTGCGTCTGTCTGTCTGTGCAGATTTTGTATCCACTCTAACTAAAAAAGTAATTGACCAAATTTCATAAAATTTGGTAGGTAAGTCACTTGTGGGCGATTCTGGTGCTGATTAGTTTCGGGTACGATTCGGGATAAAAGAACCCGCCCTTTTTTACGACATGGCCCCCAAAAGCTTACATCCACTCCAGCTGAAAAACTAATGGACCAAATTTCACAAAATTTGGTAGATAAATCACTTGTGGAACACCCTGGTGCTGATTAGATTTTGGTATGATTCGGAAAGAAATAACCTGCCTTTTTTTGCAAAATGGCCTGCAAAAATCGCCATAATCTAAAATAAAAAACTACGTATGCTCAAATATATCCATGCTTTTTTAATACGTAATTTTTAACGAAAAAAGAATAAGACCAACCCCATTACACTAGGACTAGCCGTTCTTGAGATATTTTAGTTTTTTCGTATTTTCTCTACGCCACCTTTGAAAATAAGTCCACTTAATAAATGTGAAAGAAAAGTGAATTAAAAGTGAATTAAATTTAATTAAAATAAAGAGAACGTGGATATAAGTCTGCAGGGAAAGTCATGTGCTGCCCACAACAGATTTTTTAATACTGGTGTTACGAATTGCCGAATGTATGAATTGCCGAATGTATTTCCAATAGTGGCGGTTCTGGGAAAAGCAGGGTCCTATTGGAAGTGTCATTTGCGGAGCTTGAATGGAAGTTTTTACGTTAATTTTTACGTTTATTTATGTTTTATACAGGATGTTTATATTGTATGGCTCTAATTTGACAATAATATTTACTGGAAATCGGGTTGAGGTAAACATGGTGTTTGTTGTATTATTTTCTCGTCATGCTACAGATAGACTTAGGAATATACAAAATCTAAAACGAAAAAGATTCCTCTATAACTAAATCGGCTACATTTCCACGATTAAAAAGATTAAAAAAATTCATTACGAAGATGTAAAATAAAAAACATACAAGAAAAGACGAAATATAAATCTACAAAGGAAATATGCAGAAAAGCGGATATAGTCAAATTTTAAATGGTTAGAAACGTGAACAGTGGTTTTATCTCTATGAAGTCCAGAATTAAACGCCAAGCAAAGCGGAAGTTTTTGTCTCGGATCGTAATTGCAGATAAAATCACGATAGAGATAAATAAACATAAATCCAAAACAGTTTGTCAAAAAGGGGTCATGTCCATCCCCCCCATAGAAAAACGTTAAAAAACAGTCTTTTTCTTTAATGCACGCGTCGCCACATGAGATAGAAGAAACATGTAACAAATGAAATGGGATAACTTAGACAATCAACTGAACGTTCGTTCCTTTTAAACACAATAAACATATTAGTTGACTCAAGACAGAAAATTAATTACTATACGTATGTATGATACAGAAATTTTAAGCTTTCCCCAATAACGGCCCCTTATCTTTCATAATTATTACTCAAAATTCCTATTTCATGTCAAGCACGTATTGCAACTATATTAAATTCTATCCCACACCACTAATATTAACAAAGTCTGCCAGCACTTCCTCTTTTCCTCGACCATACCGTATATGGTCACTAATCTTAACCGCTGCGTAAACTTTCTCATATGAAACTGCTTCCCCATCACATTTTTATAGCATAAAGAACGCGAAGACAGCATGTGCCCCATCGTCATATTTCCCACCTTTCTATGTAACTGTACATTGTGCGAACCAACCCAGACGGCATTGAGATTTCTTGAGAGCTGGACGCCCGCCCGGCCCCAGGGACGTAAGTGAGCAATCTTGTCTGGGGGGGTGTGAAGGAAATTTTTCCGACTAATATTGAAAATTTCGGACTTTACAAACAAGTGAGTTAACTTTTGTTTTTGGGCGAGTGCATTGCTGTTCTAGTGACCTTTATGCAGTTCAAAGTCTACACGGCAATTATTTGTTTTCATTTTCGAATGTTTGATGTATATGTCCAAATCATACTCCAATTTAAAAAAAGAAAAAGTCTCAAAACCAAATTTTTGGTTTTGAGGGTTTTGTTTTATAAATAATTGTACATTTGTTTAATTATCGGATGTGTTATGCAAATGCCCAGATCTTTAGCTACCAGTTGAAACAAGGCAAGTTTCTAAGGCAAAAATTAGTAGAATTTTAAATATATTTGGAAAAGTATTAAATTTTGTACATTTTGGGATTTTTCTTCGAATGCACTTGACACGTTCCCAAATGATTGCCTGGTACTTAAAAACCCGTGAGTTTCTATACCAATAATTGGTTGTGTAAATTTCGGAACATGCATCTTTCTTTTGATAAAATTGGGTCTTTTGTTAGGTTTTTATAAATTATTAAAACTTTATTACTTTTTTCTAATTTCCGAATGCACTTTGCACATTTCCAAACAATTTCCTCAAAAAAGAAGAAAAAACGCGTTTCTAGGCCAACAATTGGCTTTGTAAAACACGGGATGTGTATAATAGCATGCATATATACACTGTTCAAAGGAAATTAATATGACATGATTTGCAGTGCTCATAAGGGGTTGCCGTTGTTTCATTTCCTCAATATTTGTTTTCAAAAAATTGTCCAGACACGGACGTAAAAAAAAAAAAAGAAATTCCAAATAGTCCACCAGAAAACTTATCTACATGTGGCTATACACATATACTTAAATACATTGAAGTTACATTTTTTTAGGTTATCTGATACTTATTTCGCCGCATCTAAAACAGGAAGTTTAGCTTAATTCTGCAGTTTGAATTCTACAGAAAGTTGTATTTATCTTCGCATTCTAACATTTTTTTTAATTACTACATTTTTTTTTTAAGAAAACGCATCAAAGCAACAAATGCATCGCCCTTAATGAGATGCATAGGACTGCGGTTTCTCCCCGGTAGATTGCACATGCCTGAACATTCTTCTAGAGAAAGGAACCCGTGCGTTATGTTATGAGTTGGTATAATATATATGTTTTTATAGAGATATTATCCTATAAGAGATAGTAATATTGAATAGGGAGGTGTATGACTCGTTTGTGACTGTGGATATTAGGAGCGGGTGGAAGGATCGGTGACAGTTGATGTCTGCCGGTTCCTGTTTCTGATGTATGGCCGTGGTGTACTTAGCCAAGCTTAGCGCTCGAAGTGCGCAGAACTTTGCTGGTTTATAAAAAAATTTCAACTTCGATCAAAGTCTTTGAGATATAAATAATTCGAAAGAACGTAAGATTAAATAAACCAATTGCAGAGATGGGAAGTCCACACACACACAAAATATAAAAACATTTTTTTTTTAATTGAACACCAAAATTTTCAGTATAAGTAATTTATTACTGGAAACAAGTGCATATTAAGTGGCGCAAACAGAATCAGAAATGAATGAAGTAATATAAAGCATAGCATCACCATATTTTATGGACAGCTGACTTTCAAAAGCAAAAAATTATGTTATTCATTATTTTGATCTATTTTACTGGCTTCTTCATCGATATTTAATATGCAAGATCATTTCATTACTTTTTTGTTTCCTACTTATAGTGGTAGCTTTAGTGTAGAAAGGTTGTGACTATTCAAATACCAAATAATGACCACAAAATGTCTGAATACAATATTTCGCAACTATCAACTTTAGCTTATTATTACTTTCCCTGCAATACATGGTGATGTATAGGGAAAGTATTGGAATCATGCCGAAAATCGCAACTCGAGTTTTCGACGGATCTACACGTTTCGAAACCTTCATAATACGAAAAAACCATTTTTAGCGTGACGTCTGTGTGTGTCTGTGTGTCTGTCTATCTGTGTGTCTGTGTGTCTGTCTGTCTGTCTGTCTGTCTGTGCAGATTTTGTATCCACTCTAACTAAAAAACTAAAGGACCGAATTTCACAAAATTTTGTAGGTAAGTCACTTGTGGGCGGGGCTGGTGCTGATTAGTTTTGGGTACGATTCGGAATAAAAAAACCCGCCTTTTTTTTGCGAAATGGCCCGCAAAAGCTTGCATCCACTCTAGCTGAAAAACTAATGGACCGAATTTCACAAAATTCGGTAGATGAGCCATGTATAGGTCACCCTGGTGCTGATTAGATTTTGGTACGATTCAGAAAAAAATAACCTGCCTTTTCTTGCAGAATGTCCCGCAAAAATCGTCAAAATCTAAACTAAAGAACTAGGTATACTCAAATATATCCATTAAATGCTCGTTTAATACGTAATTTTTAACGACGAAAAGAATAAGACCAACCCCATTACACTAGGACTAGCCGTTCTCGAGGTATTTTAGTTTTTCGTATTTTCTCTACGCCACCTTTGAAAATAAGTCCGGTTACCGAATTAGAAAGAATATTGAATTAAAAGTGAAATAAATTTAATTAAAATAAAGAGAACGTTAATATAAGGCTGCAGGGAAAGTCATGTGCTGCCCACATCAGATTTTTAGTTCTCTGCAAGTAATACCTGATGCGGAATGGCAACACGAAAACTTGCTATATTCTACAAATTTGTGAACTTTTTAGAGACAGATAAATTCAGTCTTATCACGCAGTCGGCATTAAATTTCACAAAAATTGAGGCCATACTACACAATTTATCTGTGGACTATGACCAAAACCAAGCGTTAATGGTTACTGAACTCGCCTATAGGGGACGTTCCCCAAACTAGGATAACTTTAGCATCTATGTCGGAATCTGCAATGGGACTATCCTATGTTTTGGAACGCCTCTCTTTGGTGGTTTCTGTTAGTATTTATAACTTAAAAATTTACTGCAATGTAAGAGTAACTTTATTTAAGTCATAAAATTAATAACATTTTAAGTTAATTAATCAAACTTCCAATTTTTCAAATTTTTCCAATTTTAATTTTTGCCGCATATGCAGCCATAAGTCAAACACAATGTTATTCAATACTTATATTTGTAGAAATAATTTGTTGATATCATCCCTAGAATTTTTTTTATCCCGAGTTCTGCGTTTTATACATTCGTAGCATCTTTCAGGGTTACGAAGCCTAACTTTTTTATTTAATGAATTGGTTTAAATAATTAGTTGCAAATATGTATTAATATATTAAACCTGTTTTCACACATAAGTTTAGGCAAATTATTTTTCTTTCAATTTAAAAAAGGAAATACATCATCATAAAGAAAAACAAGCAAAAATAAAAAGCATTAAATTTTTTCGCCCTCATCAATTTGATATATAATATTCTCCTGAAAATAATCACATTATGAAAGGACAAATTGCATAGATTTTATAGATTTTAATATGAATAACATGTATGGTTGGGGAGTCTCTAGCAGACATCCGGGCGTTACGAAAAATATAAACACTTTGAGCGCTTATATCTCCGAACCTAACAGATAAAAATATCACCAATTTTTACTTGTTTTGTTGGAAATATAGTACCTTTTATTTATATATATAGAGAGAGATAATTTCAGTATTTTAGTATATTGGCATTTTTTTTTTTGAAAAACTAAAAAGTTTTTGTCGTAGAGAATTTTAGTCTTCTTGCTTTCACTCGAACTATTTTCTAAATTATGAAAGATAAACCATAAGCGGTAAGAATGTTTAGTAGGAAATCCAAGTTCTAGCTTAGTAATGGGTTTTTATAGATCTAATGCAATTTTCGAGGAATCGTCTTATCAAGTTTATAAAGATTGAAATTTTATTGTTTTTTAAGTTTATAAATGCTTATTTCTCGAAAACGAAAAGTGGCAGCTATGAACAATACGTATTAGGTAATTTGCAGCCCTTTGAAAACCATATAGGAGTGTACAATTGGATTTTGGATAGGTTCTTAGTTTTTGAAATATAGTAGCAGCAATTTCGATATTTTAATATTTTGTAAATGTGGTCCTAATTTCGATATTTTAATAATTTAAAAAAATTGAAAAAGTGGTTCTAATTTCGATGTCTTAATATTTTGAACCATTTTGAGAGAGAGAAAAAATGGCTCTAATTTTGTTATTTAATTATTTAAAATTATTTTAAAATTGTTAAAAAATATATAATATCTACATAGAAAAATGTTATTCAGGCGAAATCATTTCGACTCGGGCCGTGCCGAAATTTTATAACGCTGTTTCGGGCCGGGCTCGAACTTTGCTTTTAAAAAAGGCCGAACATATTTTGAAAATTTTTCTGGAGCCGAATATATTTATTTCGCCAGGCCGAACATATTTAATTTTAAAAATTTTTCAAATGAATTTTAATCGAATACATGAAATAATAGTCTTTATTTCACCTATATATAGATAAATGTTTAAAAAAAAATTACCTCAATTCTTCGTAGAAAAATTTCACTCTTTCCCGGCCGTCCAAATAGTTGCTCAAGTCCTCAGGATGAGTCGGACGGTCTGGGTCTTCAACACATTCATGTTTTTAACATATATGAATATAAATTATTTCGGGCCGGATCAAGCCGAGACTCAATGGTCTTTGGGCAGGGTTTAAGCACTGGTACAGTCGTGCAAGATAGGGAAAAAATCTAAATTTTCAGCCCGTTCTGACCCGTATTGGAACCACTGCCGATCTTTTTGTATTAGTGTTTCATTCACAATTTGTGATTTTATTTTATCGCAGAAAATTTATTTAAATGACGTATGAATTGTTAAATGATACCTTTAAAAGCACAAAAATATTATAACAAAATTTAAAAAAGGAATAAAAATAAATAATAATCATTATGAGAAACGTATATAAACAATTCTTATGCATGCCTTTAAATAATTTATAAATACTACCTTACTTTACGCGGTCCCAACCCAGCTCTGCGAAAAATTGAAGCAATCTGGGCTGAATGAAGATTCCATGCTTTTCAGAATTATACAGGAAATACATTCACATTTTCTGAGTGTCATAAATTACTTGCCCAATTAAAGACACTTTTAAGGGAATGCATACTGGGTTTGCTTTCCAAATTCCTGGACAATGTGTTTTAGTATTTTTCTCCTGCTGTTTTGCCGATTGCACAGTGAAGAAAAGTGATTTTTTCGGAATAACTCTTACCAAACCTAATTGCTCTTGCATGGTTTTGTCCCACATATGGGTACTACAAATGATCTGCACCCTCCGGGTGCAAGGTCTGCTTCTCCGAATTTCCTCAAGTAAAAGGCCGAAAAAGATTGGGGACTTCCTGCCCTCGTTGTCATGGCCCTTCCAGGTGGCTCAAATGTATTTAAATGAGATTTATGACACCGCAAAGAAACCATTTGCCTGACGTTCATCAGATGGCTTTACTTCAACATGGACTTCAAGGATTTTGTTTCACAAGAGAATCGGTGATTTTGTAGTGAACATTTAGAAATTAAAGTAAAATATAAGTTTTTGAAGTGAAATTTATGGTCAACAAAACTCACATTTATTCCGATTTCTTTTCCGAGTGATTGCCAAATTTTCCGACTTTTTTGAGTTAGGGGGGGTGTGACACCCCCCCGGTACTTACGTCCCTGCCCGGCCCTATATCTGTTTCGAGTGTCATGTAATAAAGTAGATTTTTGGTAACGCGAATTGTTCCTTCTCTGGACTATGGTAGCCTATATTACATATATTTTGATGAAATCACGTATAATTAACATGCCAAATGTGTATAACTTTCGATAAAATTTTTGTGACATAACAAAGTTACAGCTTTTTCAATTATTATATAATTAAGGTCTGAATGGCCTTATTTCCGGATCTCAAATTTTCACTCAGTTCACGGACCTTATTGGTCACGATTTCATGAAGCTTATGTGCTCGTAATGTTTAATATTAAAAATAATTTGGTCTGGTTGAATCAGATATATGGTCTATGGTTAAAAAGTTTATGAGTATTTTAATACAAAAATGAACAACGATGTTTTAAATTTCAGCTATATATCAAGGAATGCATTTTCCATAAGCATATTTGACTTTTGGCAGGTTCTATCTATGTTATCGTTGAACTAATATGTGTAAAATTTAACTTTGGTTAGGAAATCTGTCCCAAGCATGACCCACGACGCCACTGCGAACAGATATTTATTGAAGGCAGGCATATTAAAAATCGTGAGGTGATACGATCATTCTGATTCAAGATCCACGTTTCTTGTGCTATAGTCGTAATCAAATTTTTAACTTGAGGCCGCAATATAAATGTTTCTGTTAGTACAATGTACCTCGTTTAGCATATGTTACCGCAATGCATTATTTTTTTTAATTTTAAGACGGAATCCAAGCCTACACACAAAAGTAATCCAATCAATTTTTTTTCCATTCCCCGGGTTATTCATGTATTTCGAGTTACTGGAAGAGTAATACGGGGTTCTTAAGAAAGTCCGTATACCCCCATAACTTTAAAACCCCGTCTCATATAGCGCTAAGGAAGTATTTTGTACTTATAGGTAAGTGAGCTATATAGGCTGAGTTATTCATGTATTTCGAGTTACTGGAAGCGTAATACAGGATTCTTGAGAAAGTCCATATACCTCCTGTAACTTTTAAATCCCGTGTCATATACCGTGCCTATAGGTAAGTGACCACTCGCAGTCTATGAACGTACCTGTTGCGCTCTTGGTGACTAAATACTGAACATAAGAAAACTAATTCAGAAACCAGCAGAAAGGAAAAAAAAATCAACTACAAAATGAAGGAACGGTGCTTTATTTGTTCCAAATGATAATTGGTTCAAGCAAGCTTGGTATTGGAACGCATCGCCAAAGCTTGTAATTTTGTAAACCCTTTCGATTCTGTATGTTGTATGAGATATAGTTCTGCTCCGAATTTAGATGTGCGTCGTCGGTGATGGTGTACATTTTGAACACTATGTATAGACTACTCGGCAGGTTAGTTGCACCTATATTACAAGAATTTTGCGTTATGTCTGTTTTATAAATACTTACCACTTTCACATGTCTCATATTTTTCTGTTGAACCAAGTATCATTTCAGACTAATTAAACACTGCTATTTCTTTTTGTAATTGGACATTTTGCCTATCTCTGTTAATTCCTGAGTTAGTTCTCCAGTTTTATGAAGTTCCGTATTTCGTCACTAGAGGCAGTACAAGCAAGTTCAACTGATTGCGCATGGGTGACCCTATGATACGCGATTTAATAGTTATAGAGGATATACGGACTTTCCCAAGAACCCTGTATGGTATAAGATTCTATTTTGCATCATTTACAAAAAAAAAATATTAACAGCTTTTTTACTCTACAGATAACCAATGAAATCGTTCGTCAAACTTTAGAAATGTCAGGATTCTACTGTTTAGAACGCCCTGGAGAGTTTCTGAAGTTGGCAGATATTCATTATTTGGCTGCTATGTGCCAGCCCGGAGGTGGCAGGAACGAAATACCAGACAGGCTGAAACGGCACTTCACCATCTTTAATGTCACTTTGCCAACAGACATCTCCATTGATAAAATTTTTGGTAAGATTGATTGAAATAAAATATTTGATCTAGAGGATTATATTTTAGTTTCGAATAAGATTCGCATTGAATGGTATTCAGAAACTGGTCTAATATACCTTAAAATAATAATATACTTTGTCTGACTTTTGGGTATATTTTTTTCATAGGCTAGTTGTCTTATATTTTGCAACTCTTTTTTTTATTATCCTCTAATTTTCATTATAATTTCATTATTTTTATTATTATCTTATTTTTTCATTATTTCATTTCGTACTCTTTACATTAGTGAATTAAAATTATTATTAGTACTGCACTATTCACGTATCTTATAATTGCATTCTCATGCCTAATTATTATATTGTATTAAACATACTACCCGTGCTATTTTACCTATGAATTTACAATTCCATTGTAATCATTGTAATTACGTACTATTATCGTTTTTATTTATTTACTTGTTTACACGAAAGTACACAAGTGTATAATCTAAGTGGCTGTCATGAAAAAGGAGCACAATACAAACAATTCAAAAATAAAAAAAAAATTATAAATATACAATCAATTTATCATAGACACACAAACTCAAAGTAAAATGTTAAAAATATCGAAATGTCTTGTATTTGAATTAAATAAATTAAAAAACTTTACTATAGAATTTGATGTACAATAGTTATGAACATGAAACATATAATTACTTCTCACCTGTATATCATTGATTTTAAAATGCATCGCTGATAACAACATGATTAATTAAACGTTTCTTATATAAAAATCGTACATAAAACTTTTCTTACAGTGTCAAGTGAACAAATATCAAATATATTTCTCAAAATATCACACGAGACTGATTGAGTGTAGTAAAGAAAAATCATTAAAATAAATATAGCGTGAACTGATCTAAGCAAAAAATTAAAAGAATAATAATACAATTAACATTTTTAAAATACGTAATTTTGCGAAAAATTATACCAAGATTTTTACAGGCCATCTTGAAATAATGGAAATGTGATCACCTAAATTGAAACTAACTACAAAATTCCTCTCATTAGCTACATAACTACTAGAACAAAAGAAAATCTGATGTGGGCAACACATGACTTTCCTTATATATTGCAATAAATTTATTTCTTTTACAGTCACAAAATAATGTATAAGATCCACAGTACTGTGTTTTTAAGTTTGAATTGTACATTTGGCGATTTTCCGGATCACAACATGTAATATTATTTCAATGTACCCAATTAACTTATATTTCACACAACTCTAAATTAACAATTATCAACATTGATAGCATCCTCAATAAGCGATATAGTCCCTATAGTAAAATATTTTAGTAATTAATTCATAAATTAGGCGTCATTTCATTAAAGTCATTTTTGCAATTTTGATGAAATTTTCGTCAAACTGGGACGAAATATCGCCAAGTTGGCGATACTTTTCCAGATTGTTTGCCAAATACATCACAAGTTGGCGATACTTTTCTAGATTGTTTGCTAAATATATCACTAAGTGTTACAGACAAACGGAGAGAAGAGCATTTCTTATATACTAGAATGTATGCCCGTCATATGACAGAAATCAGAATTTGCGAAACATTTCTTCTTATTTGACGTTATTTTATCAATTTGGCTATATTTTTGTCACTTTAGCAGCATTTAAGAAGTCGCCAAGTTGACGCCGTCCCGCTAAATTTCTCACCAAGCGTTACAGGCTGACGGACGATGAAATGGGTTATTCCTATAATCTATTCTCATGTTCTTTATAAGATATTGAACTTTCATCAATTAGTCGCTATTTCATTGATTCAACTCCAGTTTCCTCAATTTGGCGAATTTTTACCAATTGGGTGACATTTTCGTCAATTTGGCAATATTTAAAAAGTCACTAAGTTGGGGAGATTTAAAAAAATTCGTCATCAAAATTTTATCCAAACGTTACGGACGGAAAAATAGGTTATTCTTATAGTACTCGTAGATTCTTATATTCTTTCAAAGGTATTGAATTTTCGTCAATTAACGTTCAATTTCATTGATTTAGCGCCATTTTTATCAATTTGGTGATATTTTCGTTAATTTGGCAATATTTGAAAAGTCCCCAAGTTGGCGACATTCCGCCAAATTCGTCGTCAAAAGCGTTATGGACGGAGCGTTATGGACGCCAAGCGTTATGGACGGAGAAATAAGTTATTCTTATAGTAGATAAATGACTATTGGCGTTCAATTACAAAAGTATTTCCCAAAGTATCTTTCCCCATGAATGGCACCACGAGATCCACAAGAATGATGTCACCAAATTTATCATGATATTACATAAGAAAATTGAACATGTATCACAAGAGTTAATTTTTATTTATTTTATGTGATTTTTTGATACATTTATTTGAAAAATGTGCAATATCTCGAGAACGGTTTATGCTAGCGTTTTAAAATTTACGTCAATCGTTTTCTATTGAAAAATTACATAAGAAATGCTATTTGTGTAACTTTATGAAAGGTTTTGATTTTTCGATGATTTTTTCAAAATTTCACTCAGAAATTTAGTGAGGTGCTGAACATTCCATTACGTTTAAAACCAATAGACTTCCAGTATTTACGGATTGTAATTTTTGTACCAAATTTCGTTCGAATCGCCCAATTCTTTCGTCAGATATCACCTCCACAGATTCACTGACACACACACACACACACACACACACAGACATCACCTCAAAAACGTTTGATTCGTGTTCAGGGATGTTTGAAACATGCTCTCCCGTTAAAAACTCGAAATCAAATTTTCGACCCCAGTTCAATACTTTCCTTAGACTTATATTATGTATGAGTATATAATGGAATTAACTAGCTACGAACTTAAGTCCATAATCCTATGAACTCATGAAACCATATCCCCCATTAATTCAATACTGGAAAGTATAAGGAACTGACTCAATGAGTAACGGTAATCATGCAATATTTAGAAATATGTAAATGCAATCTATTATTAGGGGACCAACATAAAATGTTTTTTCAAATAATATTGTGAAATCAGGCAATCTTTAGAGGAATTAATTTCTTGATAAAGATTAAAATCATCAGCAAACATTACACGTTTTAAAATTTCTAAAACCTCTAGTAATTATAATTGGTACATATAGTGTTGATTATATTACTGAGTGTATCTTGTAATTATGTGCTATTTGATATAACAACTTGAATAGTTGAATATCTGTTCCTCTTTGTATATATATATATATATATATATATATATATATATATATATATATATATATATATATATATATATATATATATATATATATATAATAAAAATAGTGTATGTAAATCGAAAGATATATTATAAATATTTTATAACACATATATAAAACCATAAATAATAAATAAATAAGGAAATATTAAAACAACTTTGAAACTAAATTGAAACCTTTTCTTCAACTACTGCTAAGGAAAAAGAAAGCTGGTCAAGTAAGCACAATGACTTACTAATAAGTAAAAAATAAAGATTGAAGAATCAAGGGGAGAGTAAAATGCATATATCCAATTATCAAGCTATCAACAACTATCAATGGTGAGAAAATAAAAAAAACAGAAAATGACGTAGCATTAAAGCCAAACAAGTGGAAAAGCAGTAGGCTTAAAAAGGAGATAATTTTGATACAGATTCTTCTTCACGGCCTAGTATCTATTCAAAATGACTAAAAAAGTTATTTCTGAAAAGGGAGATAGATAATATCTATAAACTCCGTAAACTGGTCAACAAGCTAAGAAAAATTGAAATATAAAGGACTGAAAAGTTTTTTAGCTGAGGATATATATATATATATATATATATATGTATATGTATATATATATATATATATGATGTATATATATGTATATGCATATATATATGTATATAAATATGTATATGTATATATGTATATATATGTATATATGTTATATATATATATATATATATATGTATGTATGTATATATATATATGTATATATGTATATGTATATATATATGTATATATGTATATGTATATATATATATATATATATATGTATATATATATATATATATATATATATGTATATGTATATATATATATATATATATATATATATATATATATATATATATATATATATATATATATATATATATATATATATATATCCATAAATCATCTCTCAGTTTTAGAACGGTCACTTGTGGACATAATACCTTTACCACTACAGCTAGTAAGTACTTTCTTAACTGTTTAAATATAATTACTGAATCTCTTAAATTTAGGAATTCAGGATATTTCATTTTGAACAATAGTTTTGATTTAGTTAATCACTTTAGCAAGCTTCCACAAATTCTTGGTGTCCAAACCTTTGATTTTAAAGATCTATATAATAATATTGTCATTAAAGATTTATATAAAGTTATTATCTCTATTTATCATGATTATATATCTTCCAATAATGTTGCATTTAATGTCAAAAACTTTCCTATGCTCTTGCACTTTGTGTTATACAACAATTATATTATCCAAGGTGATAACATTTATTTACAAACATCTGGTGTACCACAAGGTGGCTGTAGTAGTAGTATTCTCGATAACTTATATCTTTATTATTATGAATATCATTTTAACTCTAATTCATATATTATATATAGATATGTTGACGACATAATTTGTATTATCATTGATGATTCCTATCCAATTAATTTTGATTTTTACCCATCTAACTTAGAATTAATTCCTAATGAGCCTAGCGTTAGTTAAACTGTAAATTTTTTAGACCTAAATTTAGATACCCTCCATAATCATATAATCACCAATCTATATGATAAAAAAGATTCTTACAACTTCACTATCATAAAGCTGCTATCATATCAATCTTGTAATTCTATTCAATTGCTTAGAAACATCATTTTAAACCAGCTATTTCGAATACATCGACTTTCTGATCCTCGGTTTCACTTTCTCCACATCAATAATCTTAAAAACATTTGTCACAAAATTACCAATATCCGGAAGTATTTGTAAATAATATTATTAATAATTTCAAATATACCACGTTATAATTTTACACATGCATTATTTATCCTTGATTGGATAACTCGTTATTGAGAATTCACCCATTCCTATCACCTAACTTACCACTTGACCTGAGTCTAATACTGTTTACTATTTTCGAATGACTATTTTCCACTTGTCCTGAGTCCTATACTGATTACTATATTTGAAAGTCTCCATACATCTTATGTATCGTTCAAATGTATCCATTCCGCTGCCCACTCGCATTGACGAAGTGAGGTGAAATGCTCAGTCGCTTGTTCAACCTACACGTGGTAACAATGCTTGTGAGTTAATATTTCTGCTCGAGGAGGTATTATTTTTCTGATTTGTAATTCAATTGATTTAATTTTCTCCTTCCATTAGCCAGTAGACAGTTCCAATGGTGTCCATAGTTAAATACTATCGCCATTGTCAGAAACTGGCTATTCTATCGGTTTTAATTCGAATCGTATGGCTGTCCTGATGAGAATGCAATTTCGAACTAACCGCCAATTTTTGTGTAGTTTCCATTGATTGTTCTCTATGTCTTAATCTGTTATCTTGAGCTAATTATAGTTGCCTTTTCTCATTTTTGCCGTGTATATATATATATCTATATATATATATATATATATATATATATATATATATATATATATATATATATATATATATATATATATATATTAATATATATATATATATATATATATATATATATATATATATATATATATGTATATATGTGTATATATATATATATATATATATGTATATATATATATGTATATATGTATATATATATATTTATATATGTATATATATATATATATATATATATATATATATGTAAGGGAAATGAATGAGCCAGAAGAACTTATAAAGAACAACATTCTAGCATAAATTAGTAAAGGTTTATTAAATTACATCGTCATCATCGCATCGTAACAAACCATAATATATAGTACATCGAGTGCGTCGAACATCGTATTACATCGTGGTACATCGTATGTGGACATCAATCGTACATCATATGCGGGCATCAATCGTACATCATAGGCGAGAATCAAACGTCGAATATATATATCATCACGAGATTCACTGAACTGAGTGCTGCTAGCGCAAGGTTACAAGAAAATAGTTCTCGGTTGCGGTTGGGACTTACAATTAGCTTACATATATATATATATATATATATATATATATATATATATATGTATATATGTATATATATATATATATATATATATATAACTCAATAATTTGAAAAAGAAAAAGAAGAATGACATTGTATCAAAATTTCGCCGGGGGGGATTGTGACCCCCACTTCCCGGTTTAGCCAGCTTTATGTCATGACGACACTCCCGGAAGCGGATACAATGTCGCCAACCAAGTACATATACTAATACTTTAAAAAAAGAAAAAAGTTGAAAAACCTATACTTTCCCTAACCTATACAAAGACTACGCGTTTTACTACATCCAAACAGAAACACAAAATACTACAAAAATGACCCACATCCAATACCAATATATCAAGAAAAACAAGCCACGCATACACCTCACCGAAATGTAAAAGACTCTTACTTTGTACCTAATGATCTCCCTCAGACAGTCAACCATGACCTTCACAATGCAGCCGCTGTCCAATACTATCTCAGACAGAAAGCTCTCTTCCACTCAAATACAAGTCGTAACACTCGGTTACGGTTATGCCGTAAAATTTACACAATATATCACAGAGAAAACGTAGAGGGTAACCCATTACGATTGCTTCTTCTAGATAATTCAGATCACTTATATAACGATTTTCAACACTGCTATTTAAACGTTTGCTTCTTGTTAAAAAATTTATGATAATGTTCCTAAAAACATTTCTATGCAAACAAGAATGCCAATTAATAATGTAATTTATTTTAAAATTAAATGCTTTTCTTTTATCATATAATTTAAAACCTACTTTACCATTAGAAAGTTTATATAATGTTAAATCTAAAAAATTAATACTATTATCAATGTTACGGGAAGTTTCTGTTAATGTCAAATTTGAAGGAAAAAAAGTAAAATCTAAGTGATCCCGGTCATCGTGGCATGCATATAATATGTCATCCACATATCGTATGTATACTATTTCGTTTAAAAT
>OX578145.1:132899156-132904156 GCA_951213105.1 Amaurobius ferox
CCTCATTAAACAACATATATACAAATGTCTAGTCGAAATGGTCTTGTTTGAAACTGTGCTTTACGATGGAACTGATTTCTACAGACAGCGTAATGGCATTCCGATGGGGGGCGCTTGTTCATCTATTCTGGCCGATATATACTTGAACAAATACGAGGAGGGAACTCAATTTTAAACGAAATAGTATACATACGATATGTGGATGACATATTATATGCATGCCACGATGACCGGGATCACTTAGATTTTACTTTTTTTCCTTCAAATTTGACATTAACAGAAACTTCCCGTAACATTGATAATAGTATTAATTTTTTAGATTTAACATTATATAAACTTTCTAATGGTAAAGTAGGTTTTAAATTATATGATAAAAGAAAAGCATTTAATTTTAAAATAAATTACATTATTAATTGGCATTCTTGTTTGCATAGAAATGTTTTTAGGAACATTATCATAAATTTTTTAACAAGAAGCAAACGTTTAAATAGCAGTGTTGAAAATCGTTATATAAGTGATCTGAATTATCTAGAAGAAGCAATCGTAATGGGTTACCCTCTACGTTTTCTCTATGATATATTGTGTAAATTTTACGGCATAACCGTAACCGAGTGTTACGACTTGTATTTGAGTGGAAGAGAGCTTTCTGTCTGAGATAGTATTGGACAGCGGCTGCATTGTGAAGGTCATGGTTGACTGTCTGAGGGAGATCATTAGGTACAAAGTAAGAGTCTTTTACATTACGGTGAGGTGTATGCGTGGCTTGTTTTTCTTGATATATTGGTATTGGATGTGGGTCATTTTTGTAGTATTTTGTGTTTCTGTTTGGATGTAGTAAAACGCGTAGTCTTTGTATAGGTTAGGGAAAGTATAGGTTTTTCAACTTTTTTCTTTTTTTAAAGTATTAGTATATGTACTTGGTTGGCGACATTGTATCCGCTTCCGGGAGTGTCGTCATGACATAAAGCTGGCTAAACCGGGAAGTGGGGGTCACAATCCCCCCCCGGCGAAATTTTGATACAATGTCATTCTTCTTTTTTCTTTTTCTTTTTCAAATTATTGAGTTGTATAGAAATGTACTTGTCTGAGTAGCTTGGCGCCTTTGAGTATATTTTCAGTAGTCAGTTTTTAGATGTGATAGATGTAATATTTATATGTATATATATATATATATATATATATGTATATATGTATATATATATGTATATATATATATATATATATATATATATATATATATATATATATATATATATATATATATATATATATATATGTATATATATATATGTATATATATATATGTATATATATATATATGCATATATATATGTATATATATATATATCTGTATAGTAGAAGTTTGAAAATCCAATGACCGAAAAGTAAGAAGATGTAACACGATAAACCTATATATATAATATATATATATATATATATATATATATATATATATATATATATATCTGTATATATATATATATGTATATATATATATATATATATATATATATATATATATATATATATATATATATATATATATATATATATATATATATATATATATCAATTTGTAAAAAATATTTTAAAGTAACTATAGAAATTTCAAATAATGTAACGTGGAAAATAATTAAGCAACTTATTGATATAATAAAACAAAGAAATATAATATAACAAAGAAAGAACATCAAATAAAATTACAACTGAAAATTAATATAGAAGCTTTTATGAGAAAATTAAAAAATAAAAGATGTAAAAACACAGAAAAAAAATTTTCAACGAAGGAGATAAAAAGGGGTGCAAAATAAAATAAAATCTATTAAAAATTTAAAATTAGAACAGTTGGGAATAAACAGTGGCCGAAGATCCATAGAGTTGATTACACAGAGAACACAGAGCCATTATTCTGAATAAAAATATAGCCATGATTTTGACAGAGATGGAAAGCATATGTCTGAAAATAGAGGTTAAGTTAGAATTGAACTCGCTATCAAGACAGGTATTCAATTTAAATCAATCCTAAAATAGGGCATGATTCTGAATATGGTAATAGTATGTTGCTATAAATACCATATGCCCTGTGGATAGGTAGAAATAATAACAACAGAATCAATAAATAATTATTATAAAACAAACTGAGCAAAACAAACTTCACGTTTGAAAAACTTCACATAAAAATAGCCCTGAGTGTCGTAAGTGGAGGGTTAGGTCTGGAACTCTGTATTTGTGGGCAGGAATGAATGGTTAAATAACTGAAAAGAATCGAACTAAAATCAGTTAAATGCATAATGCGGTTTTAAGAAGAGGGATAAAAACATTGGAGAAAAGGAAAAGGGAAGTAGTGCAAAAGATTAAAAAAAATTAATAGTTAAAAGCGTTAGAAAAAAAGGAAATACAAGGTTAAATAATTAAAATATAATTAATTTCAATATAACAATTAGATTATTAAGAATACTTAAAATTATTAATGAAATATTCAGGGTAGTGGCAAAGATTCGTTTAAGATTATTAATGTGTAGATAATGATATATTTTATTATAGACAATGTATTCTATAAAGCTGATTTACAATAACGCTGAAATAATTGAGTAGAATTACATGAATGAAATGAAAGGAGCTTATTTATATTAAAGTTATAATAATCATTGTATCATATAAGTTGCTTATAATATTATTATTATGAGGATCTAAGCTTAAATTTAATCTAAATTATTAACGTTATAATTAGCATAGCTTAATTCTAGGTTAGTTAGGTGAAAATCGATATTTATGTGTAATTAGTGTTAATAATAGTAATTCAATTAAATCATCGATATATCGTCAAGTTAAATAGGATTAGATATATATTTATTTTCATAATAATAAAGATGTAAGTTAGCTAAAATACTACTATTGCATCCCTATTGAGGCACGCCTGATTTTTGTAAATATATGTTATTACCCTGAAATAAAGAATTAGTATATAAGACAAAGTGCAATAGCAAAGAAAGGTAGTTTACTTTAAAATGAACACGATTAGAAGCGATATAATAGTTATAAAGAGGGATAATAACTGTGTATAAATCTTTAATATCAATATTATTAAATAAATCATTAAAGCCAAAATTTTTGAAACCAGAAATGTGTGTCAACTTACTAATGCGATTGAATAAATTGTTCAATCAAATCAAAATATAACTATTGTTAATATGGAATAACCAGAAGCATTATATTTAAGATGATCACTAATTTTATTTAAACAGTTTAACAAAGATTTACCAACTGTAGTAGTATAGGTGTTATGACCACAAGTAACAGTTCTAAAAGTAAGATGGGTTTATTAAAAATAGGAACTACAATAACATAAGGAAATTAAAAAAAATTTTTAAGTCAAATTTAATTGGGTATATAATTTCAGTACTTTAATAGTAATTTTTAGTGAATGATTAGAGAAATGTGTTTCAAAGTATTATATTTTAGGTAATTTCGTAAATGAGACATATAAATTTTTCTAAATATAATAGCATAATTATTAGGGACTTTATCAATGTAAGTCATGACAAAAGTTTTTTTTGAAGATCTTTATACTTAATTTTATGTATTAAGCCTTTATACATTTTCAAATATATTTTTTGATCCGAAACATATTGTAAATTGGAGATATTATGTTTACTCTTTGGGATCACGTGATCTGTTATTTCCAGGAAGTATAGTCCGTGGAGCTTTCTCCGAAGAACAAGGCTACTGCGCTGAGGTTGTGTCTTTAGCGCAGAATCTTGTCCCCTTGACGAGAAAACTGTGGCATTTGACAAAGGTATGGAAAGTCTCTTAATGCTTCCTTAATTATTCTTTTATTTTAACGTACAAAACGGCAATTTTTAAGAAAATGTATGCATTTAACATCTAAAGGTGAGTTCGCAGTAGGTGAATGTTTGACGGATATAAAATCTAGTTTAAAGTAGTTTTTAAGATCTTTGTCCATCAAAACGAAATGGAACTTTCTCGTCAGTATTCAGAGACGCACAGTTTGTTATCTATTGGTTTTTCGAATTAGCCAACGTGAAGAAGGGTACTAACACATACGCTATGAGCGTTTCCTTGTGCCAATATATAGCGCCAAATTTATTTACAAAGGGTTCCTAGTCTTTATTTAATATCCTCCACGCTTATTCCTAACTTCGATGAAATTTCATCAGTTTTCCTTTTATCTTTTGCATTTGACTCTTTGAAGGCTGTCCTTTGGATATTCCACAATAGACTGATTCGTGCAAATGATTCGAAACAAGTTTTCTCGTGCACTGGTAGGCAATAGTCTACAAGTAGGCAAAATTCTCACGAGTAAACGAGAATAAGTACGTCTAAAATAACAACTTACGACTTACTGTAGGAAAAGTTCATTCATACCAGTGGTCGGAAGTAGCGAAACTACAGTAGTCACTACTTTTTCTCATAGTTTGTAGTGTAATACGAAAATATTTAAAAATAAATATATAATTTAAAAATAAGTAGTGTAGCGAGTAGCGTGATACAATAAATCACTAGTTTGTATCGAGTTTTGACGCTACTTTTAACGTTATTTCTGTAAACAAACAAGATTCCATTCTGCGTATCATATGATCACCCTTTCTTCATTTGTATGACATTTAGTGTTCTGCGCAACGATGTACGATGAATGGCTGCAGGGATGCCATAGGGAAGGCCATTGCCTTATGAAGTTGAGTTTTTATATGGATATATATTCAGATGTTTTATTTCCCAAAAGATCCTGCTTAGCTGATTGCAATTTTGAGATGCAAATTCTAATAAAAATAACCAAACATGTTTTTAAATAAATAGTTTTTACTTTTATTTTATTTATACCCATATCCTTAACTTTTTGTGAAAATTGAAGCTGTGGCAAAATTCGTCTTATGTAGTGACTACATTTTAAAAGTAGTTTGTAGTCACTACTTTTAAAAAAAGTAGTTGTAGTTGTAGTTAACTACATTTGTCATAATGTAGTTCTAGTTCACTAAAAT